>ML778392.1:109245-152396 GCA_009831015.1 Picea engelmannii
GTTTAGATATTAATGTCATTTTGATATTTTCCTTGAATTAAGTCTCAATTAGCAAATGATATAAGTTTCATTTTGTTGAGTTGTTTATGTCAATATATTTGCAATGAAATTAAATCATACAAGTTGATTAACATGATCTTATAAGACAACAAATGATATAAGTTTCATTTTGTTGAGTTGTTTATGTAAATATATTTGCAATGAAATTAAATCATACAAGTTGATTAACATAATCTTATAAGTAATGAAAAATTTATCATTTTTAATTGCAACATTAAATAATGGATAAATAAATTTTTAGTTGATTTATTAATTTAAAAGTAGGAGTAAATTATCTTTAATTCTACATTTATATTTATATTTTTAAAGTTTGGATAAAAATATAATTAAAAATAATTTATCATGATTCAAATTAAGTTTTATCTTAAATTAATTTAAGTTAGTGAAATGTGTCCCAATTATAGTAAATTATGAAATAGAAAAATAATTTAGTCATTATACATTATGAAAGTGATAGTACCAAAAAAAATCCAAATTACTAAGCTTCATTCTTTTGCAAGGATTGGATAATTGACTTCAATTATATTAAATTATGAAGTAGATAAATGATTTACTTTTATATACATTATGAAAGTGATAGTACCAAAAAAAAATTCAAATTACCAAGCTTCATTCTCTACTAAAGATTGGATAATTGACTTCACACATAGGGATAGACCATTATTTAAAATGTTTGAAAAGCCTTCCAATCCATTGTAATGTAATACTCTAATTTACTCAATAAAATACATCCATGCACTTTGAAATTGACCCGAAGCATTGAATTTTCTTTATTTAAGCATACAAAAATGTTGATGATACCTAACATGAGAATAATATACATTAGTAGTTGTGATCACCTTAACATAGTTTTGGTAATAATTCAACAGATATAAGGTCAGATATAAGGTCTTCATGATCCATTTCATTATTATCTACTCAAGTATTTGAATTGGACTATTTTCCAAAGATCTTGAGAGGAGGCTTGAAATATAAAGACATTATTTATAAATTTTAAAAATATCCCTAGTTGGATCTAGATTTAGCTCATGTTTTCTAACCACTCTTATAGTGGATTTGGGTTTTTTTCATAACATATCATTTTAGCATGTTGTATGTTGGAGCATGGTGCCATTAAAATGTGTATTAGCACTCTAGTGCATCTTATAAAACTTATGGTTATCTTATATTATGGTGAGAAATGAATTGTTTGTAAAATGGGATAATTAATTAGGTGAATATCTTCTTAGGATGCATAGACCATACTTTTTCTTTAGAAGATAGTCGGCGACATGTGTTGCAACAACATAATATGTTGGGTACTTGTACAAAATCTTGTTTCATGGATCAATATATCCCAAGTTCTTCAAATTTGACACTATTAATAATTAGGGACATTGTTGTATTGGAAAGGAGTTTCAACGGGGTTAAAATCAAAACAGTCATAATATGTGATGTGTGCATATTTTAATTTTATGAATGGGACATAAGTTTTGATATTTTTTCACTCTTTAAAAATGTTATAAAAGAAAAAGATCTATCATCCTCTATCTTTAAATATTGCTTTGTAGATTATTAAAAATATCATTCACTACATTGCTATTAAATATCTAATTAGATAAATACCTAAAAAAATGTAAATTTTATGCATGACTAAATCCTTCACTCTAATTGTGGACTACACCATAAAACCCATGAAAAATTAATCACTACTATGGAGTGCCTTTCAAAATCACAAACATAATACCAGACTTCATCACATTAAAGTATTAGAAAGCACACATATTAAGTTAAATAGGCTATGGAATATGGTTGTTAATAGAGCACTAACCACACATCCATAACCATTCTACTCACATTCCACCCTCAAGATGGGGCTATAAGATAATATGGGTAGTTGTTATATGTGATATCATTCAAAATTGCCAAAACACTATGTATAAAGACACTAAATTAGTCAAGGCATACCATATTATTTGAAATTCTACCATGTTTTATTTCAAATGGTTATAACAACAATACACAAGGTATTAAAAAACTTATGAAGCATTGTAAAAATAAAAATATTATAGAATCATGTTCGAAATGCATGCTACTAAATCGTGCTTATAACACATTATCTCATTTAAACAACAAATATGGTTGATCGAGGAGAGAAAAGGATTCTTCCCAATCAAATACATTATAACCAAAATATATTTGAAATCAACATGTAAACACTTAAGAGCATATTTACTCAATGTTGTAGTTTATGGATTTCACATCCTTGCACTCAAAGAATAAAGATAACCCTTGGGCCTCCTAATGTCGTAGGATGGATTATTAGCATTAGAGTTTCACCATTATTTAGTCCTTTGTATAAGTCTATATTTATGAATGTGTTTACCCCATTTGATGTCTAGATCTAGATAAGACCCCCTTTGTTATTTTCTTAGGACATAATTATTTGGTCTTCTTTACTCCTTGCTGGGTTTCTTGGCTAGAAATTCTCCTTCTCTTAGATCAGCCCTGACATTCATATTTAATTTGTTCTTATTGGGTTATTTAGATATGCATTCTTGAGATTCTCAACACTCAGATATCCATTTTGGGTCCACAAAATGATTGAAAAGATCAAATTTGTTTTCCCTTCTCCCTCTTTCTCTTTGCTGCCCCATCCAGGGGTTGTAAGGGTAGATACACACTTGTCTCCCATGGATAGTTGGATTATAGGGATTTTTTCAATTATGAAACCCATCATTACTACACTTGGGGTCAAAATCCGATGTTTGATTTGATGTTTCCTGAATAAAATAAAATAAAAAACATTTTTGATGTCTTAAATTAGTGAAAATGGGTGAAATTTGTTTTCTTGCCCTTGACAAACATCACTTAATCGATAATAGAGTAATAAGGTTGGTTAAGTGACATTTTATACATCTATTAATCGATGTTAAGTGTCCATAATCATTATTTCACTCTACCAATATATGTAATATTGATTATACGTTGATTAATCAACACTTGCAGGAATTTTTTTGGGTTGATGGGTATTTTATACTTTCGACATATTTGTTGATAAAGTTTGTTTCCAAATTTTAAATTACATCCGTGCGAAATAAATAAGCCTTATTTTTTTTCTAAAGAGTTGTGTTGAGACCTCAGCACAACCTAAAATTTTACAAAAAATTTGGGTACTACTTTATATTTTTCTTGAAATATTGTTCTCATCTTATTATAAAATCCATTTTTTGTTCCAAGTTAATGAAGTTCTCTGAAAAATAAGTATCATTTTTCCCAACTTCCTTGCCATGAAAAAACCCAAAAATTTATAAATTAAATTTCATCAACTAAATCTTTTGAAGTTTTCATTGAAGAAATTTTAAACTTCCATCCAAGTAGTAAGTCCACTTTGTGAGTGGATGAAAGTTAAAATTTACTATGATACACTTTATGCATTGAAGGTCACTTCAAAATTTCATTCACAAAAAATTAAAAAACACTATTTGTGGCACAATTACAAGTCAAAATTTTCTTGATGTTTCAAAACTGAAAATTGTCTCTGATCACCGAAGTGTAACTCAAAATTTATCGCATTAAAAGTTTTAAAATGCACCAATGAAAATTTGAAAATTGCTTCTATGCGTGTTTATCAGGATGAAATTAAACGTTTTTTAAATGTTGCTCTAATGAAAAAGTGTATTGTTGCTCCAATTAAAAAGGGTGTTATTGCTCCAATAAAACTGTAAAGTTATCCCAACAAAAAAAAGCGTCGAATCACCCTCGACAGACTTTGCTACATTTTTTAACTTTCCAAATTGGAGTGAAAATGAACTTTGGCTACAAGCTATACTAATTTTTTACCACTGATGTGAAAGGTAAAGTATTCTATGATCATTAGGGACCATCAAGATTTTTGAATAACACGTCTCTTGATGAACATTGCATTGCTATGGTTTCTATCTTTTCAAAAAATTATATTACCATAATTCACTCATCCATTTCACTATTACTATAATTCTTTAAGTCTCTCATTGCTTGAGAAAATTGTTGAGTTTACCATGAAAATTGTTGAGTTTACCATCGGAGTTTGTTTAAAGATTTTATATTTCCACAACAAATTACAAATTATCTTGTCTATTATCGTATCTAACTTTTCATCTAGCACTTTACTTACAATTTTTTTGGTGAATGGTGGTTATAGATTTCTAGTTACTAATTAAATTTTCAAGTCTTGAATAATTTTGCTCAAATTTTCCAAGTAATTTTCAAGAACACATCCTTGATGGAGAGATATACAAAAGGATTAGGGAGGTGGACTACCTTGATGTAGTTTCTCTAAGTGATGCAAATATGAGGAATGTAGATGATCTAGTTTTCATCAACATCAGGAGATCTCACCTACATTCCATTGCAGCTAAGACTCCCATCATACCATGTCTTAGAGGAAATAAAGTGGATCATAACCCATATAAATGTTAATACAATCATTTTTATTAGTGATCAAGGGAGATGTCTTGGCTCATATCAAGCCTTATATATTGGAAGACATTATAGACTACATGATCTTGAGAAACATGTGATTACAGGTGTTGTTGAACAATTCCACATGAAACATGACATTAAGAAAATCTTGACCAGTTAGTGGGTTGAGGATAAGAGGATATTTGGAAAAATAAATGGAATATATACCATGATAAACTTAAGGAACCCTTATATATATGCAATGTCTCTCATCTATAGGTTTTATGGAGAGAAAAATGTGTTCATTTCAAGGATGCATGGGTACCCTTAGTTTTATCATAACCCAATAGAAGTGTTTGCAATTAGGTTGCAATCCTCTCCCATTATTCAAATAGAGATACTATAAAAGCATAGAAGGCCAAAGTCAAAATAGAATTTGTACCTACATTATACATGGACTCTTATATGATGGATATAATATGTACTACCAACTCTTTTCTTGGGTTGATATGGAATTGACTTATGGAAGAGACACATGTGCATGTCTATTGCCAGGTAGTGTGGGAAAACAAGTTCAAAAGAAATTATGCTCAATTATGTGACCACTTCCTTGCACCATTGCACATACTCATCTTCTGCAAAGAATAACCTAGATTTAGTAAGGAGGAAATGAGATTGATTAAAACCATAGGAAGTTGATATATGCAAGAAAAATACACTTATTTAAGGATCTATGGTGTATGAACTCAACATTTTTTCCCCAAATTTGTTCCGAATAGATTGATATTAGGTGAAATATACTACCGAACAATTCTATAAGGATTTGATACATCATTGGATAAGGATGCAAGAAACACAACATTTACCCCATACAATATGTATATTGGTCATTATAGTATACTAAATTCCAATAAAGCAAGGAAGGAGGAAAATATTATGCTGAAATACAGGTTTCCTCAAGGTCAATTTAAAAGACATGGCCCCTTGGGCTTTGTATCCAAACATAGTGTAATGGTTTCCATCACTTCGACACATGGAACTTGCAAGCCATTTCCTCGAAATTTTCCACCTAGAAAGTACTAAGATAGATGACAAATTATAGATGATCCATTTCAAATCAAACTAGATTTTTTTTTATATTTGGAACCAGTAGTATTCTTGATTGTGAGTACAGAACAACTCCCAAATTGGTCATTTGATGATCCCTTTAAATTCTACGTCAATCTATATTTGTCAACTCTATGTCAATGTAGAGAGACAACCAGTACTGCCTCATCAAGGATGGGTAATCCTTTGTCGTCAATGTGCACAAAGGAAAATAAAAAATTTCACTAGTAAGTGTCAATCAAGCTAAGAAATTCATCAGTTCTAACAAGAAATATACTTTACTTTTATTCAGGGAAAATACTCCCGATGAAGAGTCATTAAAAGTAAATACATCCGTGGAAGGATGTACCAAGGAGAATAAAAATGAATTGGAGGATTCACTAAAGGAATACATGGGAATGTTCCAAGAGCCTAAAGGGATACCACCTAAGAGGGAAGTGAAGCACGAAATCCAATTATTACCAAACTCCCCCTTGCTGAATATTGGGTTGTATAGATAGTCCATTATGGAAGAAAATGAAGTAAAGAAGAAATTGTAGTCATTGTTGGAGCAGGGTGTGATTCGATCAAGTACCTCACCTTGTGGCTCACCCATCATAATTGTTCCCAAGAAGGATGGGATGTGGAGAATGTGTATCGATTGCAGGTCATGAACAATATTACATTGAAGAATCAGTACCCTCTTCCCAGGATCGATGATCTATTGGACCAATTGCAACATGCCAAGTAATTCACTAAGATGGATTTGAAATCAAGATATCACCAGGTACCAATCAAAGAAGAAGATACACGGAATACTGCCTTCAATACAAAGCAAGGTTTGTATGAGTGGTTGGTTATACCATTTGGTTTATGCAATGCACCAGCTACATTTATGAGACTATTGAATGATGTTTTGTGCCCTTATCTAGATTCATTTGTTATTGTCTATTTGGATGATATACTGGTTTATAGTTCTACCTAGGAGGAGAACATCTCATATCTTATGTAGGTGTTAGATACCTTGAAGAAGCACCAAATTCTGGTGAATCTCAAGAAATGTGAGTTTACTCAACAATGTTTGGTGTATATGGGCTATGTTCTTGGTGGAGGAAATCCCAAGATAGATCTTTGCAAGATGGAGGCCATCGTGAAATGGCCAGTTCCTACAAATTGCACAAAAGTTAGGATCTTTTTTGGGGTAGCACAATAATTTTGGAAGTTCATAGATTTATTTTCAATAGTAGTTGCACCACTCCACACAATAACAGTGGACAGTAAGAGTTTCCGATGGGGGAAGAATCAACATAAGGCCTTTGATGAGATGAAAATAAATATTAGTCAAGCACTAGTGTTCACGCTACCATACCTGCAGAAGCCTTTCAAATTCAAGACAAATGCAATTGGGTATGCCATGGGAGCATTCCTAATGCAAGGAGGAAGGCATGTATGCTATCATTCTAAAGTATTTCATGGGGCAGTCTTCTACTACCCTAACTACAATAAGGAGATATATGCCTTGGTACATGCTATCAAAAAGTGGAAGCATTATCTTATGGGAAATGAGACTATCATCCACACAGATCACCAGTTGCTCCAGTATTGGTAGGCCGAAAGTAAGTTACAACAAACCAAGCACTACAAATGGATGGGTTATTACAACAATTTCATTTGGTCATAAAGTATAAAAAGGGTAGCACAAACAAGTTGGAAAACATGCTTTAATGAGCAACCACATCCAAGATTGCAGTTTTGGTAACTCTAATGAACATGGAGCCTTTTACCCATGATGCATACATATAGGAATTCATAGAAGATGAAGACTTCAAGGAGGTGTTTTAGTAGCTACATGGCCAGCTTCATATAGAAGAAGGTGACAACAAGGTTGACTATCGTTTCCATAATGGTCTACTATACAATCTCGACAAGATTTGTGTTTCTAAAGGTGAATGATTGCATCTTATAAGAGATGCTCACACCTCCAAGGTTGCAGGACATTTTGGTGTTGGGAAGGAATTTTCCAACTTACATAGGTATGTGTTTTGGCCCATAATGCAAGAAGATGTAGCGTGGTATATTATAGGATTTATACTTTATTGTACCATCAATCCCAGTAATAGGAAGCAAGGTCTATACCATCCCTTACCGATACCCACTAGACCTTGGGAAAGACTTTCCAAGGATTTTGTGGGTGGTTTTGCCAACCAAGAAGAAGAGGCATGAATATTTATTTGTGGTAGTTGAAAGATTCAACAAAATGTGCATTTTCATTCCTCGTAAAAAGACCATCAAGGGACAAGAAGAAACAAAATTTTTCTTTGAACAACTCTAGGTGCACTTTGGGATACCAAGGAACATCATTTCAGACAAGCACACCATATTTCTTAGTGCCTTCTGGACTACATTGTGGGAGAAGAAGGACACTAAGATCAAGAGGTATATAGCATTCCATCCATAGATAGATGGGCATATAGAAGTAGTCAACAAGACTTTGGTACAACTTTTGATTAATTACAATCAGAAGCATCTGAATACCTTGGATGAATATATGATCTATATACAACACTCTTATAACATAGTAGTCCACACTTCTACTGGTAAGTCACTTTAAACTTGATTTGAATATTTTCCACCTTCACCCTTAGATGTTGTATATAGACAACAAGGAGGAGTGAGGGATAACCTCACACGAGATGCATTAAAAGTATACAAATTTGTTGAGAAGATCAAGAATATCCATTTGCAAGTACAAGAGATGTTGAAGAAGTCATAGGAAAAGTACAAGGTTGGAAATGAACAAAAATATAAAAAAGAGAACATTTGGAGTGAGAGATAGAGTATGGTTACAACTGAATAAGGAAAGGCTATAGGGTCCTAGTAAGAAGATCAAGGCTCTACGGTATGGTCCCTTTGAGGTATTAGAAAAGGTGGGAGATAATGCCTACAAAATCAATCTACCCCCATACATGTGCATTTACTCAATAGTGAATGTAGAGAATCACAAACTCTATGAGCCCTATGATCCAGATTTATGAGGGGATAAAATAAAACAAAAAAATATGACAGAAACACATAGATACTGTTATCATATATATTTTTCATGGGTCATATATAGTTTTTGTTAAGACCTAGGTCTACACCTCTTCCATGTCTCTCTCTTTTTTGTATACCTTCCTATAAGTTTTTCCTCTCCTAGTTGATAAAGTCAGGCCAATCAAGTATGTTGTATGCAAAGAGAAAAACTATGAGAAAAATCTAGCATTCAGAGCAGTCCATTTCAAGCTTGAAATACAAGCAAACAAACAGGTTCAAATTTCAGCAGTGGAGATCCCAAGTGCAGTTCAGATTAACGGCTCTCATGCATTCAGATTTTCAAAGTCATGAAAGGATTAACGACCAGACAGAAGCCCTGAAGTGTTGAAGTGTTGAAGTCTCGAAGTAACGAGAGACTGCCACGTCAACCAGGAGAAAGTTACTTTGGGAGATATTCATGCCCCACGTTCAAAAGCACCGAAGTGTCGAAGTCCCGAAGTAACGAGAGACTGCCACATCAACCGGGAGAAAGTCACCTCGGGAGATATTCATGGCCCGTGTTCAAAATATCCCGAAGCCCGAAGTCCCAAAGTGATGAGAGAATGCCACGTCAATTGGGAGAAAGTCACTTTGGGAGATATTCATGCCCGCATTCAAAATCTCTCGAAGCCCGAAGTGTCGAAGTAACAAGAGGTTTCCATGTCAATCAGGAGAAAGTTACTTCAAGATATTTCCATGTTCTACATCCCAAATTCTCGAAGAGATGAATTCCCTAAGTGACATCAGGCTGCCACGTTGCTTCAAGGCCTACCATTCCACGGGTGTTTTTCAACTCAAGACATGGCACTTATTCACTGAGGACACATAGCATTCATTTCAGGATACCATGTCACTCATGCTTCAAAATCCAAAACTCCTGAAGCCCGTAATTTTGAAGTGCCGAAGACACATGGAGTTCATACATTAGTAGTTGTGGTAGCACATGACATCAGGCAACCATGTCAGATTTGGGAGATCGTCCTCTGGGAGATATTCTTGCTCAACATTCAAATATCCCAAGCAAGAAAGTTGGCTCCATCTCTAAACATGGTTAAAATAATTCTGGAGTTGGAAAATGGATAAATTTTAGCAGGGGCACTAAAATAGTTGGGTTACCCAAATCGGAGATTGAAGTAGAGTAATGGCCACACTTCATTGTAGGGACAAAACATGCTCAAACTTTAAAATTCTAGAGAGGTCCCGCAATCGAAACCATGGTATAGCGAAGGAGGTACATGGAAGTTGGTGGTTGATTGCAGGGATCGAAGAAGTGTGGATCCAAACATCCCTTGACAAAATTCCAATCATGTGTTGATGTAGGGTCCATCCAAGAGTAGTGCATGGAAAAAAAAGAAAGGCGTTCCCAAATCTCGGATTGAGACAAGATCGATGGCCACACTTCATTGCAAGGAAAAAAAGTGCTCGAATACTAAAATCTTAGAACAGTCCCACAATCAAAACCATGGTATAGCTAAAGAGGTATGTGGCAGTTGGTGGTGGGTTGTGGTAGTCAGAGTGGTGTGGATCCAAACTGCCCTTGGAAACTTCTACAATTGCGTGATTATATAGGGTCCAATACGACAGAAATGTGTGGAAACAAACCAGGTGTTAAGCCTCATCCTGATCCCAAGGAGAAATCATTTAATGAAATAAGGAATGGTGGTTGAAAAATCAAATAACCCCTTAAATGGAAGCATGGAAGGTCTAGCCAAGGAGATAGAAAAATGTCATCTTGAAGTACCACAGAGGGTAGTTTCTCCTACAAGCCCATACTGACCCGATTTTCCTTATGACAGAAGGAATAATACCGACAAAAGAAGACACACAGCACTGGAGAATCCTAGAATAGTAAGGCCATCTCTCACTCCTAGTTGTGGTCCACAGTTTTGATTATAAAGACATCAGAGGAATGATATTAGGGAGGGGGGATCAAGCCCGTAGGAGGTTTTGATAAATATTTTTGATTGTATATTTCAGTTTGTAAGCCGGAGGGGCATGTAGTTGTAAATTGTATGTTATTGAAGATTCATATGAGTTGTTTCATCAGATTTTTCTTCCCTGTACTATGTTCTATTCTTCATCTTGTTTGAATTTTTTGTTTATTTTAAGGATTATAATTTTTTTTTGATTGATATATTATTGATGTAGTAGAGGATATACTGTAATCTTGCCTATTTATCATGATTTACCATTCAGACACATCTAAATTCTCTTTCCAGAGAGGATCTTTGCTTAGCAAATATTCATCTTTATGTTATTCTGTTATTCTTCTCTTCATCATTATACAAATCTTGTGTCTGATAGGGATCTTAAATGCCTTCAATGAGCATATTGTTTATGAATCCATAACCCAATGGTCCATCACTAATCTGCAGTGATTTCTATTGTCTTTTCCTTTCTTTAAAGTCTTTTTGATCACCGATTTAAAACCAAAATAAAATCAATTTGTATGTTACCAAGATTACTCCCATTTGCAGTCTGGGGGTGACTCTTGGAGGGATAACATAAATGGCTTTGTTGTCGGGGATGGTGGTGAAGATATCTTCCCTGGGATAATGACAATGAAGGGATCTGTTGTCTAGTTTTAGATGGTGAACTGAAGTTGGACACGTTCTGACTACTCATCTTTCACCATGGCGACTCCATTGTTCGAAAATCTATTGGCGACTCCACTGATTTGAAATGGACAAGATTTTAGCTCAAAGGTATGCTTTCTATGATTTTTCAAAAATAGTTGGTTTCCCTAATCCAGAGCCTAGTAGAGATGAATGGGAAAGTAGCCTTCCTAAATTTTGAGGAGAAGAGTGGGAGGTACCAACTAAACATTAGCTGGATTTTCATGATTTTATTCATCAACTTCATATCGTGCATGAATATGTTCATATTAATATTTTTAGGTATTCATTAGAAGGGATTGCTCATGATTGGTGTCAATCTCTTCCAATTGCAAGCATCAACTCTTTGACAGGCTTTCATGCATATTTCAATTCATTTTGTAAAGAGTATTTCTCAGCTGAACATATTTATGAAAACTGTTGTGATGATTTTTCTTTGCTTCATGAACATTCTACTAGTCACGAAAACCAAATTTTTGATGAAGCATTTATTGTAGAAGAAATTATTTACCATGAAGATCAAGAGGTGTTGAATGATATTCATTATGATAGCAATAACATAGAAACATCTGGCATCATATCAAATGTATCTGTTTTTTTAAATGTTTATGAAGATAAACATGTCTCTTTTGAATATTCTGATGTCAAAGAACAAGTGTATACATCAACAGAAGAAAGTTGTGGATCTAAGTTACATACATGTGGTAAAGGAGAGCAGAAAGGATTAGATGAGAAATTGATGATGCATGTTTCTCTGTCATTTGTTGAGAAGCAACAAGTTTTGTGCAAATTTAAAGATCCAGTTGCCACTTATATGGAGATGTTTTGTAGTGATGAAGTTTCAGTTGTTTCCATCTTTAAGTCCATATTTTTGGATTGTAAGTATGATTTCCAAGTTTATGATTTACATGTTGCAGTCTGTGTGTTTATGACTTTGCATAAAGTTGGAAGAAAAGTTCAAGTTGTTATTCAGATACTTGCATGGATTCATTGGAAGCATGATCTTACTTGATCAAGAAGAAACATACTTGATTAGAGTAGGAGTAGGGTAAATAAAGCTCAATTTTTGATCATTTGTTTTTGCAGTGATTTTGTTTTGAATTTGTTAATATTCTCGGTTTTTCAATAAGAAGTAGAGGTTCTTTTAGGCATACATATTTTGTGGAAATATCCCTAGGATAAGACACTGAAGCTGCTTGTTCTTGGTAGCTCACAGGGAGCATGCCATCTCTTGTGGAGCCAATGTTATCACATAAAGTTATCATGGGTCATATGTAGTTGTTTTTAAGACCTAGGTCTACACCTATGCCCTATCTCTCTCTTTTCTGCATACCTTCCTATAATTTTTTCCTCGTCTAGATGATAAAATTAGGCTGGTCAAGTATGTTGTATGCACAGGGAAAAACTATGAGAAAAATGTAGCATTCAGAGCAGTCCATTTTGGACTTGAAATACAAGCAAACAGATAGGTTCAATTTTCAACGGTGGATATCCCATGTGCAATTCATATTAATGGATCTCATGCATTCAGAGTTTCAAAGTCATGCAAGGATTAACGACCAGACAAAAGCCTCGAAGTGTCGAAGTCCTGAAGTTATAAAGTAACAAGAGACTGCCACGTCAACTAGGAGAAAGTCACTGCGGGATATATTCATGCTCGCATTCAAAGGCTCTCGAAGCCCGAAGTGTCGAAGTAACGAGAGACTGTCACATCAACCAGGAGAAATTTACTTCGAGAGATATTCATGCCTCACATTCAAAAGCACTGAAGTGTCAAAGTCCTAAAGTCCCGAAGTAACGAGAGACTACCATGTCAACCAGGATAAAGTCACTTTGGGATATATTCATGGCCTACGTTCAAAAGCTCCTGAAGCATGAAGTCCCAAAGTGACGAGAGACTACCATGTCAACTAGGAGAAAGTCACTTCGAGAGATATTCATGATCGCATTCAAAATCTCCTGAAGCCTGAAGTGCTGAAGTAATGAGAGGTTGCCATGTCAACTGGGAGAAAGTTACTTCAGGAGATTTACATGCTCTACATCCTGAAGTCCCGAAGAGTTGAAGTTCCGAAGTGATGTCAAGATGACATGTCACTTTTGGCCCTACCACTCCACGGGTATTTTTCAAATCAACACATGGCACTTATTTGTTGAAGACGCATAGCATTAATTTTAGGCTATCATGTCACTCTGGGCCCATACCGCTATGAGAGTTTTTTATGCTTCACAATCCAAAACTCCCAAAGCCCAAAATGTTGAAGTGATGAAGATACATGGCCCTCATCCATCAGTATTTTTGGAAGGACATGACATCAAGACACCACGTCATATTCGGGAGATCGTCCTCCGGGAGATATTCTTGCTCAAAATTCAAAGATCCCAAGCGCCAAAGTTGGATCCATCTCTAAACATGGTTAAAAGGATTCTGTAGTTGGTAGATGGATAAATTTTAGTAGGGGTGCTAAAATAGAAGGGTTACTCAGATCGCAGATTGCAATAGATTGACAACCACACTTCATTGTGGGGATGGAACCTGCTCGAATGTTAAAATTCTAGAGCGGCCCCACAACCGAAACCATGGTATAATGAAGGAGGTATGTGGAAGTTGATGGTGTATTGCGGGGGCCAAAGCAATGTGGATCCAAACCACCCTTGACAACTTCTGCAATCATGTGATGATGTAAGGTCCATCCGAGAGCAGTGCATGGAAACAAAAGCAAGGCATTGACAGATCTCGGATTGCGACAAGATCAACGACCACACTTCATTGTGGGGACAGAAAGTGCTTGAACACTAAAATATTAGAGCAGTTCCGCAATCGAAACCATGGTATAGCTAAAGAGGTACGTGGAAGTTGGGAATGGATTGTAGGGGTTGAAGCGGTGTTGATCCGTAGGATCTTTTAATGACTTATGGTTGAGTTTTAATTTTGCATGCGTTAATTAACCATTTGAGAAAACTTAGTGAAGAATGAGGAAAGAAGAGGAATTATAACAGCCATATACACATATGTAGATCTGAAATGAAATAATAGACAACAAACCATAACACGCAGATTGATAATGGAGTTCGACACAACTTTTCCTACGTCTCCGAGCCTTTTCTATGTGGGGGAGGCTTCTTTATTTTTGTTCAAATGCTCAAGAGTACATCGCTACAATGCCAAATGGCTACAAGACTAATCTGGTCATGTTCTTCCAGATCTCCAGAACCCTACAAAGAAAACAACATGCAAAACGAATGTCTAGAGCTCCCAGAAATGGTCCGACAATGTCTCCTCCTCAAAAGCTTCTCTGCCTCAAAATGGCTTTGGCTTGGCTTCTCCTCAGCATAACTCTACTCTAAATTCCCTCTATTGTTGTCCCCTGGCCTCAAACAGGCTTAGGTTATATAGCTGGGAAGTTGTTTTCTCATCTCCAACTTCCTCCAAGAAGTTAGGCTCCAAAACTACCCAATAACTCCCAAAAACCATTAAAATAGGCTTAATTACAATAAAAAACCAAAAATCAGTTAAAAACCCACTTTATAACTAATATATGGTTATAATACGGGCATAAGCCCCCTTCATCCGCACGCGCGCCCCTTCTGCATGGTCGTATGGATTCATATGGCCAAGTGCTAGCCCCTCTCCATTCGACGCTCGGTCACATGGTATACACATAGGACCGTTGGTCCACTAGTTATAACCCCCCACACAATAAGTTTACGATCACATAACAATGAATATGGCCATGATTCGGGGCTAAGCCCCGGCCCGACCCCCCCGTGCCAATATACAATATGTCAAATTTAAATACAAGGAAACCTACACATATAACAAGAACCAACGCATGGCATAGTGGTTATGCGGACTTTGTAAAGACTTTGTCAGTGGGGGGAGGTCCACGGTTTGAATCCAGTGGACTCCGCATAAAATTTTATATAACGAGCCATTAGCCAATAAAGGGGTGCCATGTGGCAGCCCTTGACTGGGCCACATGGCACCTCTACAATCAACCAAAACATGACACTTTTCAACTGCCGATTGGCCCACATGCTAGAGCCGTACTGCCACATCAACTTGCCACATCACTCGCCGTACTGCCCAGTCACCTTACCATGTCACTCGCCGTATTGTCCAGTCACCTTGCCACGTCAGCTGATGATGTCACCTGTGCCATGTGTCACCCTTACAGTGGTGACATGTGTCACCTCAGGATAGGTCCAACTATATGCCCAAATGTCCAAATCTGCCTGCCACGTGTCATCACCTGGAGTTGCCACGTGTCACCTTTTCAGACAGAATGCGATATCTTCTCCATACGGAGCCCGTTTGACAAAGTAAATATACCACCGGAATCAAGAAGATGAGATGGACGCAATGGCACTGGTTTCGTCGCATTCTGAGCACTTTCATTTTTGAGCATTTTTCAAGCCCTATCAGGCTTATAGATATGATTTCGGATCACACCTCCCCACAATAAGACCTTTTGGTCCCCAAAAGGTTGTTGACCAGTCAACAATCTTAGGATAGGCCACCTGGCTTGCTCTCTGTCTCTGAACTCTGTTCTGTGCACCTGTCTCATCAAGATCAGCTGTAACACAATCATGACAACTGACAGTATATTGTTAGCCATTTGAACCCTGTTACATCTTACTGAATCCACTATCATCCATGTAGAAAACATTTCTAATGACAGCATCAAAAAGATGACTACAAATGAGCTGATATACTTTAGATATCTGCACGACATGAGCTTATCTTGAAGCAACTTATGATTGATTTTCCATTCAACAACCATCTTTTGTTCTTGCTTAAGATCAATTACTTCATTTGAAACAATTATTGGTTTGTTGCATGCTTTCACTGCATTCGTTAATTGTTCCATTGTTTGAAGTGTTTTATTTTCTTTAACACGATGAGCATGAACCACATAATCATGACCTGCTTTAGTGAATTGATATTGATTTTTTGTCCTATAGAAGATTGCCTTACGATCAAATAAGTATGTACTACCTAAGATCATTCCACATTCTCTTAACGACACAACATCACAAGTTACTTCGTCCACATACTTAGATGAAATTGCAAATTTGATTGTGCACTGTTTCGTTATGTGCATTTGATGATGATTGCTTATCCATTTAAGTGTGTAAGGCTTATGATGAGTTTGTGTTTTTAATCCCAATTGCTTAACCAATTCTTTTGAGATTAGATTAGATTGATATCCACTGTCGATTAATGTGTCTATCTTAGTGTGTCGCATGATTACCCTTATATGAAACAACTTGCTTCTACAATCAATATCTTCACCATTTTTACCTGTCATACCAATCAATGAAATCTTTGACTCATCACCTGAATCCGATCCCAAGTCTATGGGTTTTGATGTTGTTGCCACTGTTTGCGTTCCCTTCTTTTATTTGAACCACTTTGGCCTCTTCTCGGAATGCAACTGCCAACATCTGTCCTCATCATGTCCCTTTTTCTTGCATTGCTTGCAAGAGGGATTTCCTTCCTTCTTTGTCACTGCATTTTCATTCTTGCCATTGCCATGCCTTTTCCTCTTGTCCTCTTTCCTCGAAGACGACGATTCCCCTAACACACCTGCTTTCCCTACTTCAATATACGTAGCTTGAACAGAAACCTCATCAAGGTTAGTAGGTCCAAACATGAAAACAATGTTTCTAATATGGGCAGGCAAACCTCCTATATACTTAATAAGGGTTTCTTGTGTTTGCAAAGGAATGTCTAACATTAATGCCATTTTTCTAAATCCATCGGTGTATTCCTGCACTCTTTGTCCTTTCTTAGTTTTAAAGATTGCCATTCAATTATTACTTTTTATTTATAACCCAAAGGATAGAATTGTTTCCTAAGTGCATAAATGAAATCCTTCCATGATGGAAATACATTACCCACATTTTGTGTTCCTTTTTGCAACTTGCTCTGCCACCATATAAGAGTTGTACCTGCAAGTCTCAGAGATACCAACTGGATTTGTGTGGCCTCATCCTTGATCTGTTGCACACTGCAGTATGCCTCCATTTGCCTGATCCAGTTATCAAGTTTTTCTGCATTTACTTCACCATCATAAATGGGAAACTCAAATTTTACATCAAGTTTTAACAATGGCATTTCATGTTTATTCTTATGAACATTTTTCTTTCCACTAGATTTAGAACTTGAACTTGAAGAAGAAGGAGAAGAAGGAGGTGTTGATGGAGGTGAAGGAGGAATATAAGGATGGTCCTCCTCCTCTTCACTTTTTCCCTTCGAAGAATCACCCAAAACTGGTCGCTTCCATTCCAAGTAATCTTCGTACAAAAATTTCACCATCTCCGACATGGCAAGGAATGTTTTCCGTAACTCTTTCTCATCTTGAGAAATCCCTTCTTCTGATGCCATCTTCTCGCTATGAGAAGCTCTTCTTCGCAATCCAATTAATGGATTCTCTGCAACAAGATCGCCTTCACCACACTGTAGCTTTTCCCTGGTTAACATGCAACTCAAATCCAAACGTCAACTAGCTCTAATACCACTTGATCCGTAGGATCTTTTAATGACTTATGGTTGAGTTTTAATTTTGCATGCGTTAATTAACCATTTGAGAAAACTTAGTGAAGAATGAGGAAATAAGAGGAATTATAACAGCCATATACACATATACAGATCTGAAATGAAATAATAGACAGCAAACCATAACACGCAGATTGATAACGGAGTTCGGCACAACTTTGCCTACGTCTCCGGGCCTTTTCTCTATGGGGGAGGATTCTTTATTTCTGTTCAAATTCTCAAGAGTACATCGCTGCAATGCCAAATGGATACAAGACTGATCTAGTCATGTTCTTCCAGATCTCCAGAACCCTGCAAAGAAAATAGCACGCAAAACGGATGTTCGGAGCTCCCAGAAATGGTCCGACAGTGTCTCCTCCTCAAAAGCTTCTCTGCCTCAAAATGGATTTGGCTTGGCTTCTCCTTAGCATAAATCTGCTCTGAATGCCCTCTATTGTTGTCCCCTAGCCTCAAACAGGCCTGAGTTATATAGCTGGGAAGTTGGTTTCTCATCTCCAACTTCCTCCAAGATGTTAGGCTCCAAAACTACCCAATAACTGCCAAAAACCATTAAAATAGGCTTAATTACAATAAAAAACCAAAAATCAGTTAAAACCCCACTTTCTAACTAATATATGGTTATAATACGGGCATAATCCCCCTTCATCCGCATGCGTGCCCCTTTTGCATGGTCGTATGGATTCATATGGCCAAGCGCTAGCCCAAAGGGCTAAGCGCTGGCCCCTCTCCATTCGGCACTCGGTCACATGGTATACACATAGGACCATTGTTCCATTAGTTATAACCCCCTGCACAATAATTTTATGGTCACATAACAATGAATATGGCCATGGGTCGGGGCTAAGCCCTGGACCGACCCCCACACACCAATATACAATATGTCAAATTTAAATACAAGGAAACCCGCACATATAACAAGCACCAACGCATGGCATAGTGGTTATGCGAACTTTGTAAAGACTTTGTCGGTGGGGGGAGGTCCACGGTTCAAATCTGGTGGACTTCGCATAAAATTTTATATAACGATTCATTAGCCAATAAAGGGGTGCCACGTGGTAGCCCTTGACTAGGCCACGTGGCACCTCTACAACCAACCAAAACATGACACTTGTCAACCATCGATTGGTCCACGTGCCAAAATCGTACTGCCACATCAACTTTCCATGTCACTCACCGTACTGCCTAGTCACCTTACCACGTCACTCACCGTACTGCCTAGTCACCTTGCCACATAAGCTGATGACGTCACCCATGCCACATGTCACCCTTATAGTGGTGACACGTGTCACCTCGGGATAGGTCCAACTGTACGCCCAAATGTCCAAATCTGCCTGCCATGTGTCATCACCTAGAATTGCCACGTGTTTCCTTCTGGGATTTCCACATCACCTATACGGACCTACCATGTCAGCGTACGGACATGCCACGTCATCATTCGTACGGACTGCACAGTTAGCAATTTTTTTTTTGCCTGTTTGACTTTTCAGACAGAATGCGATATCTTCTCCATACAGAGCCCATTTGACAAAGTAAATATACCACTAGAATCAAGAAGACGAGACGAACGCAATGGCACTGGTTTTGTCGCATTCTGAGCACTTTCATTTTTGAGCATTTTTCAAGCCCTGTCAGGCTTCTGGATCCGATTTCGGATCAGGTGTGGATTCAAACCTCCCTTGGCAACTTCTGCAATCGTGTGCTTATATAGGGTCCAGTACGATAACTTTGTGTGGCAACAAACTAGGCGTTAAGCCTCATCCTGATCCCAAGGAGAAATCAACTAATGAAAGACGAATTGGTGGTTGAAAAATTGACTACCCCCTTAAATAGAATCATGGAGGGTCTGGCCGAGGTGACAGAAAAATGTCAGCTCGAAGTACGATAGAGGGAATTTTCTCCTGCAAACCCATACTGACCCAAGTTTCCTTCTGACAGAAGGAATAGGACAAACAAAAGAAGACACACAACACTGGAGAATCCTAGGATAGGAAGGCCAGCTCACACTCCTATTTGTGGTCCACATTTTTTATTATAAAGACATTAGAGAAATGATATTAGCGAGGGGGGCTCAAGACCACCGAAGTTTTTGATAAATATTTATGACTGTATATTTCAGTTTGTAAGTCAGAGGGGCATGTAGCTATAAATTCTATGTTATTGAAGATTCATATGAGTTGTTTCATCAGATTTGTCTTCCATGTACTTTGTTCTATTCTTCATCTTGTTTGAATGTATTGTTGATTTTAAGGATTAAAATTTTCTTTTGATTGATAGATTTTTTATGCAGTAGAGGATCTATTATAAGATTGCCTATTTATCATTGTTTATTGTTCGGACACATCTAAATTCTGTTTGTAGAGAGGATCTCTTCTTAGAGAATATTTGTCTTTATGTTATTCTCTTATTATTCTCTTCATCATTATACAAATATTTTTTTCTGATAGGGAGCTTAAATGCCTTCAATGAGCGGACTTTTTATGAATCCATAGCCCAATGGTCCATCACTAATCTGTAGTGATTTATGTTACCTTTTCCTCTCTTTAAAGTCTTGTTGATCCCTGATTTCAAACCAAAATAAAATCAATTTTTATGTTACCAATCTTACTCCCATTTGCAGTCTGTCACTCTTGGAGTGATAACAGATACAACAATGATCAATTTCTATTAATGAACGAAATATGTAGGAACTGCAAAAATGCAGAGCAAAATGTACTGGCTAGAATGGTGATATCTTATCTCTGAGAAGAGATGGGACAGCTATGTACATTCAAAATAAGATTATTACAATGAGGCAAAAAAGGCCTTTTAACATAAAGTGTCAACGAGAAAACCCTAACCCCAGAAGATGAAACGCCAAAAGGTTTTTGGGACTCAATGTGGTTAGTTGATATTAGGGGCATTACTTTTGCATACGATATCCATTTGGGACGCTTGGTATCCCATCAAAAATTTGTATATGAGGAGTAAACATTCTAAATGGCCCAATACATTCCTTTAGCCAACTATTAGGCACTTTCATGCCAAAAACATCATTTAGGGCCTCAAAACGGCCCCAAAAGTTCAGGACCTAAAAAAACCATAGAAAAATACCAAGACAGAAAATTGTGTTGTGAGCTAGTGGAATAGGTGGGTAGCCATTGATGTCCACCTGGATCAGTCATCCCCCCTTAGGAAGAAATGGTCTCTATTTTATTGAGTTCCTTCAAGAGATGGAGAAACTTTTATTGACTTCGAACCTTGGTGAGTCACTTGCCTTGCTGAAGTAGTTGTCATGTTTGTACTTGGAATTAGTATGTTGAAGGATGCCATGAAACTATTGTTGGAGGTGGTGGATCCGCTCAATAAATCTAGTTGTATGATTTTCCTTGGTATGAGTGTGGGAGGACTCTGTCAATGAAGATGTAGTAGGAAGAGCTATATCAATGGGGGATGATAGTTGGAACCCCAAGAACACATGAAAAGGGTCATGGACAATATATCTATGTGTAACACCCTGTTTCCCCCAGTTTTTAAATATAACTATATTGGCCAAGAAACTATGGAAAACTCAAAGGTGTGAATGTTTGATTTGATGGACCTTTGTATAAAATGTCGATGAATGTAAATTATTTTATTTTAATAGAAAATTGATACATGTTACATGACTGATGGAAAGGGGATGTGCTAAGAGAGACCAAAAATTCTATGGAAGAGATGGTGAAGGGGACCAACAATGGTTGCATTAAATTTGGTTGTGTTAACTTCCACCAAACCAATACTTTGTTGGATTTAAATTAATCAGGATTAGAACAACTCTCTGACTCAAGAATGAATTATAATCAGGTTGGTAGGTGGGAATACCTCCTCAATATTTAATGAGGGGATGGGGTAGACCGCCCATATGTAAGGCTTCCAGACCTAACCACGGACTGGGAATTCAAGCCACACATCATCTTGCTGAGAAAGGAAAGAAATGAAAGTGTGGGGGTCAGGGGGGAGGACCTGTGAAGAGTGCAGAGATGAGAGAATAAGCTCTTGGGTTCAAGGAATAAATGTGAAAAGAGTGCATTATGATCATGGTAAATAGAGACTAATTCGGGAGAAGGAGAGTAACCTCTGTCCCTATCTGTTTCTGTGCTAAAAGAAGAGATTGAATCTAAAAGCATCGTGGTCTAGCTCGGGGGTGACTAGTGGTAAATCCATTATGAGTGACTGAGCCTATGGTTGGGTGGAAACAGGCACCCCTTCCAACATTCACTTCACGTTATTTGGTTTTGATAAGTCTTTCCATAATTTATACGTTGAATTAGGAATTAATGGTTCCATGCATGTATTTACATATTTGTAAATCGTTTATGCATTGAAAAGGTTAAACTATGTATATACGTTGGTTTCTTCAAGGAATTCTGCTTCTTCTTTTCTCGTATGCTCCAGTTTAATACTTGAAGGTGTTTTTCCCCATAGAGATACCTCACATATCCAGAATCGAAGAAAGCATCTTGGTGCTGCTACCATCTCGGTAACCTCACAAGTTTACACCACCCTATTTCAAAATTTAAGGTTATGCGAATTAGGAAGGCGTTTCCTTCAAACCAGTAGCATGAGATACCTTGAACTCATGCCCACAGCCTTAGATAAAACCTAGCTAAGATTAGAGCTCATATCTTGAGAGTCATCGAAAGGTCCATGTGACCTGAGTCTAGGAACTTGATGCTAATCCCAAAAGGAGCTAATTCATAATGGTTTCAGAGTTTTGGGAGTTTGATACCTGGAATGTCAAACTTCATGATAGTTAAAATTTCATGAAATATCTGAATAACAAGAGCCATAGATGAATGTGAACCATTCATTAGGAGGGAAACCTACCTCATTCATCATATCGACTCAAAGAACCAATGGAATTAATGAATCAAACACCAACCTCCCGATTAGATCAATGGTTGGGAATCGTTGCGGAGTGCGAAGGTGAAAATAGTGGACATGCTAGTTCATGGGCCCCAATCATCCAACATCATTGATATCATTGGGTATCGAAGATCAACAACCACGATTAGAAAGATTCAAATGAGAACTTCCTAAATTTCGTAGATTGGGCCCCTCATTCGTCATGAACCATCGATCTGTGAACGGAGATCAATGGTGGGGAATAATTGCAGAGCACGAAGGTGAAATTAGCGAACATGATAGTTCACAGCCCACAATCAACCAACATTGTTGATCTCATTGGGGATGGAATATCAATGACCACAATTAGACAGAGTCAGATGAGCACTTCCCAAGTTTCGGAGACTGAGCCTTGCATTTGTTGTGAACCATCGATCTAAGAATGGATATCGATGGTGGGGAATCATTGCGGAGCGCGAAGGTGAAATTAGCTAACATGATAGTTCATGTCCCACAATAAACCAATTCCATTGATCTCGTTGGGGATGGAAGATCAACAACCATGATTAGACAAATTCGGATGAGCACTTCCCAGATTTTGGAGATTGGGCCCTGTAATCATCGTGAAACGTTGATCTGTGAATGGAGAACGATGGTGGGGAATCATTGTGGATCACAAAGGTGAAATTAGTGGTCTTTCTAGTTCATGACCCATAAATCACCAATGTCATTTATCTCTTCACGATGGAGGATCGACCACGTCAAGATCGAATTGGGAAACTACCTTTCACATTGCAGAGATTGAGCTCTTCGATAAAGAGTGAGCATGTTGGGGCTTCTCAATCACTGTGAATTGTCTATCATGAAGGGATGTTTGGCGCTCGATCTGTAACTCCGGGTATAAATTAATTCGAAGGAAAAAGGCATTAGAAGGTTTGAAACTCCTAAACGCCGAAGTCCCAAAGTGGGTCACAATCGTTGATCATGAAGGGATGCATGGCACTCGATCTGTAACTTCAGGTATGGAGTACTTCAGAGGGAAAAATGCGTTAGAAGGTTTGAAACTCCCAAACAATGAATTCCCAAAGTGGATCACAACTATCGATTGTGAAGGGATGCATGGTGCTCAATCTATAATTCTAGGTACAGAGTACTTCAAAGGAAAAAGTCGTTAGAAGGTTTGAAACTCCCGAACGCTGAAGTCTCAAAGTGGATCAAAATCGTCGATCACGAAGGGACACATGGAGCTCGATATGTAACTCTGGGTACAAATTTATTTGAAGGGAAAAAGGTATTAGAAGGTTTTGAAAACTATTGAACGTCGAAGTCCTGAAGTGGATCACAACCGTCGATCGTGAAGGGATGCATGGTGCTTGATTTGTAACTTCGGGTATGGAGTAATTTGGAGGAAAAAGATGTTAGAAGGTTAGAAACATCCAAACGTCAATGTCTTGAAGTGTATCACAACCATTGATCGCAAAGGGACATGTGGTTCTCGATATGTAACTCCGAGTATGGATTACTTTGGAGGAGAAAAGGCTTTGGAGCGTTTGAAACTCCCGAACGTCAAATTTCTGAAGTGAATCAGGGTTGTTGAAATCCCTAAGGACATGGGGCATCGGATCATGAACTTAGGAGACTTTCCACTCCATAGGATTCTCACGAGGATTGTCTTGGAATTTGGTCATAGCCCACAGTCATATGTAATATTAGAAGGATGGAAGAAACCAAGAACTTGGGAGAGGATATCTGTCCGCTCTAAGCTCAGTTCAAAGCATGGAAACTATGGTTGGAAATCTCTGGAAGAGAAGAATGGAATAGAGACCCTGAATGAGGGTATTAATTTTCTTAAGAAGAACAAAATTTGTATGCCCCACCATGGCTATGTTACAAATTGGTATCAGAACATGGTTACAACACTTGGCCTACTTGGGCACATGGACGAGTCACTTAAAAATCCTATTTGAAGCAAATATTAAGGGTGATGCCCTACCTTACCTCTTTCCTAAAGAATCTAGTTAGAATATTACTAAAGAAAAGAATGAAGAATTTCTATTGTATTTGTGTATTTAAGAAAAGTGAACTATGTGTTGCTCATGAACTACTAGAATTTTAACTAACAGTAAGTGTTTTTTCATCATTCCAGCAGTCAGTGAATTGCGGGAAATCACAAGCATAAAGGATGGAAACACACCATGAAGTCGGGGAGGGCTCCCACAATAGAGACAAGGAGTCTGATGAGAGGAGAGCAGTGGAGACCCCTCCAGATCTAACTGAAACTGTAAGGAGCCTGATGGCCGAATTACAGAGTTGCAAGGATAACAACGAGAGATTGATAAAGGAGCAAGAGAAACAAATAGAAATCAATGTAGTATTACTATGGAGCTTATTCAATATAAAGAGGCAATTGCAGCATGGAATTGCAACCAACCATGTGGACTGAAGACATACAAAGAGAAGTCAAAGTCCACATGAAATATGAAAATGTGGTCCCATAAGTGGCCACATAGGGAAAATTACCTCGAGGAAGGCCCAACCTGGAGGCAAGTGACGCTCATCAGGAGAGTCCTTTGGAAAGGGAATGGGAAACTCTGAGGGATATTCTAGTAGAAAAACTAGCTCACATTCTCAGCAGAAAGGAAAGAAGAAAAATAATTCCAATAGTCATGACCATGAAGAGTTAAAGAAATCCAAACCACCCTCTTTCAATGGAGAGATTGAGAAAGGGGAAGAGGCAGAATCTTGGCTGCTTGGTTTAAAAAATTACTTTAGAGTTCATGACTATACTAAAAACTTGAAGGCTCAAATAACCATCTTCAACCTGAATGGAAAGGCTTCCATTTGGTGGGAAGATCTTAGGAATTAGAAAGGAATACATGAAAAGGACTTATCATGGAAACAATTTGAGAAACACTTTAAGAAGAAGTATCTGTCAGAGAAATACTTTGATGTGAAGACTAAGGAGTTCTATAAACTCAAACTGGGACAACTCAACATATAGGAATATATCAACAAATTCATTGAGCTGCTGAGGTATGTACCCTACATAAAAGATGAAAAGGTAAAAGTCCAACGATTTATCAGTGGGTTACCTCAGACCTACCAGAACATGATTGATTTTTATGAGCCAAAGACCTTAGAAGACACTATCCGGAAGGCAAGGTATTGTTATGAATAGTTCCGACATCAGACAAAACCTCGCTAGGACTGGAAGAAGAGTAGTCCGGGGTTCAAGAAGAAGGGATTTAAAAACTCAAGATTTAAGAACTATAGGAAGGATTCGAGGATGATCCTTCCTACCTAAAGTGTGTACCAGAAAAATTTCCCCTCCCAGAGTGGAAATAATCCTTTTGGATCAGCCCCAAGAAAGACTGATAATCCAAAGAAATAACCCTTGAAATGTTGGGGTTGCGGAGAAGAACATTTGTTGAGGGATTGCCCACATAGATAGCAGAACAGTAGGAGAATTTACAACATCCAAGAAGATACCAAAATTAATGATGTGGCTAGGAGAATGACACATATTTATGTGTCTTTGGATAATAAACAAGCCAACCACTAAGCTTCAGTGGTGGAGATGGAAGGTATCATCGCCAACCATCTAGTTTCTATTTTAATTGACCCTGGTTCTAATTTGAGTTATGTGTCCCCTTGGACTGTAGATAAGTGTAAACTACAACCAGTTAGACATGTTAAGCCATGGTTGGTACAACTATCCACTGGAACCAAGATAAAAGTAACAGAGGTCTACCAGCTTTCCAATTCATCATGGATGGGTTGCCCACCCAAGCGAACCTTAACATACTTCCCCTAGGATATTAGAAATTATTGATTGGTATGGATTGGTTGGCTGCTTATAAAACTAAGTTGGATTGTTACCATAAAACTTTAAAATGTGTGAGTGAAGAACAGGGAAACATGACCCTCCAAGGGATTCAGAAACATGTCTCAGTGAGACAAATATCATGCCTTCAAATGAAAAAGTATTGTAGAAAGGGATGTCCCCTATATGCAATACAGGTGTTGGAATCTGTTGAGTATGGAAAGCCGAACCTAAAGGACCACCCCATATTAAGAGAGTATCGAGACATTTTTCCATAAGAGGTACCGGGTCTACCTCCGAGAAGAGACAATGACTTCTCGATAGAACTTGCACTAGGAGCAGTGTCAGTGTCTAGGACACCTTATAGGATGAGTACACCCGAGCTAGTTGAGCTCAAGCTACAGCTAAATGAAATGATGGACAAAGGCTACATCCAGCCCAGTGTGTCTCCATGGGGAGCACCAACCTTGTTTGTGAAAAATAAATATGGCACGCTCCGATTGTGCATAGATTATAGACAACTCAATAAGACCACCATAAAGAACAAGTACCCCTTACCAAGAATAAACAATTTGTTTGACCAATTAGGGGGTGCTTCCATTTTCTCAAAGATTGACTTGAGGTCTGGATACCATCAAGTATGAATAAAGGATGAAGACATCCACAAAATGGCCTTCGGGACAAGGTATGGTCACTATGAATTTGTGGTGGTTCCATTTGGAATAACCAATGCCCCCACAACTTTTATGTGCTTGATGAACAATGTAATCAACAAATTCCTAGACAAATTTGTATTTGTTTTCATTGATGATATCTTAATCTACTCCAAGAATAGATAAGAGCATGAAGAAAATCTTAGACTTGTACTACAAGTACTAAAAGAGCATAAGCTCTACATTAAGCTTAGCAAGTGTGACGTTTTCTAGAAGCAAGTGCATTACTTGGGCCATGTCATTTCTGAAGAAGGTGTGGTAGTAGACCCTGAAAAGATCAGATCTATTATGGAATGGCCTACCCCAAATGATGTATCTAATATCAGATACTTTATGGTCTTAGCAGGATATTATAGAATGTTCATAAAAGGATTTTCCAAGATTGGTTGTCCAATTATTTCCCTCCAGAAAAAGGGGATTAAATTCACTTGGACATCAGAATGTGAAGAAAGATTTCAGGAACTGAAATACCTTCTGACCCATGCACCTGTGTTAAATATTGTAGACCCTGATAATGACTTCCTTGTGTGTACATATGCCTGCAAGGAAGGAATTGGAGGAGTCCTTATGCAAGAGGGACGTGTAATTTTATACGCATCCAGGAAATTGAATGAGCATGAAATCAATTATGTGTCCCATGATCTAGAGTTGGCTGTCATAGTGCATGCTTTAAAAATATGGATAAATTACCTCCTAGGTAGGATATTTTTACTTATGACAGACCACTGTCGGTTGAGGCACCTATTTGATCAACCAAAACTCAATGCTAGACAAGCTAGGTGGATGGCTCTCCTTAGTGAGTTTGATTTTGAAATCAAACACATCAAAGGGAAGGAAACTAAGGTGGTTGATGCCCTTAGCAGAAGTGTGAAAATGATTCACCTAGCAAAAATAAGAACCTATGAAACAGATTTCAAGGAAAGAATCATAAATGCATAAGAAACAAATGCTTCTTCAAGACTGTGACTCATACCTAAGGCAAGATCCTACATGGCTAAAGTATGAAGGATATCAGATGTTAGATGAAGGCCTATTGACCTACATAAATAGATTGTATATTCCAAGATGTGATGACTTGAAGAGGTTCATAATGGATGAAATACACAAGAGACCATATAATGGTCACCTAGGATATCAGAAAATGATCACAACCACTAGGAAACAATTCTATTTTCGTGGACTGAAAAGGGACATAGCTAACTATATAGATAAGTGCCTAGAATGCTAGTAAGTTAAGGAAGAACACTGGCATCTAGCAGGTTTGTTATAGACTCTACCAATTCTAGAATGGAAATGGGAAACTATTTCCATGGATTTCATCACCGGATTACCAAGATTGACTAAGAAGAATGATTCCATCATGGTAGTGGTGGAAAAATTGAGCAAGTTTTCTCACTTTGTTCCTATCAAGTCGACTTGCAAGGTGATAGATATTACCAAAATCTTCATGAAAGAGATATTCAGACTACATGGCATGCCTAGGGATATTGTATCTGACAAAGACACAAAATTCACTTCAAGCTTTTGGAAATCCTTGATGGTTGGCCTTGAGACTAAATTGTTTCTTAGCGCAGCCTATCATCCCCAAAATGATGGATAGACAAAAAGAGTAAACCAAATATTAGAAGACATGTTAAGGATGCATGTAATGCATCAGCCTAAGAAGTGGTAAGACTACCTTCCATTGGTATAATTTACCTACAACAATGGTTATCAAGAGTCACTAAAGATGAGTCCTTTTGAAGCCCTCTATGGTAGACAATGCATAATTCCCATTAGTTGGAGTAATCCAGTGGATAGATTTTCAATTGGACCTGACATGATGAAAGAAATGGAGCAACAAGTGATTCGGATAAAACAAAATCTGAAAATTTCTCAGGATAGACAGAAGAGCTACGCCGACTGGAAGAGAATCCCCAGAAAGTTCAAGACAAGAGACCATGTCTATATCAGAGTTAGAACCAATAAGATTTTCTTGATAATGGGAGCTTGTGCCAAGCTGGAACCTCGATATTGTGGACCCTTTTAAGTCTTAGATAGAGTGGGACCTGTACCCTATAGGATAGCACTCCCCCCCACAGTAAAGGCACATAATATTTTCCATGTTTCATTATTAAAGAAATATGTACATGATTCTAATCATATAATTGACTAGTATGTGATCCAGGTGGATCTAGAGGGAGAATTCTTGCAAGAACCTCAATGAATACTAGACAGGAAGGAAACATTACTCAGGAACTAAACCATTGCACAGGTCATGGTGCAGTGGAAACACTTTGGTCCAGATGAGGCTACGTGGGAAATGGAGGATGCCATGAGACAGGCATATCTGATTTTTATTTTATTTCTATATATACATAGCATGTTGATAGATAGAACATCGAGGACGATGTTCCTTTGGGTGGGGGGGGGGGGGGGNTATTGCAACACCTTTTTCCCCCCAGTTTGTAAATATAACTATATTGGCTAAGAAAATATGGCAAACTCAAAGGTGTGAATGTTTGATTTGATGGACCTTTGTATAAAAGGTCAATGAATGTAAATTATGTTATTTTAATAGAAAATGGATACATGTTGCATGAATTCTAGAAAGGCAATGTGATAAGAGAGACCATGAATGCTATGAAAGAGATGGTGGAGGGGACCAAGAACGATTGCGTTAACTTCCACCAAACCAATACTTTTCCAGATTTAAATTACTCAGGATCAAAAAAACCCTCTGACCCAAGAATGAATTACAGTCAGGTTGGTAGGTGGGAAGACCTCCTCAAGAGTTAATGAAGGGATGGGGCAGACTGCCCATCTGTAAAGCTTCCATACTTGACCACATACTCGTAATTCGGTCCACACACCATCTTGTTGAGAAAGGAAATAAATGAAAGGGTGGGGGTCAGGGGGGGAAGACTTGCGAAGAGTGAAGAGACGAGATACTGAGCTCTCAGGTTCAAGGAAGAAATGTGAAAAGAGTGCGTTCTGATCACGGGAAATAGATACTGAGTCAGGAGAAGGAGATTAACCTTCATCCCTATCTATTTTTGTGCCAGAAGAAGAGATTGAATCTAAAGCATCATGGTCTAGCTTGGGGGTGTCTAGTGGTAAATTTGTTAGGAGTGACTGAGCCTATGGTTGGGTGGAAATCGACACCCCTTCCAGCAATCACTTCATGTTATCTAGTTTTGATAAGTGTTTCCATACTTTATACGTTGAATTGAGAATTAACAGTTGCATGCATGTATTTACATATCTGTAAATGGATTCTGCATTGAAAAGGTTAAATTATATATATACATTGGTTTCTTCGAGGACTTGTGCTTATGTTTTTCCCATATGCTCCAATTTAACCCTCAAAGGTATTTTTCCCCAGAGAGATACCTCACAGCTCTGGAATCAGAGAAAGCCTCTTGGTGTTGCTACCATCTCGGTAACCTCATGAGTTTACACCACCATATTTTAGAATTTAAGGTTCTGTGAATTAGTAAGGCGTTTCCTTCAAACCAGTAGCATGAGAGACCTTGAAATCACGCCCACAGCCTTAGCTAAAACCCGACTAAGAGTAGAGCTCATAGCTCAAGAGTCATCTGAAGTTCCATGTGACCTAAGTCTAGGAACCTGGCACTAAGCCCGAAAGGAGATAGTTCATAATGGTTTCAGAGTTTCAGGAGTTCGATACCTGGAATGTCAAACTTCACGATAGTTAAAATTTCCCAAACTCCCTGAACAACAAGAGACATATATGAATGTGAACTATTCATGGAGAGGAAAACATACATCAATCGTTATATTGACTCAAAGACCCACTGGAGTTAATGAATCAAACACCAGCCTCTCGATTAGATCAATGGTTGGGAATCATTGCAGACCACGAAGGTGAAATTAGTGGACATGCTAGTTCATGGCCCACAATCAACCAACGTCATTGATCTCATTGGGGGTGGAATATCAATGACCATGATTAGACATATTCAGATGAGCACTTCCCATATTTTGGAGATTGGGCCACGCATTCATCGTGAACCATTGATCTGTGAACGGAGATCGATGGTGGGGAATCATTGTGGAGCACGAAGGTGAAATTAGCAAACATGCTAGTTCACAGCCTGCAATCAACCAATGCCATTGATCTCATTGGTGATGGAAGATCAATGACCACAATTAGAAAAATTTGGATGAGCACTTCCCACATTTCGAAGATTGGGCCCCGCATTCTTCGTGAACCGTCGATCTGTGAACAGAGATCGATGGTGGGAAATCATTGTGGAATGTGAAGGTGAAATTAGAGAACATGCTAGTTCACAGCCCACAATCAACCAACATTGTTGATCTCGTTGGGGATGGAAGATCAACGACCACGATTAGACAGAGTCGGACAAGCACTTCCCAGATTTTGGAAATTGGGCCCCACAATCACCATGAACTGTCAATCTATGAACAAAGATCGATGGTGGGGAATCATTGAGGAGCATGGAGGTGAAATTAGTAGATGTTCTATTTCACGGCCCACAAATCACCAACATTGTTTATCTCGTCAGGATGGAGGATCAATGACCACGACAAGATCGAGTTGGGCGAGTTCCTTTCACATTCCAGAGATTGAGCACTTTGATAAAGAGCAAGCATGTTGGGTCCCTGCAAACACTATGGACCATTGATCACGAACGAACATGTGGTGCTCGATCTGTAACTCTGGCTACAGAGTAATTCAGAGGAAAAAGGTGTTAGAAGGTTTGAAACTCTTGAATGTTGAAGTCTCGAAGTGGATCACAATCGTCAATTGTGAAGGGATGTGTGGCACTCGATCTGTAACTCCGGGTACAGAGTACTTCGAAGGGAAAAAGGCGTTAGAAGGTTTGAAACTCCCAAACGTCAAAGTCCCAAAGTGGATCACAACCGTTGATCATGAAGGGACGTGTGGCGCTCAATATGTAACTCCAGATATAGAGTACCTCAGAGGAAAAAGGCATTAGAAGGTTTGAAACTCCTGAACGTTGAAGTATCGAAGTGTATCAAAAACGTTGATCGAAAAGGGATGCATGGCGCTTGATATGTAACTCCAGGTACAGAGTACTTCATAGGGAAATAGGTGTTATAAGGTTTTGAAAATCCCTGAATGTTGAAGTATCGAAGTGGATCACAACCTTCAATCGCGAAGGGGCATGTGGCACTCGATCTGTAACTCCAGGTACGAAGTACCTCGAAGGAAAAATGCATTACAATGTTTGAAACTTTCGAACACCAAAGTCCTGAAGTAGATCACAACCATCGATCATGAAGGGATGTGTGGCGCTTGATCTGTAACGCTGGGTATAGAGTACTTCAGAGGAGAAAATACATTGGAGTTTTCAAAACTCCCGAACTTCAAATTTTTGAAGTGAATCAGGGTCGTTGAAATCCCTAAGGACACACGACATCAGATCGTGAACTTCAGAGACTTTCCACTCCGAAGGATTCACGTGACAATTGTCTTGGCATCTGGTCATAGCCTGCAGTCATATGTAAGTATAGAAGGATGGAAGAACCCTAAGAACTTGGGAGAGGATACTTTTCCACTCTGATCTCGGTTTAGAGCATGGAAAACATGGCTGGAAATCTCTGGAAGAGCATAATGGAATAGAGACCCCAAATGAGGGTATTAATTTTCTTAAGAAGAATGAAATTTTTATGCCCCACCATGGGTATGTTACACTATGTTGAACATATGGAAGACTTTCATTCTCTAAAATGGACTATCTATACATTGGAACATTGGGTATGGGAGAATCGGGCACCAAGTCAATGGAATGCTTGACTTGGCAATGAAGAGGCACCCCCATAGGTGAAAAATTATATTTATTCTCCTCTACAATCTTATTGACCTGCTTCTATTGTATAGAAAGGTCTCGAGCTGAGCCTGTGGTGATCGCGGTGACCTTCTGTTCACCTAATGAATGGATCGTGAAGAGGGAAAACTTTGTGGTCTAAGAGATTACTTTGAGGCATTGTTTTGTTGAGATTAATGAAGTGGGATTAGTCAGAACTAACTCTGGTATCCTGTAGAATTGACCCCCCAAAGTAACAATGACACTATGAGGCCAAGAATCATAAACAACATGAAATTTCCACACATATGATTGGCCTAAAAGAAAATCACAAACTTCAAGTGGGTCACCATCACACAATACCTCATCCTTGAAAGGCTTGATGTTGTAGGACAAGCATCACTTCTAGCTGATGTGAAGGTCTTGTCCCCTGCTCAACCATTTGATGGTGTATGGTTGGGGGTGTGGCATTTTTGACAGCTTATTTCTTTTGATGACCTCTGCTAAGATCAGGTTCTTTTGACTCTCATTGTCAACAATGAAATGTAATGGGGTCCTCTTTACCCACATCTATGAATAGAAGAGGTGTTCCCCCTCCTCAGGCTCCTATGGTTCTTCTGGTTGTATTGTTGTGGCCACGATGGTAGTAGTGGGTTCTACATCAATTATGCATTTCCCTTTATTATGCTCTAAATAAAAGTCAGATTCAAGTTCTAATTCTTGTTCCTTAAGATTGACCACCAATGATTGTTTCAAGTGACATTCATCATTTTTATGCTAGGAGATTTTGTGGAACACATACCAATTACAGTGTCCATATTCATCTTCATGTTACCCTTCTTTGTGTTTGGCTTGGAATGGTTGTCTTGAGGTTGGTTTTTATGTGAGTTAGAGTCGTCGTTACCATACTTATGTTGTTGTGGATTTGCAAACCTGAACTCCCTCTTATTTGTTGCTTAAATTTCTACTTGATTTTTATAGTATATCGATAAGTGGCTCCTAGTGACGAGATGTCCAGAAACTCCATTTCTGTTTGGATGTACCTATGTAGACCCCCATGGTATTATAGAACCAGATGTTGCTTGGAGTCTTTGTGATCCAGAGGATCAAAATATGCTCAAAAATAAAAGTGCTTGGAATTTCTTCAAAACAAACTCATATGTAGGCCTCGTCCTCACAATCCTAACGCAACTTGAACGGGTTCAAACAAACATCATATGAGTGAGATATCACGTTCTTTCCACTTTGCCAAATAATCAAAATTTTGTTGACTATATAGTCTGTACAGTGATGATGTGGCATGCACATACTACTGATGTGGAAATTGACCATACTGACATGTGGCATGTCCATACTGCTGATGTGGCAAATGACCTTACTAACAGGTGGCAGGGTGACGTGGATTGTTGACTAGGCAAAGGTGTTGACATGGCATGGTATTGTACTGACACGTGGTAGGTGTTGAGTGTCAAGTGATCAAGTGGAAGGTTTATGTGGCATTTTATGTGGACCAATGTATGTTTTACATGTGGCATTGAGAAAGCAAATAGGAAGGTGCCACATGGCACCTTTTTATTGCTTTAATTTGTAAAATTTATGTGGAGTCTGCAAGGTTCAAACCCGGAACCTCCACCAAGGTTGGAATCTTCACACGGGCCGAGCTACCAGCCCTCCTACCTTTTGTTGCTTACCACTATATGACATTATAACTATTAAAGTTTTTTGTATGGTATATTTGGGTGATTTCCAGGCTGGGGCTTAGCCCCAACCCCCAATTATATGATTCCTCCTCCACATGACCTTGCCACAAACACTCGCGCGGGGTTTTCAATCGACTCCACACAAATGGCTCGCCACTTGTCAACCGATCCAACGGTCATCCAACCATGTGCCCAACCACATGTCAGTACCATATTCCACCACCACATGCATGATATTTATGCAACGATTAGCCACAGAGATCCGACTTTAGCGCCTAGGACCTGAACACATGGAGCTCATGCGACCAACACCTCCACACTTCAGGGCACTAATTGCGCTAACAGTGTGATAGAATGCCCAATTTTGAAAAATATGCATGTGTGCTAGGTTTAGGCACGAGAAACACCCTGAAGCTAGGTTCAGTCATTCTGGGTGCATTTTGGCGAGCATAGACAACAAAGAAATGGGAGAAACTTCCATGGAGTGATTCCAACTTAGTTTTTGGCCAAACCATGTGTAGGAAGAGCCCAGCTAGGGGTTTTTGGATGTTCTGGAGCCATTGAAGCCATCCATTTCTCATTTTGAGCATTGTAAAGAACTGATTTTGACACTTTGATCATTAATGAAAAATATCCATTGGAAGTTGGACCAGGAGATATATCCCAAGAGAGGGGTGAACTCCTTTATTATTTTGTTGTGTTAATGTGTGTATTTTGATGGTTGTTTATGACTGTTATGATTCTCATGTTAGGGTTTTTTGGCCTAGAAGGAAACCCTCTCTTATGAGGGAAATGTATTACGGCTATGATTTGATAGCGAATATTGTATTCTGAGATTGGATACTGTGAGAGAACGAAGAGGAAGTTACAACAGATTTGTTGTAGGTTGTATCCCTTCATTTGTTGGATAATAATAAAGGAAGGACCTGGAAATTTCTCTGGTGGTCGTATCCCACACTAGGTGAACCACGTATATCTGTGTCTCTATTGTATTGTGTATCTTCTATGTTTTATTTCCACATTTGTTTTATTTTATTGCTCCGCAATCCTATTTTTCTAACAACTAGTATCAGAGCGAAAGGTAACTCACAGGAAAAGAGGGCTCTTGGTTCTAGTGGGAGCAACGTCGGAAGATGGAAATTTTAGGGTCAAAAAATTTAACGGCCAAAACTACCAGTTATGGAAGATGAAGATGGAATATTATTTATATCATAAGGATCTATTCCTACCATTGGGTGGAATAGCAAAGAAGCTGAAGGCTATGAAGGATGAAGAATGGGAGATTCTTGACAGAAAGGCTTTAGGAACGATACGGATAAGACTAGAAACATCAGTGGCTTTCAATATTTCAAAAGAAAAGACAATGAAGGATCTGATGGACATGTTGGATAAACTGTATGAAAAACCCTCAACTTCCAATAAGGTATTTCTAATGAAGAGATTATTTAATATGAAGATGTCAAAAGGTGGGTCTGTTGCAGATAATTTAAATGAATTTAATATGGTTACTAATAAACTAAGTTTTGTAAAAGTGGACTTTGATGATGAGGTTAGGGCTCTTCTAATCTTGTGCTCATTACCAGAAAGATGGAATGGCTTGGTCATGGCTATAGGTAAATCTGTTTTTGGTTCAAACAATTTAAAATTTTATGATGTTGTTGGTGTTATCCTTAGTGAGGAAATGCGACGGAAAAGAACAGATGAGACATGAGGTAATGTGTTTAACATAGAGAACATGGGAAGACAAAAGGATAGGGGAAAGGGCTCAGGGAACAAAGGGAATTCTAGGAAGGGTAGATCCAAATCTAGACTTGGAAAGATAGAGTGTTGGAATTGTGGGAAGAAAGGACATCTGAAGAAAGACTATAGAGCTCCAAAGAAACAAAGAGATGGATAGCAGGAGAGAAATCAGGAAGCAAATGTAACAGGTGATGTGTTACAATATTCTTCGATTCTTTCTATAGATAATATTTCTGAGTCTTGGGTGGTAGATTCAGGGGCTTCATTTCATTCCACACCCCATAAGAAACATTTTCTATATTATGTTTAAGGTGATTTTGGACAGGTTCATTTGGGTGATGATGCACCATACAAAATTGTTGGAATGGGAAGGGTAAAAATAAAGAAAAGAAATGGAAACCAATGGTTGTTGAAAGAGGCAATACATGTTCCAGATCTAAGGAAAAATCTAATTTCAACAGGACAGTTGGCAAGTGAAGGTTGTATATCCATATTTATAGATAAGACATGGAAGGTCATCAAAGGATCATTGGTGATAGAAAAAGGAGAGAAGGTAGGTACATTGTACTTATGTACTAGTCATACTGACTCTTCTATCTCTTTAGCTTCTACAGGAGTGGATACATCACTGTGGTATCATAGGTTAGGACAAATGAATGAGAAGGGGATGCATATACTTCACAAAATAAATTTTTTGCCAGATCTTAAACAAATTGATTTGGACTTCTGTGAGCATTGTCTTTATGGAAAACAAAAGAGAGTCAAATTTCTCAAAGTTGGAAAAGAAAAGGAGAGTGAAAGTTTAGAGCTTGTGCATATAGATGTATGGGGACCATCTCAGGTATCATCTCTTGGTGGATCTTGTTATTATGTTACTTTTATTGATGATGTAACTAGAAAAACTTGGGTTTATTTCATTCGACAAAAATATGATGTTTTTTATACTTGTAAGAAATGGAAATATTTGGTTGAGAATGAGACAGGAAAAAAGTTGAAGTGTCTCGGATCAGATAATGGAGGTGAATATTGTAGAAAGGAGTTTAATGATTACTGTTCATACCATGAGATTCATAGAGAGAAGACAGGTCCAAGAACACCACAAGAAAATGATGTGTCAAAAAGAATGAACAGGACAATCATGGACCGTGCAAGGACTATGAGATTGCATGTTGGTTTTCCCTTATAGTTCTGGGAAGATGCTGTAGATATTGTTGTTTACTTAATAATCATAGGAAATTCAAGATCTTTGGATGGTATAATTCCAGAGGAGGAATGGACGGGAAAAAAGGTAAACTATTCATTTTTGAAAACTTTTGGTTGTGAACCATTTGTCCATATTGATAAAGAAAAGAGAACAAAGCTTGAGGAAAAATCCAAGAAGTGTACCTTTATTGGATATATTGTTAATGATTTTGGTTATCGCTTATGGGATTATGAAAATAAAAAAATTATTAGGAGTATAGGTGTCATATTCAATGAGAAGGTCATGTACAAAAATCAGTTGCAGGAAAAAGAAAAAATAGAATACACAGTGCTTGATGAGATCAATGGAAAAGAAATTCCAAAGGAACCAGAAAATCAAAATGTACAACAACAGGAGATACATGTACCTCAAACTCCTACAAGTGTAGTTAGAAGATCTAGCAGGTTAAGTATACTCCATGAACGATACTCTCCTTCATTGTATTATTTATTGTTGACTGATTCTGGTGAACCAGAATGTTATAAAGAGGCAATGCAGGTAGACACCAAAAAGAAGTGGGAGAAAGACATGAAGGAGGAAATGGGTTCCTTGGTAAATAACCAGACTTTAGACTTGGTTCAATTTCCTATAGGAAAAATATCATTGCAGAATAAATGGGTTTACAAGTTGAAGGAAGAAGATGGAGGAGAAAAATGGTACAAGGCTAGACTTGTTGTGAAGGTGTTTGCACAAAATAAAGGTATAGATTTGGATGAAATATTTTCTCCTGTTGTTAAAATGACTTCAATTAGGACTATTTTAAGTCTTGTGGTAGTAGAATATTTTCATCTTGAACATTTATATGTAAAAACAACATTTCTCCATGGGGATTTGGAGGAAGCGATTTATATGCAACAACCACAAGGGTATGAGGTCAAAGGGAAGGAAAATTTGGTATGCAGGTTGAAGAAGAGCTTGTATGGCCTAAAGAAAGCTCCAAGGATATGGTATGTGAAGTTTGATAGGTTTATGACAGAGCATGGTTATAGTAGATGTCATTCTAATCATTGTGTTTATTTTAAAAATCTAGAAAATGGAAGCTATATTATCTTTCTATTGTATGTAGATGACATGCTTGTTGCAAGGTCTAATATGCAGGATATAAATGTGCTCAAGAATAAATTAGATAATTAATTTGTGACGAAGGATTTGGGTGTTGCAAAGAAAATCCTTGGTATGAGAATAACAAGAAATAGGAAAAATCGCAAATTGACATTATCTCAGGGTGAGTACATAGAGAAGGTGTTTGAAAGGTTCAGAATGCAGAATGCAAAAATAGTTAGTACACCTTTTCCCACCCATTTCAAATTAACTAAGGAAATGTGTCCCAAGACACAAGAGGATATGGAATACATGTCCAGGGTCCCTTATTCATCAATAGTTCGCAGTTTGATGTATTCAATGGTTTGTACAAGACCATATATTTCACATGCAATGGGAGTTATGAGGAGGTATATGAACAATCTAGGTAAAAAACATTGGGAGGCAGTAAAGTGGATTCTTAGGTATTTGAGAGGTACTGATACTCATGCATTATGTTTTGGATGTTCATACACTGTTCTATAGGGATATGTTGATTCAGATATGGTAGGTGATAAAGATAGCAGGAGGAGCAGCACGGGGTATGTTTTTACTATAGGTGGAACAACAATAAGTTGGATTTCAAAACTACAAAAGGTTGTTTCACTTTCAACAACAGAGGAAGAGTATGTTGATGCTACAGAGGCTAGAAAAGAAATGATTTGGTTACAGAGGTTTATGAATGAATTGGGAAAGAAGAGGGAGAATAGAAGGATGTACTGTGACAGTGAGTGTGCCATTCATATTGCAAAGAAATCAGCCTTCCATTCAAAGACTAAGCATCTACAATTGAGGTACCACTTCATATGATCCACCTTGGAAGATGGAAATTTGAAGTTGGAAAAGATACACACTAGCCAGAATCCTGAAGACATGTTAACAAAGGGAGTAACCAGGGATAAACTAAGTTCTTGCTCAGTTTCAATTGGTCTTCAAGAATGAATATGAAGATGAGAAATTTTCCAGGTCCAAGAAGGTTCAAATTCCAACATATACAGCAGCAGTGGAGTCATTGCGATCAGTGTTTAAGTGGGAGATTGTTGGTTGTCCAGCCTGATTATCTTCCTGATTCAAAGGTCTTTTGTTTTTAGTCGTGTTTATACCCCATGAAGTATTTACACCCCAGAAGTATGTACACTTTTCGATGTGGGGGAGCGGAAAGGGGAGTTACCCCCTCTACAGGGTCCGGAGGGGGCTATCCCCTTTGCTAGGGGGTTCGGGGGCGAAGCCCCCGAAGTAAAATTTGCCTTGTAAAAGTATATTGTAATTTCATTGTAAATCTGGACCATTCATTATAAGGTCACATATCTAATGGTAGAAGTTATGTTAGGGTTTTTTTCCCTAGAAGGAAACCCTCTCTTATGAGGGAAATGGATTGTGGTTGTGATTTGATATCAAATATTATATTCTGAGATAGCATACTGTGAGATAATGAAGAGGAAGTTACAGCGGGATTGTTGTAGGTTGTATCCCTTCATTTGTTGGAAAATAATAAAGGAAGGAACTGGCAATTTCTCTGGTGGACGTAGCCCACACTGGGTGAACCACGTATATTTGTGTCTCTATTGTATCATGTATATTCTCTATTTTATTCCCACATTTGTTTTGTTTTATTGCTCAGTGATACTATTTTTATAACAACTGGTATTGGAGAGAAAGTTAACTCGCAAGAAAAGAGGCTTCCTGGTTCAAGTGGGAGCAATGTCGGAAGATGGAAAGTTTAGGGTCCAAAAATTTAACGGCCAAAAATACCAATTATGGAAGATCTAGATGAAAGATTATTTACATCAGAAGTATCTATTCATACCAATGGATAAAATAGAAAATAATTCGATGGCTATGAAGGACGAAGAATGGGAGATTCTTTACAGAAATGCTCTAGGAACGATACGACTAAGCCTGGCAGTGTCGAAGACTTTCAATATTTCGAAAGAAAAGAAAACGAAGGATCGGATGGATGCATTGGCTAAACTGTATGAAAAACCCTTGGCTTCCAATAAGGTATTTCTAATGAAGATATTATTTAATATTAAGATGTCAGAAGGTGGGTCTGTTGCATATCATTTAAATAAATTTAATTCGGTTACTAATCAACTAAGTTCTGTAAAAGTGGACTTTGATGATGAGGTTAGGGATCTTCTAATCTTATTCTCATTACCAAAAAGATGGAATGGCTTGGTCATGGTTGTAAGTAACTCTGTCTCTGGTTCAAATACTTTAAACTTTGATGATTTTGTTGGTGTTATCCTTAGTGAGGAAATGCGACGGAAAAGCACAGGTGAGAAATCAGGTAATGCGTTGAACATGGAGAACCGGGGAAGAAAAAAGGACAGAGGAAAGGACTCAGGGAATGGTGAGAATTCTAGGAAGGGAAGATCCAAATCCATACTTGGAAAGATAGAGTGCTGGAATTGTGGGAAGAAACGACATCTAAAGAAAGACTACAGAGCTCCAAAGAAACAAAGAGATGGACAACAAGAGAGAAATCAGGAAGCAAATGTAACAGGTGATGTGTTACAAGATGCTTTGATTCTTTTTGTAGATAATATTTCTAAGTATTGGGTGGTAGATTCAGGGGTTTCATTTCATGCCACACCCCATAGGAAACATTTTCTAGATTATGTTCAAGGTGATTTTCGACAGGTTCATTTGGGTGATGATGCACCATGAAAAATTGTTTGAATGGGAAGGGAAAAAATAAAGCAAAGTAATGGAAACCAATAGTTGTCGAAAGAGGTAACACATGTTCCAGATCTAAGGAAAAATTTAATTTCAACAGGACAATTGGAAAGTGAAGGTTGTATATCCATATTTACAGATAAGACGTGGAAGGTCATCAAAGGATCATTGGTGATAGAAAAAGGAGAGAAGGTAGGTAAATTGTATTTATGTACTGGTAATACTGACTCTTCTATCTCTTTAGCTTCTACAGGAGTGGATACAACACTCTGGCATCATAGGCTGGGACACATGAGTGAGAAGGGGATGTAGATACTTCACAAAATAATTTTTTTGCCAGATATTAAACAAATTGATTTGGACTTCTGTGAGCATTGTGTTTATGCAAAACAGAAGAGAGTCAAATTTCTCAGAGTCGAAAAAGAAAATAAGAGTGAAAGGTTAGAGCTTGTGCATACATATGTATGGGGACCATCTCAGATATCATCTTCTGGTGGCTCTCGTTATTATGTTACTTTTATTGATGATATAACTAGAGAAACTTGGGTTTATTGCATTCGACAAAAAACTAATCTTTTTGATATTTGGTTTGAGAATGAGATAGGAAAAAATTTGAAGTGTCTCAGATCAGATAATGGAGGTGAATATTGCAGCAAGGATTTTGATGATTATTGTTCATACCATGGGATTTGTAAAGAGAAGACAATTCCAAGAACACCACAAGAAAATGGTGCGTCAGAAAGGATGAACAAGACAATCATGGAGTGTGCAAGGAGTATGAGATTGCATGATGGTTTGCCCTTACATTTCTGGGAAGATGTTGTAGATATTGTTGTATACTTAATAAAAAGAGGACCTTCAATCTCTTTGGATGGTAGAATTCCAGAGGAGGAATGGATAGGAAAAAAGGTAAATTATTCCTTTTTGAAAACTTTCGGTTGTAACCATTTGTCCATATTGATAAAGAAATTAGAACAAAGCTTGAGGAAAAATCCAAGAAGTGTACCTTTATTGGATACGTTGTTAATGATTTTGGTTATCTCTTATGGGATTATGAAAATAACAAAATCATTAGGAGTATAGATGTCATATTCAATGAGAAGGTCATGTACAAAAATTAGTTGCAGGAAAAAGAAAAACTAGAATACACAGTGCTTGATGAGATCACTAGAAAAGAAATTCGAAAGGAACTAGAAAATCAAAATGTACAACAAAAGGAGAAACATGTACCTCAAACTCCTACAAGTGTAGTTATAATATCTACCAGGCTAAGTATACCCCCTGAACGATACTCTCCTTGATTGTATTATTTACTGTTAACTGATTCTGGTGAACTAGAATGTTATGAAGATGCAATGTAGGTAGACACTAAAAGAAATGGGAGAAAGGCATGAAGGAGGAAATGGATTCCTTGGTAAATAACTAGACTTGATACTTGGTTTAGTTGCCTTAAGGAAAAAGAGCATTGCATAATAAATGGGTTTGAAAGTTGAAGGAAGAATATGGAGGAGAAAAATGGTACAAGGCTAGACTTGTTGTAAAGGGGTTTGCACAAAAGAAAGGTATAGATTTTGATGAAATATTTTATCCTGTTGTTAAAATGACTTCAATTAGGACTATTTTAAGTCTTGTGGCAGTAGAATATTTTCATCTTGAACAGTTAGATGTAAAAACAACTTTTCTCCATGGGGATTTGGAGGA
>ML778392.1:152446-162976 GCA_009831015.1 Picea engelmannii
AAGCTCCAAGGCAGTGGTATTTGAAGTTTGACAGGTTTATGACAGAACAGGGTTATAGTAGATGTCATTCTGATCACCGTGCTTATTTTAAAAAGCTAGAAAATGGAAGTTATATTATCTTGCTATTGTATGTAGATGACATGCTTGTTACAAAGTCTAATATGCAGGATATAAATGTGCTCAAGAAGAAATTAGCTAATTCATTTGTGATGAAGGATTTTGGTGATGCAAAGAAAATTCTTGGCATGAGAATAACAAGAGACAGGAAAAATCACAAATTGACATTGTCTTAGGGTGAGTACATAGAGAAGGTGTTGGAAAGGTTTAGAATGAAGAATGCAAAACCAGTTAGTACACCTTTGTCCAGCCATTTCAAATTAACTAAGTAAATGTGTCCCAAGACACAAGAGGAGATAAAATACATGTCCAGGGTCCCTTATTCATCAACAATTGGCAGTTTGATGTATGCGATGGTTTGTACAAGACCAGATATTGCACATGCAGTGGGAGTTGTGAGCAGGTATATGAACAATCCAAGTAAAGAAAATTGGGAGGCAGTAAATTGGATTCTTACGTATTTGAGAGGTACTACTACTCATGCATTATGTTTTGGAGGTTCAACCATTGTTCTACAAGGATATGTTGATTCAGATATGGCAGGTGATAAAGATAGCAAGAGGAGCACCACATGGTATGTTTTTACTATAGGTGGAACAACAGTAAGTTGGATTTCAAAACTACAAAAGGTTATTGCACTTTCAACAATGGAGGGAGAGTATGTTTTTGCTATAGAGTCTAGTAAAGAAATGATTTGGTTATAGAGGTTTATGGAGGAATTGTGAAATAAGCAGGAGAATAGCAGGTTGTACTGTGAGAGTAAGAGTGCCATTCATCTTGCATAGAACTCATCCTTCCATTCCAAGACTAAGAATATATAGTTGAGGTACCACTTCATATGATCAACCTTGGAAGATGGACATTTGAAGTTGGAAAGGATACAGACTAGCCATAATCCTGCAAACATGTTAACAAAGGGAGTAATTATGGAGAAACTAAGTTCCTGCTCAGTTTCAGTTGGTCTTCAAGAATGAAGATGAAGATGATAAATTTGCTAGGTCCAAGAAGGTTCAAATTCTAGCATATACAGCAGTGATGGAGTTGTTGAGATCAATCTCCAAGTGGGAGATTGTTGGTTATGGAGCCTGATTATCTTCCTGATTCAAAGGTCTTTTGTTTTCAGCCGTGTTTATACCCCATGAAGTATTTACACCCCAGAAGTATGTACACTCTTCCACGTGGGGGAGTGCAGAGGGGGGTTATCCCCTCTGTAGGGTACAGGGAGGGGGGGGGCGGGGGGTCTATCCCTTCGACTAGAGGGTTCACGGGAAAGAAGGCCCCTGGTGGGGGTTCAGGGGCAAAGCCCCCGAAGTAAAAATTGCCTTGTAAAAGTATATTGTAATTTCATTGTAAATTTGTACCGTTCATTATAAGTTCACAGATATAATGGTAGAAGTTATGTTAGGGTTTTTTTCCCTACAACGCAATCCTCTCTTATGAGGGAAATGTATTGTGGCTATGATTTGATAGTGAATATTGTGTTCTGAGATAGGAGACTGTGAGAGAATGAAGAGGAAGTTACAGTGGGTTTGTTGTAAGTTGTATCCGTTCATTTGTTGGATAATAATAAAGGAAGGACTTGGCAATTTCTCTGGTAGACGTAGCCCACACTGGGTGAAACATGTATATCCGTGTCTCTATTGTATCGTGTATCTTTTGTGTTTTATTTCTGCATTTGTTTTATTTTATTGTTCCGCAATCCTATTTTTCTAACATTGATCTCTTGTACTGGTCATCATAGTTTCCAATAGGGTAATATTGTTCCTTAATGACATCCATAAAAGAGTCTGAAGTGGGTTTGACATCAAACATTCCAGACTCCTCTGTGTTTTTTCTCATAATAAGTCTCCCACCAATTTTTGACAAGGGGAACAACCTTAAGGAGCATAAAGGTGATATTTTCCCTATCAAAGAAATTTGGGATAGAGAAATAACTTTCTAGTACATCTAAGCAATTTTCCAAAGCATCCACATCTATTTGACATTCAAATATGAGAATATTAAAATTAACTTGTACCTTGAAAGGGAAGGTGCCTCCGAAGTGACCGCTTAATGAAGACGTGTCTACTGTTGTCAGCAATCGTTGAAGGATTTGGGAAATTTTTTCCATCATCTCATCCCTATATCGCATGTGGAATTCCTTGAGCAACAAATGAATATGATCTCTTAGTCCCTCATCTCTCTTTTCTTTCACCATGGGAGGCCATCTAGGTCGACGAGGATGGTCTTTTAGAGGCTCAAGTATTTCAAGTCCCAACTCTTTATATCCTGGCCTCGTTGGGGACATGCATAGAGGAGCATAGAAAGAGAAGACCACTCTGATACTACCGATCCATATTTATGAGGGGAAAAAATAAAACACAGAAATATGAGAGAAACACAGAGATACGAGAATACTCAATTTCTATTAAGGAACGAAATATGCAGGAACTGTAAAAATGCAGAGTGAAATGAACTCGCTAGAATGGTGGTAGCTTATCTATGAGAAGAGATGTGATGACTATATGCATTCACAAGAATATTATTATAATGAGGTTGAAAAGGCCTTTTAACATAAAGAATCAATGAGAAAACCCTAAACATCCAAAACCCTAACCCCAGAAGATGAGACACCAAAAGGTTTGTGGGCCCCATTATGGTTAGTTGATACATCAACTTCCCGAGGGAATTAATTTTTCATATGATCTCCCTTTGGGACTCTCAGTAGCTCCCTAGAAAATCATAGCCGAGGAGTACACATTTTGAATAGTCCAATACATGCCTTTGATTATCAATTGGGTGTTGTTGTGCAAAAAAACATCGTTTAGGGCCTCAAAACGGCCCTGAAAGTTCAGGACTCGAAACAACCATAGAAAAATGACAAGATGTAAAATTGTGTTGTGAGCCAGTGGAATAGGTGGGTGGCCACCAATATCCATTTGAATCACCCTCCATGTTGTATCAAGAGGAGGAGCAAGTCCTACCTTCCATGAGGATTAACACCAAATGCTCAGGCAGAGTTGGAAAATGACACAATTTTGCAGAAGAGGTCTAGAACTACAAGACAAGGACAACATGACCATTGGTATATTGGGTTGAAAGTTAAACTTCCAAGCAAATCACAATTATACTCCGGGGATAAGGTAGGGGAAAATTTTCCTCATCTCATTCAGTAAAGATTTTGGGGACCAAAAAGCTCCCTAAATAGAGAGGTGTGATCTAGATTGGATCATTATATTATTTTTCATCTATCTTGATAATTTTAGAGTGGAAAAAATAGGAGGAATCATATTATAAGGTCATTTTAGTGGCAGGTCCTAGTTTGGAAAATGGGAGTCCAAAACCTTCCAAGCCATTTTGAGGCATTAAACAATGTTTCTTGAGGTTCTAATGTACAAAACATAATTTCACACCCTTGACGGTGTTCTACACTTTGAGACTTTTTCAATGGTGCAAACCATGCATTAATCAGAGCTTGTATGCAAAAGTTATCCCTGCCACAAGTTGACCTATCGTGTTGACCACCATGGTACGAGCAGATTCCATGTCAAACCATGTTACTAATTCATATGAGGCTATCCATGTGAGGACATTCGAGAATATTATAGAAGGTCCAAAACCTTATCATATTTGAAGGTTGAGGAAGTCAAAACCCTAACCCTAGACGACTATTGAGTTATGTTAAATATCAAGCCGCTAGGAGGAGAAGGGGTTACATTCTATGTTATTTTATTTTCTTCCATGGTAGAGAAAAACAACTAAGAGTGGGAAATTAGAGAGATTAATAGAGGGGGTTAATGTTCTATAGCATCCTAATAGACCACAGGTCTTAGGTAACTCCATAGAGAGTGTCTTATCCTTTTTACTTGCATTATTTCCATACCAGAGAAAAGAGAATAGAGCAACCTCATCTTCTAGCTAGGTTTTCTCCCGTAAGGGTTTCCCAGAGAAAATATTTGTGTTATTTTGTGGATGGTATGGATTTTATTTTACTGTTCTATATTTTCTACATTTTATCTATTTTGTGCTTAAGCAAGAAATCAATAGCTAAATATTCTGGAATCTAAAGGAATTTAACCTTCATAGTGTAGATTTTAGTTTCATTTATCAGATCTGTTGCAACGAGTTGTTCTAGAGGAATATCCATGACAGTTTAAAGATCAGTGGAAGACCCAAAGACTTAAGCCTAGTATTAGTGAATAAGTGCCAATAGACTACGGTGAATTCCTTATGGAAGTCCATGAAACAACAATATTCTTAGGCTTGTTTACATTAGCCTTATTGATGTTGGAAGTCAAAATAAAGATATGATCATTGGTATGATGGTTCCTCTTGAATATTTCTTTTCCTTTGGCCCATCAACCTCTTTGTATCTACCCATCTTGGGATGTGATTGTGTAATGTTGTGGAAAAGATCTTCCCAAGGTATGGCCAACCATAATGATGCAGTAGTTACTAGGATCATTCTAGTCTCCATATTTGTGGATGGGGTGAATGATATGGGAGGTCCAAGAAGGTGGAAATTCAAGGGTCACCATGTAGTTAAATAGGTCAACAAATGGACTGCTAAGACTTTAGGGGTAAGTTTGAAAAAGTAAGCTTTGAGGTTCTCCACATCATGGGCTTTGTTGGATTTAAGCTTAAGGAAGGCACATAGGATTAGGTGGTCATTAGAGAAATGAAAATGGATAGGTTTCGGGTTCACTCAAATTATTGGTTGATTTGGAGCACAATATGGGTTAGAGGTATAGTCAAACCAAGTAGAGAGGTCAATTATTACACACACTAATTTCTTAGGGACAAAGACTCTCCAAAAGAGTTTGACATGGGTGAACCATAGTTGGTTGAGTATAGATATGTGCTTGTTCAAGAGATAGATCCTCTTCTTCCTCCTAAGAATGCACATATAGATTTTCACATTTGCATTTATTTGGAGAGTCTATGCATCATAATACAATTTTCTAGGCTATGGATGTTTTTACAATCTAAACCATACCAAGCATTATGAGGCTAGTGTCCATTCCTAGAAGGGAAAGAAGTGAAGATGGTATGGGGGAAGTTGTTAGGTGCAAAAGACCAAATAGCATGGGTGAAGTGAAGGGACCTTGAGTATTATAAATTAAGTGGAGTCTTGTTTTAAAGAAGTTAGTATATTGTTAATCACAATAGTGATATATCTATATCTATATATAATGTTTATTAATTTATAATATTTAAAATTTATATATTTATTTAGAATTATATATATTTTAATGTTCACACTATCATATATATTATTTGAATTATTTTTTATTATAATATATTAATGATGATGATTAAAGTTCATTGAGACCAAATTAATCTCAGAGAATTACTAAAAAAAAGTAAGGAAATACTAGAAGATGATAAGAAAGGGAGTAGGCTAACTCAGGAGCAATATTCCCTCCCGAGCCTACTCCATTAGAATTTTTTGACATCCTCGACGTTTGAATTCCGACGATCTGTCTCCCATAACTTACTCGGCGGTCATACCTATCCCATCTACCATCCCCATCCAACGATAAAAATTCAACACGTCATAGCCTGTCAGAGGGGGTCCAGCATGCCCTAGAAGGGTTATTAAATAATTCAATGTAAAAAAATAAATTAAGTTCAATTTTTGAAAATTATTTCGAAAATGTTAAAAGAAACCTAAAATTTCCTAAGAAGGGTAATATTTTAAATTTCCTGTCATTAAAATTTGTCGATTAGCAATTAACACTCCACTCAGCACTGGTGTACAATGTACATTGTACAGGTAGATAAATGTTTCTTCGTGCGAAATTGCAGTAAAATTGAAGTTCCCTTCGAGAATCGAAATCCGAATCTCCTTACCCTAACTCAGAGTTTGTAACACTGGTGTGTTTTCACTGAATTTTCTTCCGAAGAAGCTAGCTATGGAGGAAGAAAAAGATGTCAAGTCCACATTACTAGCCTTGCCCATTGCTGCTGTCTGCAACCTCCTGTCGATTGGGGTAAGGAACCCGAGCTCTTTACTTTATTTACTACTATATATGCATATACGTTCTTCAATATTTTGCATCTACTAACAAATTAAGCAGTTTCTCCAAGTCTGATATACAACCAAATTTTTTTTTGAAATAATGTATAGCGGCACCATAATCTTGCACAACATTTTCAAAAGACACCCAACTATTAATTATTGTAGTAGTTTCATGCCTTGGAAGCTCTTAGTTCTGTTAGCACTACATAGGTATTGGGTAGTTATCTAGGATTTTGCTCTGGGTGGGAGTCAAAACCAACTAATGCATTATAGGTAGTTGTAGGTCATCAATAAGACCACATATGGTGTTATAAACATTTTTATCCATATCTTGTATGTGATTTAATCCTGGGTCCTATCATAAAGCAATGTTGAGTTAATCAAATACTAGTAGATTTTCCATACCTGGAAATTTTTCCCTTGAATTATCAAACAGACGGATGACAGAGGGCCACTCCACAACGTGAAATTAATCTGTCCTCTGCTATTGGTGACAATGGGGCAAACTGAAAATTTCCACCAAAGGGCATGACCTTGTATGGAGGAGTTGAAGCTTGAGAGGGTGGTGGGAGTAACCCCACTTAATAAACTGCTCTTCAATTGAACTGCAACAGGTGTATAAGCCTCACCATTAGATGAAGATAAAGCAGTGCAGGTGAGGAATCCAGATTGCCTAGTCGTGCAAACCAGTAAAGCCATGGAACCCAAATTCTATGCTAAAAGATACCACTCAGATAGTAATTAGGTTGGGTTATGTCTGTAACAGGGAAATATATCGAGAATTCATGGACGATAATTTTTTGACATTGAATTATTTAATAACCCTTATAAAATAGGTAACCAATTCAATATTTCCACCTTGCTAGGCACCTCCAAAATTAGAACAGAACCTTGATAATGATGCCTTAAATTATTATCTATCATTAGAAACCTTCCTCGAGGAAGCTGGATCAAAGAAACTTGGATCTATGCAAAAATAATGCCTCTCTACCCTGTCTACGCTTTCAGTGGCTAGGAGAGGAAAAATTTGATCTTGTTAGCCACCGAAAGATCCTCTTTCGGTGGCTAAGGACAGTTGAAAATGTCCATCTAAGCCACCGAAAAGCCTATTTCAAAAATCACACATAGTAATAACACTTCACTTATGACAATTTGGGCATGTGATAAGACATGCTGACCGTTTCAAATCTCCCTATGATTTTGATGGCTAGGAGAGCCCCTAATTTCACGTTCAAGTCGTCGAACGCTAGGGATTTTAGTGGCTTAGAAGCCCTTTTGAAAAGGCACTTAGCCACTAAAACCTATATTTTGAGTTTTTTGAAATAAAAATTGAATCAAATGTTTTTCAAAGTTTATTACAAGCTCAAATCTCTTTAAAAAGAGCCTTGAAAATTTTAGAAATGTTTTTTCTAATAACAACCCAACACCTAATCAAATGAAATTGACTAATTTATTTGAGGAGATAACAGTAATCTTACAGGGATCGGTTAGGGTGAGGGTTTTGTGAATCTTTAGGTTTAATGGCATGAACGATGTGATTTGCTTTAGGTTTGCTAGTTTGTCTAGAAGATAAAAGCTTATTGTAAATAGTCCAAAGGGCATTCTCTAGCATTGATATTCTTTCAGGTAGTACTGTAGTAATGTTGATGGGAAAATCCATTGTTTTTCGAGGCATTGAAGTTATTCTTTATCCAGTTCCTTGAAATTCAATGACTACTAAATAGTCACAGAAGGTGAATACTTATTAAATTATGTTGTTGATGGCTACAATTTGAACTTCCCTGTATACCTATATAGAGTAAAGTCCTTGTCCATCCCAAACAATATTCATTTATTTTTGTATCAGTCAAAAGATTTAATTGCTTCCCATTATGAAATTTTCAAACTTACTGCTATGATGTAGACTTTTAAACAGTCCCACATTCTCAATCTTACTTCAATTTTGATAGTTAAAGAAAAACATGTTTGGATTAATTTTTTTTATTGTGTATAGGTATAAATTATTGAAAAATGTCACCGTTGGGTCCTCCTAAAAAGGACAAAAAACAATGTTCAGTAGCTGATGCATTTGGTATTCCTCAATGCTCTAATCAATCATGCAACTCTAAAAATGAAGTATATGATCATCCATTTGAAGGCCATGAATCAGATAATCCAGAACTTCTTGAAGAGGAACCAACATCCAGGAGGCCCAAAAGAGCATTCAAGTCCAACTGGAAGACAAGATTCCCATGGGCTTATGTCGTAAAAGATTTTAATGGCATTGAAAGGATAAAGTGTTCATAGTGTGTAAAATTTAAAAGGGAAGCTCCATTTGCTAAAGATGGAAGTACAACCCTTCAAGTTAGTGGTCTAAACATCCATGCAACATCAGAGGCTCATAAATTTTCTTTGCAACTTTTAGAGGGGGAAAGAAAAAGAAGTACTCTTCCAATTACTAAATATGTAGAGCTAATGGTGGATGCTCAGAAAGAGAGAATTATATCGGTAATTGAAAATGTGTATTTTGTCGCCATACATGATTTACCTTTAGAAGTGTATAAGTCAATATGTGACTTGAATAGGTATAAAAACACTCCTTACATGCCTCTAACATATGAATATTCATCATATACAAATACAACATCTGGAAAAGAGTTTCTACAAGCTGCTAAGGAGGTATATTGGAAAAAGTTAAAAGATGATATTTTCAACAACCCATTTTACTCAATTTCAGTTGATGAAAGTACTGATCGGACTATGGTGCAACATTTAATCATTTATATTACATATTTAACAAATGAAGGAAGAGGCCAATGTGTTACAAAATTCATACGCCTACTTCAAATTAGGGATGGAACATCACAATCTATGTATGACGTTGTGACATCTCTTTTAGCATAAATGGATCTATTCTTGATAAAGTTGGTTGGATTTGGATTTGATGGAGCTTCATCCATGAGGGGAATTCATGAAGGTTTATCTACTAAGATTGTCAACATGCTCCTCATTTATTATATATACACTACATAGCTCATCGGGAAGCATTAACAACAAATGATGCTTCATCTTATTTTCCAGAGTTGCAAGGTATTGATAAGTTTGCAAACAAGGTTTATTCATGGCTACGGAAATCTACTAAAAGACATGGAAAATTGAAAGAGTTAATGGATTCATTTCAAATCACAAGGCTAGAAGTGTTACAAATTCATCACATTATATGGACTTCTAGAGGCAAAGTCATGGAAAGACTCGTTAAGCTCATGCCATCTTTGTTAAAAGATTGGCAGTTAGGGGAGAAAAAAATGTATGACCTAGCCACAATATTTCAAGTTCAATTTTGCATCCATTTACTTGTAGATGTGCTTATTGAGTTGAATAAGATGAATCAAAAGTTCCAAGAAGATCATGTTGACATTACATCTATTGGAACTACTTTGGATATCACTATTATCTTGCTTCATAAGCGATTTCTAAGAGGCATATGTGGGGTTGGTGCAATGCACATATCATATTTTTTAAGTAAAACATAGCAAGGAACTCTTGAGTTTGCAGATTGCACAGGTATGGTACATGTACATGCAATGAGATTTGAGAGTTTGCCAAGGTTAGAAAGACCGGGGACACTAGATGATTGCATTATGTTGGGAAAAAGTTTTGTAATGAAAGTGATTGACTCTCTAAATGCAAGGTTCACATATTTGCCTATATTTAATGTTGCTAAGTTGTTTAGTCCTTGTAATTATTATGAGGATATGGATGATAGAGACTCTCAAACAAAAATATGGCAAACATGTTTATGTGAGAAATTTAGTGTTGGGTACTCACCTATTGTGGATAGTGCTAGATGTTTGAGTGAAATGGATGAATTTTTTTCGTTCTATGTATGGATCATACCCTTGGTTCATCAAAATTTTATGGCTTTATAGTTTTTACATCAGATATCTAGATCCTAGAAAACTGGATCAAATTTGCTTGAAATAGAAAGTAAAAAACAATTTCAAGAGAATAGGAAAAGATCCTATAAAATAGGTCAACTCCTTATCTCAAATGGTCTTCATGTCCTCATGATCATTGAGAGTTGCAGGAAGCCTTCCAAGGCTGATGGATAAGGTCAAAGAATGCCACCTTGAGGACAGGTCATTCTTTTGCCAAAAATAGACAGGAAGCTTCATCATTTCCTCTTTGTTGGCACCTTCAAGACAGTGATAGAGAACTAATAATGGTGTATTTAATTATTATCTATCATTAGAAACCATCCTTGAGGCACCTGGATAAGGAAAACTCATATCTATGCAAAAATAATGCCTCTCTTCCCTGTCTGCAATTTCGGTGGCTGGGAGAGGCAAAATTCGATCCTGTTAGCCACTGAAAGCTCTTCTTTCTGTAACGCCCTTCGTCACGAAGACAAGCTACTACAACGGGTCAATTTT
>ML778392.1:162992-196713 GCA_009831015.1 Picea engelmannii
AGGAAATAAACATCAATAACAAGGCGCTTGAAGAATCATTCGCAAAATTCAAAGTCTAGCATAACATTCCCAAGTTGCGCAGGCAGTCGGTAGCCTACGTCAATCTTTGTCAAATATTTCAGGGTGCAATAAAGTTGTTAATTCGTCAATCGTTGGTAAATTGAGGATGCACACAAGTAGACTAAGCCTCAAAATCAACCTTACATCATTGTTTCACTGCACGGGAGGTGTCTAGGGACTATCATCACTTACTCTAAAATTCTACATGCCAGACTCTAGCTGTTAATCTAGCTCATCATCAACATGGAATACGCAAGAAAATCTAAACCACAAATCAGTAAGCACCATTTAAGCTTGGGGGCAAGGACGTAATCCTTTTAAGTCGGTGCACACAATCATCTAAAACTATAACTCTAGATAATGTAATTTTTTTCGGGTCCTTTGCATACATCCATTAATAATAGCGTTGTGGCTTTAATTACTAAGATAGATATCATTGTACAAGGTATCCCAAGTTCATGACCACCTAAAGAAAATCCTTATTTAAAAGAGTAACATACCATTAATTAAACTTTTATAACAAGGAGGGTGACTGCCATCAGTTAAGATTTAAGGGTGAAAAAAAGGTGAAAGCAAGGTGGCTAGCATCATTGGGATTGAGCAAGGTGATTTTCATCCTTTAAATAAAGTGAAAGCCAACTTTTACGATAATTAACCATGAAGGTGAAAATCTCCGTATAGTATCAATCGTTGTCCAAAGGGTGAATCACTCATTGTCTAAAACTAGAGTACAGGAGCAACTGGATCTTCCGAAAGGCTAATTTAAGAGAAGCATAGAAGTGATAGGGTGCTTAGTGATACCCCCACTTACTTAGTGAAAAGGCTTGCCTGCCTGAGAATGGGGGCTGACTCGACAACTAAATAAAACTAATTAGGAAAGCTCATTAGGTAGCCTTTGGGCAAGGTCCAGTGCCACACTAACTAATCTGAAGTTTCTAAATAAAAATGCATGGGGTAGTGGGCCACTTATGTCCTCAATATAAATATTTTACCATTGGTGCTATGAAAGTGAAATTGAAAGGCCTAGGGCAAGACTCAGGAATATTTGTATTTGGTTATTAGAGGGGTGGATGGATAAAAAAAACTTATTGAAGTGTCCTGCTACGCCCAAGCTCAAAGGGAAGCTGGCTCAATATCTGGCACTACTAACTGGAGGGAAAGCAACCCAAAGCAACCCAATAAGCACAAGGAACAATCGCTAACTACTGCTTCTGGCTCAATTGGTAAATTGCTAACTGTTGCTTATTAAAACTCATTGGTGGCACATTAAAGCCATAACCTTATCTAACTGGCAAATCCAATTGGGAAGGCAATCCATAAATCCATTCCTTGGTAGGTATGAAAATACTATAAGAATACTACTGAGGTTAATTCAAATCCAAAGATGAGATGGTTTAGGTTAACCGCTGTCAGTTATAATGAATTACTAGCTGCCTAAAATAGTATCGTTGTGATCTAGGATACAACTGTGCAAATATTATTAAGGAATGGCTGTAAATTGATTAAATTAGGGAGAAACGCTGGTAAAAATGTGTTGACCCAACCATAAATAAATTCGCTGTCATAAATGAATGAGCCATACAAAATCTCTATGATGGTAAATCGCTCCAGACTGTAAACAGTAATAATCGTTGCAACAGTTAATAACATTAAACTTATACCAGGTTCAATCACATCCAGTCTGTAACAAATCAATCGTTGAATGAAAATTCATTCTGCCATTCGTTCAATGTATAAATTCGTTGGCCTTAGATATTCAAAACACAATCTTTAAGGAGATTTCGTGGTCATTGCATAGTAGTTTCGCTGTCAATACATGTAAGAGAAATAAACGCATTCATTTGGCAGGTAATCCGCTGCTATTTAGGTTTATACAACTCATTGTCCAGATTATAAACGTTTTCTCTTAGCAAGGAAAAACAATATCCCCATTATATAATTTCAATCAAGGTAAAAGAAAAACGCAGGTAAAAAGGAAAAGCAGATAAAAACGTAGACGTAAAGGATGGATGAAAAGCAGAGTTACAATCCCATTATCAAGTGATGATCACACAGAACGAATTCGCCATTAATTGGTAATTAGTCAGAGTTAAATCCTGCATTAAAAGTGATGAAGACATAGGGTTACATTGGCCATTATCAAATGATGAACAGACAGAAACGAATTCGCCAGTAGATGATATTTACACAGTTAAATTAGCCATTTAAGTGATGAAGGGTTAGATTCTTTATCATTAAACAAAACGCAGGGTTAATATTTTTACAGCTATCACATATTGCAATCGCTGAAGTAATATTTTTTTATACATTCATAACCTAATTACAACAGCAGAGGTAATATTTTTACCTCAGTTACACAATTACAATCACAGAAGTAATAAAAACCAGTCAACCAACAAGAACCAAAACGCATATTGAAGTTAAATACTTTTTACATCTCGGGATACCAATACAAAAATGTTGACAATAGTAAGAGAATGCCAGGGCCATAAGGATAACTCATCGAAAGGATCGTAGGGATTCTATCAGTCAAGGCGCAGAAAAATAAACAAGAAGTAAGAAAGACAATCCATACATAAAGGCCGTACTAGAAGGCGCAAGTCAAACAATCAGGCAAGGACAACAACAGAGGTAGACGACTAATAGGTTCATCATTCGCTTCATCATCCTCACACAGAAAAGAAAGGCGTTGAGATCCATAAGTCTTTTAACGCTAAGGTGACGACCGTAGATCAGGATCCTAGCCGACTGCTCAGGTGAGGACTGGCGAGCTAGGGATGAAAGCTAAGCAACCATGAAGGACACAATCAATCACAGTCAGGTGGTCAAGATATGCAGGAAAACGAAGGCCATGGGAGACAACAACCATTGAGCTAGGCTAAGAAAAGTTTCTGTCATCAACTTAAAAGACATCAGTTTACTTTTCCAATAAACAAACAGATCCAAGCATACATCCTAATACCATCTACCAAACAGAAATGAAGAGAGTGTACTGTTTCCTGATCGCTCACTCTGAATGACGTCCCACGCGCTTCGAGCAGTGCCTTCTCGCCGACCGTCAATACTTCACCAGTACCTTCCAGCCAACGCTAGGGGTACTCTTCTTTCCCCTTAGCCCCCCAAGCCGCAAAGGGGCCACACACACTATCTAGAGATTTTGTCTAGCTCCCAGCTCGCCTCGCAAGGCCGAGATACCACTCCTCTCCGAGCTGGGTATCCCAACTCCCACAAGTAAATCAGTCAAGTAGATATTTCTGCAACATAATGTTACGCAAACAAAAGATGCTCCTTCATCCTTCTTCCTCCTTCATTATATAGAGTTTCGAACTTCCTTTCTTTCCTAAAATCTCATTTAATTAAAATTTTAAAAATAATTTCCTAAAAATTCTTCTCCTTACAAGTGTCCCCCATCCCCTACATTCCTCCATCATTTAATTTCTTTAATTAGTTAATTATCTTATTTCCTTCACCCACCTAGAGTTACTCCTAGAATCACTCCTAGGTGTCCCCAAATTCCCTTACAGGTTTTAAAGGCTTTCCCTATTATTAAATTGCTAATTTAGTTTAAATTAGAAAGCTCTTAAATGGTAGATACTTTTTCTAAGTTTGACTTTCTACTTTTTCCCTTAAGTTCCCCCTTTTCCCTTTTTATGTTTACCTCTTTTCCTAGTTTCCTAATGTTTTAGATTTTCCCTCTTTCCCCTTTTTACTTAGAACTCAAAAAGGTAGGTGTGGAAATTAACCCCTTCTCCCTTTTATCATTTAATTAGTATATTTTAAATTATCAAAAAGATAAAACAATTAATTCCCTTTTTACATTTTATCAACGAATTTTTTTCTTTTTATGAATAAATTAAGTTTCTTACTCCCTTCATGTTACAAGATTTAACGAAGATCATAATTATTATTTAAGTTGTTTTTATTTTTAATATTATTATTATTATTTTTTTTTTTGAAGACAAAATTTCACCACTAGCGTAATTTAGACTTAGACCTTAAATTTCATATTGGGTGACATTTAATTAGGGAAATTGTTTTAAAAATACTTAACACGTTATTCGTCCCAAGGCCATCTAAGTTCATCCCTCTATCATCGACGACGCGACATGCCCTTCAGGACGCACTAGGTGCTCCAAGGGTGCCACTCGTCTCATCTGTTCCCTTGCGCGATGTGCCCTTCAGGACGCACTATGTGCTCCAAGGGTGCTACTCGCCTCTTTCCATTTTTCTTGCGCGACATGCCCTTCAGGACGCACCACATGCTCCAAGGGTGCCACTCACCTCTTGATTGACTTGGTAGACATCAATAACCCCTGGAGTCAACACTCTGCCAGGTAAACTTGTGGGAGACTAAGGGCCTCTAAGGAATAAGGCCCCCGCCTTATTGCGTGCCCCTTAGAATCATTGTGAGAGACTGTCACAGTCTGCCCTCACGGCATCATGGGTCCTCTCGAACTAGGTAATCATTAACCTACAGTTCGAGCCACGATGGGAGTGTTAGTAGGTTGTGGCAGGGATGCTGACCACACCTCTCCCTCAACCTCTCTGGTAGTCGTGCGTGACCAATTTACTCCATATGTGAGTCTGGTCAGCAAGCTATCATCAACTTGCATCATCAACAAATCATGTTAGAATATATCCATATCATATAATCTAATTAGATACACTAAGATCACAGTAAAACAATCCAACCCCCATGGGATACTCCCTGACTCGATCCAGAGTCCAAGGGGTTCCATCGATGCCTCCGCATCCTCGAGGTCCAAAATCCTGCACACTTAGTAAAACTGAGTCAATATCACCTGTCTATGTCAATGTGGTAAAACAACATGTCATCAACCCATAACGCCTCATAATAAAAATCAAAGTTTTAATAACATATTGATCTGGATCACTTGCGAGCAAGTGTCCTCAAAGAATAAGTTCGCCTAGTGTGAAAGAGAGGGATGTTACACTTTCGGTGGCTAAGGACAGTAGAAAATGTCCATCTAAGCCATCAAAAAGCCTGTTTTAAGAAACAATTCAAAAATTACAAAATCTCTCTCACCTCAGTTATGAGAGCTTCATCCACCTGGAATTCATCTTGGTCAATCACTGCCTTTCTCCCATCAAATGTCTGAGAAAAATCTTCTGCTACTTGCTGGTGAGATCCCTGGAGCTTTTCACAAAACCTATAGCAGCCAACGTCCTTGAAGAAATGGCACACCTCAGGGTGTGATTCAAGGTAGCACATATCATCCAGCTCCTTCTTGAGGGCAAACCCTCCTCTCTTCATTTGCTAGATTGTTTCTCCGCACCTGCAAATGGAATATTCGAGCTTGGTGGAGACAACACAGTGCAGCATTAGGGAAGCTTAGGCTTTAGCTATGACAGAGGCAAGAAATGAGGAATGAAATCAAGGCAAGCCCTGATTTTGAGGGATGTGATAACAATTGGGATTTGAAAAGATCATGATTTGGTATACTTCGATGAATAGGAAAGTACTAAACCACGTGATCTCATGAAACTTAAGTTAGAATGATCAAGTCATAATCAACATCCCTCTTGTCTTTTCGACAGCTAAAAAGAAATGATAACTCTTCACCCTGACGGTTCAAGCATGTGATAAGACGTACTAATCGTTTCAAAGATGCCTGCAATTTTGGTGGCTAAGAGAGCCCCGAATTTCATGTTTAAGCCGCCAAAAGCTAAGGCTTTTGGTGGCTTAGAAGCCCGTTTGGAAAGGCACTTAACCACCGATACCTAAGTTTTGACTTTTTTGAAGGAAAAACCAAATCAAATGTTTTTCAAACTTTATTACAAACTTAAATCTCTTAAAAGTTAGCCTCAAAAAATTTAGAAATGTATTTTTCAATGACCTCCTATCACCTAAAGTAAACAAATTTGACTATGTTATTTGAGGAGATAACAAGTGGATTACCTTACAAAACACTTGGCAGAACCACTCCTCATTTATTTGAATTTTTTTGTTGTAATTTCTTTCAGTAATAGAGTACTGTGATAATTTATTGGAGATTGTGCTTGCTGTCCTGAGTTTCCAGACTATAGATTTATGTAGAATAATTCCTAGTTATTTGTTGTTTGAATTAGCTCATAGAATGCAATCTTTGTACTCTTGAATTTATTGAATATTGTTTTAGTAGATGAAGATTTAAAGTGTTGACAGAGGTTTCTAGAATTCAGTTTGTGGTTGTAGGTTGTAATTTTTTGAGTGCAGATCTCAACCATGAATTAACATGATCTAGTAATCTAGTCTATTTTGTGATTGATTACCCTTATGATCATAGTTAACATCACATCAATGGTTATACTAGTATCAATAAACAAGAGGTATTACTCTAAATATGTTTGAGGTATTACTCCGAATATTGCACCAGTGATTTCTTTCGTAATGAGTTTTTCTCAAACATATTGAACTTAATCATTGCAAGATATTGTGCAAGGCTAAGTTGCAAGGAGCAGGTGGTAGTTAATTTCCAAAAGGAACAAGTTTTTGGGGTTTGTGGTTAATTTCCAAATTTTTTTTGGACATATGTATTACATAGTATCCTTTTTGGGGTGGCAGTTAATTTCCAAAGGTTTTTTTGACGAATATATTACATAACAACCTTTTTGGGGTTATGTTGGTTTAAGGACATGAGTTGGGGATAGATGAAATATGATGGATAAAAATAATCAAGTATAATTTTGTTTTGGGGACAAAATGTATTATTTCAGTTTTAAAAGAATTAATACAATTTACAAATTTTGTTTCTCTATGAATTTACATTTTCAAATTTGACTAAATATCTATTTGATATTGTTATAATTGTAATATTTTCCAGCTAGTTAGCCATTTAGCTTGTACTAATTATTTATTAGAAATAAATTTGATTAAAAATGTAATATTTTATTTAACACTTTTTTTTATGAATTGTGAACTTAATTTATTATTGTCAATTGAAATGCAATTTTTCTATAAACTTTTCATTCTAGAAGGGTTTCACAAAAACTCACAGAAATTAGAGCCTGCCCTTCAAATTTGATCATTGTCCCCGTATCCCACCGTCAGACGGCCATGCAACATTCCTGCACTCATATGCTACCCTCGCGCATCCATGCATCATCACACCGCCACCACGCATCCATGCATTCTCCCATGCTCTGGTGGCTCACTCAACCAGACGGCGTAACACAAACCGCCGTGAACAGTGAACGTCGTGAGCACTCGTTTTGGAATGTTGTGAATTCCTCTCTGCGCCATTTTCGAATTTGAAATTTGAAATGAGCTGGATCTACATTAATCCCTCCACGTCCATTTTTGAATTTGAAATGAGATAGATTTTTCTACTCAGACAAGTTGTGTGAATCATACTCGGTTTGTTCTCTTGCTCCGAAATGTGAAGGAGGCGAGGATGTGGAGACTATGAATGAGTGGGAAATAGACGCAGAGATGGATTTTCGTGGTTCAGGCTGTTGGATGCAGAGATACAGGATCCCTGTTGAACTCAATCATAGTGTACATTTCAAGCAGTCCAAGTAGTGGATTTTTTTTTGGGTGGATAATGCTTGTCGGACTCAAACAGGTGCAGAGCTAGATTCGTGAGGGGTTTTTACTCGAACAAGGGATCGCTTCTTAGAATTTATTGGGAAATATTTTCCGGACAACTTATATGTGACCAATTTATTCTCCCCGGACCACAAAGTTGCCCTCTTCGCCTCCTCCTACAAGGATCATCAATTAGCCATTACCAGTGCACTCGACTGCAATCAATGGAGAAAAACATTTGATTGAAATCAACGCAGCAAAATATTTTGTATTCATAAAAAAACGGCATGCATTCTCACTTTACTATTGCCATGGGTAAAACAGTTTCTTACAATTCTAATTTTGTAAAATTATAACAATGATATACATCCCACATCATTCACTGCATCTTCTTAACAAACGTTGATGGAAAAATGTTTGGAATTTTCCATTGTTGGTTGCATTAAAGATTAAAGCTCTATGTTATGTGTTATGGAAAAAAACTCTATCTATGTATGTGTTATGGAAAAAAAAGGGAAAAAACTCTGTCCACTGTGAGCCAATCTGTGGATGATGTACAGGGTGATAAGCATTAACTTAGAACAAAGAAACTCATAATATATAAATTTCCAAAACATATAATAAAAGCCCATCCCACGAACTTCATTTATAAGTCTCACATCTCCATTGAAGTAAAGAATGGTTGAGTCAAAAATTAAGAATTTCCAAGGGTCACACAAAGTGAGGGGGAAGATTTATTTTAAAAAAAATCATTTTCCCTTTATTTATTTAGTAAGTAAATGCATTTTGAATATAACTTTATTGAAATTAATTTATCCATATATTTAAATTAATTAATACTTATAAAATGGTGGAAACACTTTAAATGGGTAACTAGGGTTTAAGGAATTTTGTAGTTCGTAGCTTACTCTCTAATAATTGAACACTTGCTCTTGGAGCACATATGAAAGTTTTATGGTAAGTTTGGAATTTGAATCAGTATGTTATGATTTCAACTTGTTTATAGTTAAAAAATTGTTGATAAATGATTTAATTAAAATTTTAGAATATAAATTGAATTTGAATGAAGTATGTGCAGTTTCACCCACTTACCTAGCACAGTTCATCTTCATTTTCCTATCCTATTTTCATGATTTTGACCAAGCGCAATTTACACTCTCTTTCTGCGTTGGCTGGGTTATAAGGAAGGAAGGAAGGAAAGGAGNTGAAGAAGACATATTTTTTTCCTCTTTACCAAGATAAGAGCTTCGGGCTCAACTATGTAATCGGTCTAAAGTAATTGGTCACAACAAGGTAGTTGGTCTCATTAAAATTTTAGGAATTTAAAGATGTTTGTTGTCATTATTGTTGCATTGAATCTCACCTTAACTTATTCTTATGAAATTGAATTTTGATAGAGCCTCCAAAGACAACTAGAGAAGAATGGAATTACAATGGAAATAAGGAATTTTGGGTACCCATTGAATTCAGGGTGCGAGGTTGTGTTAAGATTCTCTTGACTTCCATTGTCGAGAATGAGAGTGGATAATTTGGTTTTGATTTGGAAGTTGTGGGTGAAGAGGGGAATTTTAGGGCACCCTGATTCAGGTTTGGTCATGAGAATGAGAGAGGGGTCGACTTCTATGGGATTTTCGAGGGAAATGGTCTCTGTGAGTTCGGGAAAATCTGTTTGGTTAACCTCGTCCATCAAGGTCTTATTAGTGCAGATATTTTTAAGTGCGCGACGGTTCGATGAATGGTGGGAATTGGTTTTCTGAAAGGTACACCAAACTACTGTTTTGGATGTGGAGGAAGAAGTTGAGTGAGGCTGTGTTGGTGGAGTGGGTGGATTAGTATTGGCGGTGTGATAGGGGGATAATTTGGGGCACGGAGCGATCTTTCTTTCAACCACCAAGGCACGTAAGAATGCTTTGTCCAGAGAGGAACTGTCAAACAAGTCTACCTCCCTCCAGAGAGGGAACACTAAACCAGAATTGAACTTGATGATTAATACCTCGTCTGGTTCGTTGATTTGGAGTTGGATGCACAACTTGCAGAAGACATCGATGTAGCCTTGCACCAACTGATTGGAAAGTTGTCGAAGTTGTAACCACTTTGCAAGCAAATTATGAAGGTATCCTGGAGGGTAGAATCATTCTCTCAGGGCTTGACAAAATGTTTCCCAAGAAGTAATGTGGCCCTTTGTCGGGGACGGAGTGTCGAGCTCGACGATCAATTCTGCACTGGTCAGGTGTGTCTCCCACCAAGTTTGGCTTGGAGGTTAGGATGTAGAGAGGGTGTCTCAATGGCATGAATGGAATGGATCTATGCAATAATTCCAAAATGACGTTTCTTTAGGATATTTTTCATGCAGTCAAAACTAATGATTTTAAGGTAGTTGATAGTGATGCCTTGAAATTTATAGAGTTTTACCTCCTAGATAAATTGCATGGTTAAATCCTTAAAATTCATGAGGATGGGACCAAGAGTTGATAACCATTCTAAACCAAGACCAATACCACAACCACCCATGTCGATGGAAAACATATGATATTTCATGTGGCACTCACCAATTTGGAGACACATATTTTCACAACACCCCCCACATTTCATGGAACCTCCATTGGCAATCATGATTTGAAATTTTTTTACTACACAGATATAGCATTTAGTTTGTTGGGAAATGTGGCGATGAATAAAATGATGGGTGTTGCCACTGTCAATGAGGAATATGACATTCCAGTGCTTAATTTAACCAATTAGCTTGAGGGTTTGGGGAGCAGAGAAGCTAGTGAGAGAATTCAGTGAAATGATTGGTTCAACTTCTGGGGGGTCCAAGGGAAGATTAATATCAATTGTCTCTAGTAACTCGACCACAAGGGGGTCATCGAATGATTTTTCCGAACCATCCTCAGAAATGTCCAAAAAAATATTTTTTTCCTTACACTTGTGCCCCGAAAAGTATTTTTCATTAAAATTATAACAAAGGCCCTTGAGTTGGCGTTTGGACATTTCTACTCAGGTTAGTTTATGGATCTTCAATGGAGTGGAAGGAGGGGCTCGAGTGGTGGTTTTAGGGAGGGGAAGAAAGGATGGCTTTCTGGTTTGAGAAGAGACAACTTGTTGTGATTCCTTAGCTCTTTTAGTATCTTTCACCAAAATCTAAGGGCGATCCATGAGGAAATGGGAACAAATCTCATTCTTGAGGCCACTAATAAATAATTCCTAGAAAAAAACATTAGAAGGGATCTGGGGTGGGCTTAAACAAGGAGGTCAAATTACTCACTGCATCTTGGCATTGCTAACACATGGCGGTCAATTGAGTGACGGATGTGGGAAGTGATTCGAGTGGAGAATGACACGAGTTGGGGTTACCAATACTGGAAGTAATGGAAGAAATACCAATATCTAAATAATAATCTAGTGACGAGCCAAATTCTTAACAAGAAGAAATGTGTAGAAATTTTGCAACCCGAAACACATTTATGAAAAAGAAATGTTACACATCACTATAAATTTTTAATCTATATCTTTATAAGTTTTTAAAATATGTTACACATCATCAATAAATACTCACCATTCATGTCTTCATAACTATAATTCGTTATAATTATATAAATCTCACTTTCTATGAAGTCATGTACAAGAATTGTCTAGAACTACTAATATAAATATCATATTTCAAAACAATTACAAAAATATCTAATATTGAGTGCAATTCCATCACCAAATTTTTCATTATTGATTTTTGCATAAACCCTACTTTAATTCTTACACATAAATATTTCAATACAATAAAAGCTAACAAATACATAAAGTTTATATATATTGGAACTTTTTAATTGAAATTTCAGCGAAGAAACAAAGTTTATATATATAAGATAACAAATACATCAAGATTTCAGCGAAGAAACAAATTTCTTGAAGTATTTTAAAACCACTTGGCTAGCCAACAATAAAATATGTAAGTTTTTTTTAGCTAGATTCATGATTGTATTCTACAATGACATATTTACCGTTATTATTTTCCAACTAATATCTATGTTTGTTTTTTAATCCAGATATGTGAGCAAAAGCTTACATAAATTTTCCTCACTCTAATCAAGACACAAATAATGTCATTGAATCTTATCATGGGTACATAAAAAAAAGGCACTTAAATGAGAAAAACAATGCAAATCATAGACGGGTTGACTGGTTAATTCATCTGCTATTAAATTTTTTTGAATTGTATCACATTCATATGCAACATTTAAAAGAAGTTGGTGTTATACAACCTAGAAAATCCCTAGAACAATTGAATGCATCAAAGTGTAGAGAAAACCAAATCCCTGATGTCAAATCTACACTTTTTTTATTGCACCTAGGCATTAAATGGAAATGTGTGTAAGCTTGTACTAAAAGTTGGTAATGCTACTAAACAACAATGTTTCATGTGATAATCTAATGTCAAATGTCATTACTTCTAGTACAAAAAGGCCTAGATTTTTAGTTGATTTAAATGAAACACTTGTATTCAGTCCGGAAATCGGAACAAAGCTTCTACCACCCTTCAATTATCCTCATAAAATCAATTTTCATAATGAAACAAACATTAATGAAGTGGATAATAGTGCCCCCCTTGAAGTCGATGAAAGGATATCTGTGATTTCATTGACTCATCAAGAGTTTAGGGAAATGTTATCCATAATACCTCCAATTTTGGAGAGGGCATATGCATTAACCTGGGGGGGAGGTGCTCGTTGAGCCCGGTGCTCAGTGGGGTAAAGTGCCACGTGGAGCATGGAATCCGATAGGTATATAAACTAGTATATATACTGGTATATATACTTAGTATATATACCAGTATATATACTAGGTATATATGTTGGTATATATACTAGGTATATATGTCGGTATATATACTAGGTATATATGTCAGTAATATATACAAGTAGGGGGGAGGTGCTTGTTGAGCCCGATGCTTGGTGGGGTAAAAAGCGCCCCGTGGGGCATGGAATCCGGTAGGTATATATACCTAGTATATATACTGGTATATACACTGGTATATACTTAGTATATACACTAATATATATAATTAGTATATACACTAGTATATACCTAGTATATATACTGGTATATATATTGGTTATATACTAGGTTAATATATACCTACTAGGTATATATACTAGGTTAATACTTTGTGCCATTGCTCCTACAATAAATGACTAGACATATATTCCTAGTATATATATCAGTATATATACTAAGAATATATATCGACATATATACTAAGTATATATACATACTGGTGGTTCATGATGTGACAAGTTCGACAAACCCCAAACCGCCACTCAGCAAGCCACGTAGGAACGTTCCCAAGAACATGTGTACATTCCCAAGAATGTGTATGCGTTCTCAAGAACGTGCACGTGTTCCTGAGAAACACGTGCACACGTTATTATTAACAAGAATGCATGCACATTCCTGTGGAAAATATCATTTTATTATTTATCTGCAACTGTTAGTGTCCTTGAATTGTAAATGGAACTCACCCGGAGAAGGAAACATGGGCTAGACATCTTACAGAAAACAACACAAAATGTGGGAAACTCCAGGAAATGGGGAAGTCTCAGGAAACAGGAAAGGAAACTAACATCAAAAAATAATATGTTTGACTTTACGGACTATTGTTTCATCATTCATCCACTTTAGTACACAAGTTGCATAAAATTTGGATGCCTAGATGATAGAATTGTCATTGTTGTCTTTCATATCAGATTTGAAATATCAAATCATTGTTTAGATTCATATCAAAATATAGGTTAAAAAATATAAAAGGTGAAAATAGAGCAGGAAGTTGTGCGTTAGTATCATAAGTACAACAAAATGACTACTGGCACCATTGTAAATTAGAGAACATTTCCCTCCTTGTGCTTAAAACACCATTATTTTTAAATTCTTGGTTGTTAATTGTTTTCATTGTATATAGTTTTTTATATGGTTAAGTATTTCTTAGAGTATATTGTAGTTCAATATTGTACTTGTGTTTTATTAGTGAATTTTTATTAATGAATGTTATAGATGTTTGGCAATTTGTTTTGCTCAAAAATCCTTTTATAATTGGCTCAACATACTGTGAATAAAACAATGATCAACATACTGTGAATAAGGGCATAAATTTTTATTTTATTTTTTAAATAAATATATGTCATCGCAAGAGTGACGACCTCAAGGAATCTTGTGATGAAATTTCTATACAATCAACGAAAATTTGTATAGCAATTTCCTCGCAAGATTCCTTGAACTCGTCGCTCTTGCGATGATCCTTTCAATAGTTAATTCGTCGCAAGATTCTTCATCTTGTCTCTCTTGTGACGATCTCACTAACTTTTCACTCGTGCGAAAATCACCCTAATTGTTCACTTATGCGACAATCTCCCTATATTGTCGCTCTTGTGACGATCTCTCTAATATGTCTCTCTTGCGACGACCTCCCTAGCTTGTCGCTAGTGCGATGATCTCCCTACCTTGTCTCTCTTGCGACAATTTTCATTACTAGTCGCTCTTGCGACAATATCCCTTCCTTGTCACGCTTTCGACGATTTTCCTACTTTGTCGCTCTGGTGACGATACCCCTTCTTTGTTTCTCATGCGACAATATCTCTTCTTTGTCTCGTGTGTGACATTTGCGGCATTGTTTCAGGTTCGTCGCACTTTCCATGACACCTAAGATTTGTCACAATATCCACAACATAACATCGAAAGAGTCATCGCAAAATGACCCAAATTTACTAGTGAATACAACCCAGTAGTAGGCTTGCATCCTTGACTCAATATCAACCCAGTAATAGGCTTGCAACCTTGACTCAATATATGCCTCTAACAAGTACATATTTAAAACATTTCCCCCATAGTTACGTAAACTGATAGCATTAATTACAAAACTACATGATCCTATCTTTGTCAAATAGTTTCAATAATCATGCTAATTTCTAGAACTGCCATAGTGATATGTAGGAGAGAATAGTGGAAATCATCTTATCCTCAAAATGTTCAATAATTGGTTGTCACATTTAACACTTCCAACTTCGACAATAATCAATTTTGATTCAAATAAAACCAAGTCATGTGAAAGGCTTTGTTCACATCACACTCGACAAATTTCAGTGATAATTTTCTTCAGAGTCTAGACATAGTCTAAATGTTATAAATATGAAATTGGACATTAAAAGTACCATTCCTTCTCTCCCATGGTAGCCATCTCTTCTTGTAAAATCGTTGCAAGAAAACCTAACAAATAAAACTGAATAAATTATTCCCTTGTGATTTTGCATGATAAATAATTGCATATTTAATTGATTAAACATAATTAACATCTAATTAGTTCATTGACAACAAGCAAATTATACGAACCAACAAATGCACACTTTTCTTTTTGGCACGAGAAATATTTATTATTTTTCTTTCAATGGAACTCTCCACTTACATCTTCATGTGTGTAAGGTTCTCGTGTTCTCCTCTCACCCACCAAGAAGAAGACTACTCCAAGATCCTCTTCAATGCAATCTTTTTTGTTTCTACAATCATATCAAGTAATCCCACGAGCATCTCAAACAAATTGTCCTAGTTCAAGTCATATGGAAATTGAACCAAAATGTTGTAGTCCATGGATTAAAGGTATGCATTCAAGAATAGATCTACATTACAAAAAGAATATTACAAACAAACATGCACTCAAGAAAGAAGAAAAGTATTTGATAATGTTAACCAACCACTTTAGTATTCCTTCTTCACCAATATTTATACAATAGGGATATGATTGGAATAGTTGTACTAGCTCCAACTAATCATTTGTTAGGTTGCATTTATCCTCTATGTGCATTTACTTACTTTATTACATGTATTTGTATTTATCTTATGCTAATATCTAAAATGTGATGGATTATTGCAAGGGACAAAAAGGTCTCCCAACAACACCAATGGTTTCGAGAAGGGAGAAATGCACAACTAGAAGCTAGCATTGTCTTCAAACATATCTCAAATACATATAAATAGGCCCGTCATATGCAAGAGACATATAATATTGATTGAGAATAAGTACACAATTCTTCTATCCTTGAAACAAATGAAAAGACTGAGCATCACGACAAAACCAAGTACTGAAGGGTGGTGATACTTTAAAACTAAACTTCAACAAATAGTGCAACACATCTATAGAATCTGCACCACTACCCCAAAAGAGGCCTTTGTTCCTAATCATCACGCATCCATTGCTTCTCCACCAATACCAAGTTTCACCTTCACTCCGGGTACATCAATCACTCAACCTACCATAGACGAAGATCTAACACCAACTACCAACATGAAAATGGAGGACCTCTCCTAGGCCAAAAAACTCAAAGTTGCACAAGAATCCCACACTTAACTTGAGGAAACATCAGTGGATCATCTTGAACCACCACTAAAGTAAATTTTAGAAATGCTAATAGACTTAAATCCAACAACACCCACACCACCAACAATTATTCTAATGTAAAAATCTTCAACACATTTATTATATATTTTGGCATTTTTTAATTTTTGTAATTGTATCTAACTACAAACTCCCTCTTCTTCGGGATGAAGAAGGATTTGAAGTTGGGGGAGATGTTTGAGGGCCTAGCCAACTAGTTGATTAAGCCAATCAGTCAACCAATGTAATATATCAATCGATTGTAGAGAAAAGTCAACTAAGTAGTCGAGTCAATCGACCATCGGGATAAGTTGACTAACCAAGATAGTTAGAGAAGTTGTAACTACCTACCACCCATATCAATGTATAAATAGATGTGACCATGGATGTAACTGAGAGGAAAAGTGGTGTTTGGTTTGTTATAATAATTTAAGAGTACCTAGTGATGGTTCCACTACTACTTTTCTCCTCTATCTCCTTCTATCTATGTATGTTCATATATCATTGTAGATTGCTTTTGTATATTATGTTCTGTATGTGCACTACTTGCAACTTCCTTGTGTAATCACCCTGTAAAATCTGCAACATTTTCCCCTACTAGTGGTTCATGTTGGCAACCCTAACACTTAACTTTGTTTCATCTAGTGAGAATAAAAATCATAACATACAAAGTAATCACCACTTGCGTCCATGGAGAAAAATTTAAGATTGGTGTGGACTCATGGACCTGAAATAGACATATAACATAGTGAAGTTGGACGTTGAGATCCAAATTGGAACTCATGCAAGACTTAATGCAAGAAAGAAAAAAACCATCTAGAAGAATGAACTTGGAAAAGATGAAACACAAGTGGAACTTTGAGTTTGGGAAAAGGAATATGTAATAAAAAATAATGAAAAAGAAAAAACTTATTTAAAAAAAAAAACTACCACATAAAATTTGAGATAACCAACAAAGTATAAGATATTAAAAGTACAAATCAAATAAATAATTTTAATGAAAACATCTTTAAATCATTTAAATAATTTAAAAAATACTTAACAAACCAACCAATAAAACAATAAAAAAACCAAAAATCCTAAAATTAAAGACAATATGGAAGATGAGAAGACCATAAACACCACACCATATAGACGTCAACCAAGACTCAAGACTCAAAAATATAAAGAGGCTGACCAAAACATTGGTCAACATGCCTATGTTTCAAAAGGTAGCTAAGGGGAAATTGGTTGTCAGGGCATTTCATCCTTTAAAAGTGGCCTCACAACCTTGCATTCATCACATTGACTATTGAACCACTAATAATCTTCATGTGTAATGTAAGCTGCATCATACTTGCTTTTAAGATCTTGGTTGTCATGTTAACTTGATAATATCCTCCCATTAATGCAATCAATATTGTTTTTTACATATAAGTAGGTGCTCAAACAAACTTGGTTGTCATGCCAACTTGATAAGATCCTCTCATTAATGTAATCAATCTTGCATTCTACATATAAGTAGGTACTCAAACAAACATACATGTGTATTATATGACCAATTGAACATTCATATACTTAAATCGGATTATGCATGAATTTATACAAACAATCACACAAATAGAGAGTGAAAATATGGCAGCAATTGCATCACATAACAACCAAAGATTTGTATGAAATATTATTCATAAGAAAGGAGATAGTTGCAACTAATTAATTGTGTGTCGATTCATTTGATATGTGACAGCCTGTTAACTATCAATCATGGATCCGAGATACAACATATACTTACAAATTCTCTACTTCCAACATCATGTACAGAGTACTTGTTTAAGATACAAATGCAAAGCATCTATGTTATTTATAACATGAAGTCTTTTTTAAATACAAATGCATGGCATTTCCATTATTTTAGGACGAAAAAAAAGAAAGAGAAAAAGAATAATGTTCCTTAAAAGAGATTCCCTGATTCCCTCCCTACTGGACATAATTTATTGTACATGTTAGAAATATATTATACTATAACTTTCCATGAAGACAGAAGAGGTGTTTCTGCATTCATCTAGGTGAAATCCATATCCGTGTCATTACATCTATCTCCAAAGACACTAGCTGAGGATACCAAATCTCCAAAGGTGTGAGCTCCACTAAAAGTGCAAAAGCATGATGTTCCTTATAAGAGATGTCCGCCCTATTAGACATATATTATTTGCATATTTTGAAAACATGAAATTCTTATATTCTCTCTCCACCTTCAAACACATTATTCTACAGCTTTCCATGAAGAGAGAGGAGGGGTTTCTGCATTCATCCATGTGAAATCCATGTCATCATATCGATCTCCAAAGACATCAACTGAGGACACCAAATCTTCTAATTCCTTCATATCCAAAGATGTAATCTGCACATATAGAGAACTTATGTTATCTTCTAAGTTGTTCACTTTTGTTGTCCCTGGTATTGGCACAACATCATTTTCTTGATGGTGAACCCAAGCAAGTGCTAGCTGGGAAGGGGAGAAGTGCTTTTTTGAAGCTATTTCACATATCCTCTCAAAGATGACCTTATTCTTTTCAAGATTCTCTACACTAAACCTTGTTGTGCCCTACAACAAAACAAAAATTATGTAACAAAATCACAAATATTTGTTCAAACTTGATTCATGACCTAGTCATACAGAAATAAAATAAACAAACATAAAGAAATGGAAAGGCCAATTGAAGAAATATAATGTATTTTCAAACAATTTCTCGGTCTAATATAACCTGAAAATGAGCACAATGTTATAAAGCTTATGTGTAAATAAAATCAAGCATTTATCTAAGAACTAAAATGATTCATAAAGCTAAAATGTACAAATAAGAATAAATGGATCTAAATACCTTTCTGAAATCATCATCTGCTAAAATCTCAACCATATTTGGTCTAGCAGATAGGAAGCCATGCCCTAGAGGGTTGTATGGCACAATTGCAATACCAAGCTCCCTGCAATGAAACTTTTAATTAATATTATGCAATTTCTAATATTAAGGAAAATATCTACAATGTGCAAAATTTGAGCTCCAAAACATCCTCTACCTGCAAGTTGGAATAATTTCTTCCTCTGCATCCCTAGTCCACAATGACCACTCTATTTGCACTGTTGTTATAGGATGAACAACATGAGCTCTTCGAATTTTTGATGAAGAAGCCTCAGAAAGATCAATTTATTTTATTTTCCCTTCTTCTACTATTTTCATCAGTTCTGTAATCTATAATTGATACCAGGTAAAACATGACAACAAAAATAGTTAAGAATATAAAATTGCAATTAAAAGAGTACAACCAAAGAAAAAATACATTAATTAAAAATTTATATACAAGTGACTATTAAAATGTCGAGTTTCTATAGGAATAAACATCCAAATCTGATCATCATTCATGTTTTGAATTTTGTTGTTTGCATAAAGGTAAGTAGTGCCAACACCTTGTCTAAAAGAAGATCAACTTTGTATAGGCCCCCCAAATTTGGGACTAAACAATTACAAATGAACTTCAAAGACAATTAACAACATTTGGTATGAATAAAATATATCTCTAATTCCAAATGAAACCCAAAAACAAGTTGCGCAGTAGCTTCCCCTTTGATACATGCATCAATTCCTCGAGAAGACTTTGAATCCCACTACAAATATGGTGTAAACTTTGTCATTGAAGAATACTCCCAAGAAAATAAAGGGGGACAAAGAAGAACAGGGGAGGAATGAATATTTTTGCATTATTGGTCCATTGAGCATTTAGATCAGACCCAACAACTTTTCCTATCGTTGCTTGGTCATGAAAAGTTTGTCCGGGTATTCACTAGGCAAGTAAATTCAGTCTGTTTCTACTGCTAACCGAGTTCACTCATTATGCACATTGAGATAAGGAAGGTTGGATGAAGCATGTTCAGAGGGAAATTATTGTGCTCTAGAGTGCATTCATACAACCCTCCGAGCGTGTTTCCCTCTATCAGTGACTCCTGGTTCTACTACAGTGACATTTAACCGATAAAAAAAATCAGTTATAACAATTTGTCTTCGTGTTTGAGTAGATTGGTATCCGTGATTGTGGGGTGATAATTTATGTGCTTGTAGCATTCACTGATTAGTATTCTACTATGGCTTTTCAATTATCTCTTGCATGCATCTATTGAAGAAACAACAAATGAGAATACACTAAAAATAAATTATTTGAATGGTTAATAACATGATATCCATACAAACCGTGGCTTCAATGGGGACTGTAGTGTCAATACAATGTTGATAATAAAGATCAATGCAGTCGACATTGAGTCTCTTCAAGATTGCCTCGCAAGCAGCACAGACATATGAAGGATCCCCTCGAATCTCTCGTTTTCCATTTGCATAGCTGATTCCAAACTTTGTGGCTAATTGGACTTTGTCTCTTATCCCTTTAATGGCCTGCAAGTGCAACCAAAAAATTCTGTTAAGCTCAATAATAAATCTATAACATTCATTGGTGATTGCAAGGAAAATAGAAAACCAAACTAGTGAGGAGGCAGACAGTCCCACCTTTCCAACAAGGATTTTGTTGGTAAAAGGGCCATAAACGTTCGAAGTGTCGAGGAAAGTGATGCCTCTGGAGACAGCATGGTGGATGAGAGATATTATTTCTTGATCGAACTTGGGAGGGCCATAGTAGGCGGACATGCTTCCTCGGGTTGTTGGGCGTCCATGGCAGCTGCAACCAAAGGAAGAAGAAACTTCTCCTCCTCATCCTCTACTTCATTTGCGAATACAATTGACTGTTCCCATGACATTCACGACAAAATAAGGGATTCGAGAGTAAATTCATCACCATGCTTCAAGCTTCCATGTCCATGCAATTACAAAACAGGGGATTCAAGGGTAAATGCAGAGTGAGGCAATTACAAGTTTTTTCAAATTCAAAAATGAGCGTGGATTGAGTAAAGGTATAGGTGCAGCAATAAACATCACGTATCTTCGACCAACTCACTGTACCTCATGTGTCGTCAGGAGTTCACAACTGTTTGTGTTATGTCGTTTTCTGGAGGAATGATCCCGGTTATCTATTTCATGTTTTAGAGATGACATGCATGTGGAAGCTATGAGCATTACATCCATTCAACATGGAGTGCATGAACCATGCATGGTGAATAATGCTTGCCATCATATACCAATCTGTAATTGCAATTAATTAAAATGGCAGACAATCCAAGTACAGGTTGATGGTGGGATGGCAGCATCTGGGGAATAGCATGAACGAGGATTTTTCGGAAAGCAGAAATCTACCTGCCAGAGGGAGTAAGCTCAGTAGGGAAGATTGCTCCCAAGTATCCTGAGATAGGATACTGTGAGAGAACGAAGAGGAATTTACAGCAGGTTTGTTGTAGGTTGTATCCCTTCATTTGTTGGATAATAATAAAGGAAGGACCTGGCAATTTCTCTGGTGGACGTAGCCCACACTGGGTCAACCATGTATATTTGTGTCTCTATTGTATCGTGTATCTTTTGTGTTTTATTTCCACATTTGTTTTATTTTATTGCTCTGCGATCCTGTTTTTCTAACAACTGGTACCAGAGCAAAAGGTAACTTGCAAGAAAAGAGGGTTCCTGGTTCAAGTGGGAACAATGTCGGAAGATGGAAAGTTTTGGGTCGAAAAATTTAATGGCCAAAACTACCAGTTATGGAAGATGCAGATGGAAGATTATTTATATCAGAAGGATCTATTCCTACCATTGGGCGGAATAGCAAAGAAGTCGACGGCTATGAAGAACGAAGAATGGGAGATTCTTGACAGAAAGGCTCTAGGAACGATATGGATAAGCCTGGCAGTGTCGGTGGCTTTCAATATTTCGAAAGAAAAGACAATGAAGGATTTGATGGATGCATTGGATAAACTGTATGAAAAACCCTCGGCTTCCAATAAGGTATTTCTAATGAAAATATTATTTAATATGAATATGTCAGAAGGTGGGTCTGTTGTAGATCATTTAAATGAATTTAATATGGTTACTAATCAACTAAGTTCTGTAAAAGTGGATTTTGATGATGAGGTTAGGGCTCTTATACTCTTGTGCTCATTACTAAAAAACTGGAATGGCTTGGTCATGGATGTAAGTAAATCTATCTCTGGTTCAAATACTTTAAAATTTGATGATTTTGTTGGTGTTATCCTTAGTGAGGAAATGCGACAGAAAATCACAGGTGAGACATCAGGTAATGCGTTGAACATGGAGAATAGGGGAAGACAAAAGGATAGAGGAAAGGGCTCAAGGAACCGCGGGAATTCTAGGAAGGGAAGATCCAAATCCAGACTTGGAAATATAGAGTGTTGGAATTGTGGGAAGAAAAACTGCAGAGCTCCAAAGAAACAATGAGATGGACAACAGGAGAGAAATCAGGAAGCAAATGTAACAGGTGATGTGTTACAAGATGCTTTGATTCTTTATGTAGATAATATTTCTGAGTCTTGGGTGGTAGATTGAGGGGCTTCATTTCATGCCACACCCCATAGGAAACATTTTGTAGATTATGTTCAAGGTGATTTTGGACAGGTTCATTTGGGTGATGATGCACCATGCAAAATTGTTAGAATGGGAAGGGTAAAAATAAATCAAAGCAATGGAAACCAATGGTCGTCGAAAGAGGTAAAACATGTTCTAGATCTAAGGAAAAATCTAATTTCAACATGATAGTTGGAAAGTGAAGGTTGTATATCCATATTTACAGATAAGACGTGGAAGGTCATCAAACGATCATTGGTGATAGCAAAGGGAGAGAAGGTAGGTACATTGTATTTATGTACTGGTAATACTGACTCTTCTATCTCTTTAGATTCTACAGGAGTGGATACAACACTCTGGCATTATAGGTTGGGACACATGAGTAAGAAGGGGATGCAGATACTTCACAAAAGAAATTTGTTGCCAGATCTTAAACAAATTGATTTGGACTTTTGTGAGCATTGTGTTTATGGAAAACAGAAGAGAGTCAGATTTCTCAGAGTCGAAAAAGAAAATAAGAGTCAAAGGTTAGAGCTTGTGCATACAGATGTATGGGGACCAGCTCAGGCATCATCTCTTGGTGGCTCCCATTATTATTTTACTTTTATTGATGATGAAACTAGAAAAACTTGGGTTTATTACATTCGACAAAAATCTGATGTTTTTGATACTTTTAAGAAATGGAAAGCTTTGGTTGAGAATGAGATAGGAAAAAAGTTGAAGTGTCTCAGATCAAATAATGGAGGTGAATATTGTAGCAAGGAGTTTGATGATTACTGTTCATACCAAGGGATTCGTAGACAGAAGACAGTTCCAAGAACACCACAAGAAAATGGTGTGTCAGAAAGGATGAATAGGACAATCATGGAGCATGCAAGGAGTATGAGATTGGATGTTGGTTTTCCCTTTCATTTCTAGGTAGATGTTGTAGATATTGTTGTTTACTTAATAAAAAGAGGACCTTCAATCTCTTTGGATGGTAGAATTCCAGAGGAGGAATGGACAGGAAAAAAGATAAACTATTCATTTTTGAAAACTTTCGGTTGTGAAGCATTTGTCCATATTGATAAAGAAAATAAAATAAAGCTTGAGGCAAAATCCAAGAAGTGTACCTTTATTGGATACAGTGTTAATGATTTTGTTTATCACTTATGGGATTATGAAAATAACAAAATAATTAGGAGTATATATTTCATATTGAATGAGAAGGTCATGTACAAAAATCAGTTGCAAGAAAAAGAAAAACCAGAATACACAGTGCTTGATGAGATCACTGGAAAAGAAATTCCAAAGGAACTAGAAAATCAAAATGTACAACAACGGGAGCAACAGGTACCTCAAACTCCTACAAGTGTAGTTAGAAGATCTACCCGATTAAGTATACCCCCTGAACGATACTCTCCTTCATTGTATTATTTATTGTTGACTAATTCTGGTGAACCAGAATGTTATGAAGAGGCAATGCAGGTAGACACCAAAAAGAAGTGGGAGCAAGGCATGAAGGAGGAAATGGATTCCTTGGTAAATAACTAGACTTGGGACTTGGTTTAGTTTCCTGCAGAAAAAAGGGCATTGTAGAATAAATGGGTTTACAAGTTGAAGGAAGAAGATGGAGGAGAAAAATGGTACAAGGCTAGACTTGTTGTAAAGGGGTTTGCACAAAAGAAAGGTATATATTTTGATGAAATAGTTTCTCATGTTGTTAAAATGACTTAAATTAGGACTATTTTAAATCTTGTGGTAGTAGAAGATTTGCATCTTGAACATTTAGATGTAAAAACAACTTTTCTCCATGGGGATTTGGAGGAAGAGATTTATATGCAACAACCATAGGGGTATGAGGTCAAACGGAAGGAGAATTTGGTATGCAGGTTGAAGAAGAGCTTGTATGGCCTAAAGAAAGCTCCAAGGTAGTGGCATTTGAAGTTTGATAGGTTTATGACAGAACATGGTTATAGTAGATGTCATTCTAATCACTGTGTTTTTTTTAAAAAGCTAGAAAATGGAAGTTATATTATCTTTTTATTGTATGTAGATGACATGCTTGTTGCGGGGTCTAATATGAAGGATATAAATGTGCTCAAGAAGAAATTATCTAATTCATTTGTGATGAAGGATTTGGGTGCTGCAAAGAAAATCCTTGGTATGAGAATAACAAGAGACAAGAAAAATCGCAAATTGACATTGTCTCAGGGTGAGTACATAGAGAAGGTGTTGGAAAAGTTCAGAATGAAAAATGCAAAACCAGTTAGTACACCTTTGGCCAACCATTTCAATTTAACTAAGAAAATGTGTCCCAAGACACAAGAGTAGATAGAATACATGTCCATGGTTCCTTATTCATCAACAATTGACAGTTTGATCTATGCGATGGTTTGTACAAGACCAGATATTGCACATGCAATGGGAGTTGTGAGTAGGTATATGAACAATCCAAGTAAAGAACATTGGGAGGAAGTAAAGTGAATTCTCAGGTGTTTGAGAGGTACTTCTACTCATGCATTATGTTTTGGAGGTTCAGACATTGTTCTAAAAGGATATGTTAATTCAGATATGGCAGGTGATAAAGATAGCAGGAGGAGCACCACAAGGTATGTTTTTACTATAGGTGGAACAACAGTAAGTTGGATTTCAAAACTGCAAAAGTTTGTTGCACTTTCAACAACAGAGGCAGAGTATGTTGTTGCTACAGATACTAGCAAAGAAATGATTTGGTTACAGAGGTTTATGGAGGAATTGGGAAAGAAGCAGGAGAATAGCAGGTTGTACTGTGACAGTGAGAGTGCCATTCATCTTGCACAGAACTCAACCTTCCATTCAAAGACTAAGAATATACAGTTGAGGTACCACTTCATACGATCCACCTTGGAAGATGGACATTTGAAGTTGGAAAAGATACACACTAGCCAAAATCCTGTAGACATGTTAACAAAGGAAGTAACCAGGGAGAAACTAAGTTCCTGCTCAGTTTCAGTTGGTCTTCAAGAATGAAGATGAAGATGAGAAATTTTCCAGGTCCAAGAAGATTCAAATTCCATCATATACAACAGTGGTGGAGTTGTTGAGATTAGTCTCCAAGTGGGAGATTGTTGGTTGTGGAGCCTGATTATCTTCTTGATTCAAAGGTCTTTTGTTTTTAGTCGTGTTTATACCCCATGAAGTATTTACAGCCCAGAAGTATGCACACTCTTCCACACAGGGGAGTGCAGATGGGGGTTACCCCCTCTGCAGGGTCTGGGGGGCGTTATCTCCCCAACTGGGGGGTTCGGGGGCTGCGTCCCCTAATGGGGTTTCAGGGGCGAAGCCCGCAAAGTAAAAATTGCCTTGTAAAAGTATATTGTAATTTCATTGTGAATCTGGACCGTTCATTATAAGGTCGCAGATCTAACAGTAGAAGTTATGTTACGATTTTTTTCCCTAGAAGGCAACCCTCTCTTATGAGGGAAATGCATTGCAGCTATGATTTGATAGCGAATATTGTATTATGAGATAGGAGACTGTGAGAGAACGAAGAGGAAGTTACAATGGGTTTGTTGTAGTTTGTATCCCTTCATTTGTTGGATAATAATAAAGGAAGGACCTGGCAATTTCTCTAGTGGATGTATCCCACACTGGGTGAAACACGTATATCTATGTCTCTATTGTATCATGTATCTTTTGTGTTTTATTTCTGCATTTGTTTTATTGTATTGCTCTCCGATGATATTTTTCTAACGATGATCTCTTGTACTGGTCATCATAGTTTCCAATAGGGTAATATTGTTCCTTAATGACATCCATAAAAGAGTCTGAAGTGGTTTTGACATCAAACATTCCAGACTCCTCTGTGTAATTTTGCTCATACTAAGTCTCCCACCAAATTTTGACAAGGGGAATAAACTTAAGGAACATAAAGGTTATCTTTTCCCTATCAGAGAAATTTTGGATAGAAAAATAACTTTCTAGTATATATAAGCATTTTTCCAAAGCATCCACATATATTTGACATTCAAATACGAGAATATCAAAATTAACTTGTACCTTGAAAGGGAAGGTGCCTCCAAAGTGACCTCTTAATGAAGACATGTCTACTATTGTCAACAACCATTGAAGGATTTGGGAAATTTTTCCATCATCTCATCCCTCTATCGCCTGTGGACTTCCTCAAGCAACAAATGAATATGATCTCTTAGTCCCTCGTCTCTCTTTTATTTCGCCATGGGAGACCATCGAGGTTGACGAGGATGGTCTTTTAGAGGCTCAAGTATTTCAAGTCTCAACTCCTTATACCCTAACCTCATTGGGGACATGCACAGAAGAGCATAGAAAGAGAACACCACTCTGATACTGTCGATCCATATTTATGAGGGGAAAAAATAAAACATAGAAATATGAGAGAAACACAGAGATACGAGAATACTCAATTTCTATTAATGAACGAAATATGCAGGAACTGTAAAAATGCAGAGTGAAATGAACTCGCTAGAATGCTGGTAGCTTATCTATGAGAAGAGATGTGACGACTACATGCATTCTCAAGAACATGATTATAATGAGGTTGAAAAGGCCTTTTAACATAAATAATCAATGAGAAAACCTTAAACATCCAAAACCCTAACCCCAAAAAATGAGACACCAAAAGGTTTGTGGGCCCCATTATGGTTAGTTGATACGTCAACTTCCCAAGGGAATTACTTTTGCATATGATCTCCCTTTGGGACTCTCAGTAGCTCCTTGGAAAATCATAGCCAAGGAGTACACATTTCGAATATTCCAATACATACCTTTGATTATCTATTGGGCGTTTTTGTGCAAAAAAGCATCGTTTAGGGCCTCAAAATGGACCTAAACGTTCAGGACTCGAAACAACTGTAGAAAAATGACAATACAGAAAATTGTGTTGTAATCCAGTGGAATAAGTGGGTGGCCACTGATATCCATCTAGATCACCCTCCATGTTGGATCAGGAGGAGGAGCAAGTCCTACCTTCCATGAGGATTAACACCAAATGCTCAGGCAGAGTTGGAAAATGACACAATTTTACAGAAGAGGTCTAGAACTACAAGACAAGGACAACATGACCATTGGTATATTGGGTTGAAAGTGAAACTTCCAAGCAAATCAAAATTATACTGTAGGGAGAAGGTAGGGGAAATTTTTTCTCATCTCATTCAGTAAATATTTTGGGGACCAAAAAACTCCCTAAATGGAGAGCTGTGATCTAGATTGGATCATTATATTATTTGTCATCTATCTTGATAATTTTAGAGTGCAAAAAATAGGAGGAATCATATTGTAAGGTCATTTTAGTGGTAGGTCCTAGTTTGGAAAATAGGGGTCCAGTACCTTCCGAAGCCATTTTGAGGCATTAAACAATGTTTCTTAATATTCTAATGTCTAAAACATAATCCCACATCCTTGACGGTGTTCTACACTTTGATACTTTTTCAATGGTGTAGACCATGCATCAATCAGAGCTTGTATGCAAAAGTTATGCCTGCCACAAATTGACATATCGTGTTGACCACCATGGTACAAGAGGATGCCATGTCAACCCATGTTACTAATGCATATGGGGCTAGCCTTGTGAGGACTTTCAAGAATATTGTAGAAGGTCCAAAACCTTATCATAATTGAAGGTTGAGGAAGTCAAAACCCTAACCCTAGATGACTATCGAGCTATGTTAAATATCGAGCCGCTAGGAGGAGAAGGGGTTACATTCTATGTTATTTTATTTTGTTCCATAGTAGAGAAAAACAACTAAGAGTGGGAAATTAGAGAGCACAATATAGGGGTTTAATGTTCTGTAGCATCCTAACAGACCACAGGTCTTAGGTAACTCCATAGAGAGTGCCTTATCCTTTTTACTTGCATTATTTCCATACCAGAGAAAAGAGAACAGAGAAACCTCATCTTCTAGCTATGTTTTCTGTCGTGAGGGTTTCCCAGAGAAAATATTTTTTTTATTTTGTGGATGGTATGGATTTTATTTTACTGTTCTCTATTTTCCACATTTTATCTATTTTGTGCTTAAGCAAGAAATCAAAAACTAAATATTTTGGAATCTAAAGGAATTTAACCTTCATAGTGTAGATTTTAGTTTCATTTATCAGATCTGTTGCAACGAGTTTTTCTAGAGGAATATCCATGACAATTTAAAGATTAGTGGAAGACCCAAATCCTTAAGGCTAGTATTAGCGAATAAGTGCCAATAGACTACGATGAATGGCTTATGGAAGTCCATGAAATAACAATATTCTTATGCTTGTTTACCTTAGCCTTCTTGATGTTGTAAGTCAAATTAAATATATGATCATTGGTACGATGGTTCCTCTTGAATATTTCTTGTATTTTGGCCCATCAACCTCTTTGTATCTACCCATATTGAGATGTGATTGTCTAATGTTGTGGAAAAGATCTTCCCAAGGTATGGCCAACCATAATGATGCACTAGTTACTAGGATCATTCTAGTCTCCATTTTTGTGGATGGGGTGAATGATATGGGAGGTCCAAGAAGGTGGAAAGTCAAGGGTCGCCATGTAGTTAAATCGGTCAACAAATGGACTGCTAAGACTTTAGGGATAAGTTTGAAAAAGTAGGCTTTGAGGTTCTCCACATCATGGGATTTGTTGGATTTAAGCTTAAGGAAGGCACATAGGATTAGGTGGTCATCAGAGAAATGAAAATGGATAGGTTTTGGGTTCACTCAAATTATTGGTTGATTTAAAGCACAATATAGGTTAGAGGTATAGTCAAACTAAGTAGAGAGGTCAATTATTACACACACTAATTTCTTAGGGACAAAGACTCTCCAAAAGAGTTTGACATGGGTGAACCATAGTTGGTTGAGTATAGATATGCACTTGTTCAAGAGATAGATCCTCTTCTTCCTCCTAAGAATGTACATATAGATTTTCACATTTGCATTGATTTGGAGAGTCTATGCATCATAATATAATTTTTTAGGCTATGGATGTTTTTACAATCTAAACCATACCAAGCATTATGAGGATGTTTTTACAATCTAAACCATAACAAGAATTATGAGGCCAGTGGCCATTCCTAGCAGGGAAAGAAGTGAATATGGTATGGGGGAAGTTGTTAAGTGAAAAAGACCAAATAGCATGGGTGAAGTGGAGGGATCATGAGTATCATAAGTTAAGTCGAGTCTTGTTTTAAAGAAGTTGGTGTATTTTATATATATATATATATATATATATATATATATATATATATATATATATATATATATATATATGTTCACACTAACATATATATTATTTGAATTATTATTTATTATAATATATTGATGATGATGATTAAAATTCATTCAGATCAAATTAAGATCATAGGATTACTAAAAAGTAAAGAAATACTAGAAGATGATAAAAGAGAATAGCCATAAAAATGAAGCGTGGAGAGATGAGGAAGACAATAACACAAAGGATATTGCAAAGTAATTACATAGGAAAGAGTGGATTGACTTGACGTGAGAAATGAGTATATTGACTTGAAAGAATTCGGGCGAAATTTTCTTAAATAAAGAGAAAATCGGAGAATTCCTTTAGCGTCTTCCCATGATCTGTCTGTATTGATTTGACTTCGCCAAAAAAATTGGGCAATTACAGAGAAAGGAGTGTATTGACTTGGAGGGAAATTTTCTTTAATGAGGAGAAAATTGGAGGATTTTTTAAAGCGCCCTATCCACCTTGACCTCAATTTTTCCAAGCTTTCATCTCCCCTCCCGTCCCCCCCTCCCCCCATCAGTCGTCTTAAAGTCGCACGCTATCGCTCGTCTTCTCAAACTTGGAATTAGGTTTCATGGGGGATATCAGTTTCAATAAATTTATTTTTATAAATTCACAAAAATTACACTAATGCTAAAATAATTCTATCTATTGTATTATTTTTTACATTTAATTTAAAATTCAAAATAAATTAATCATTTAAACAAAATTCAAAATAAATTAAATCCAACCTGATGCTTGGCCCAAAGGTCTACCAAATCCCCTATTCATGTGAAAAATATTATATAGGACAAACGCGTAGATCCTTACCAGCACATCTCAAAGAACGTATAACATATACTACCCAAAATCGAATCTCAAAACCAACTATTGATCCAGGTGGATATTGGTGGCCACCCACCTATTCCAACTAGCTCCTCTTGATAGTTTTTAGTTCAACACGTTCTTTTGTAATTCTTTGTAATTGTGGGTTCTACACTTCGGGGCTTTTTGAAGCCCTACACAGCTTCTAGGTGGATATTGGTGGCTGTCCACCTAATCCAACTGACTTATTTTGGAAGTTTTCATGTCAATACATCTATCTGTACTTCCAGAGCCGTTTTGGGGCACTAAACAATGTTTTTTTTTGCTTGAAACAGTCAAATTGGAAACAAAGTCAGAGTTTGACAACATAATGTGTATTTCTCGAAAAGACATTTCCAACGGGCTATCACGTGCCTAAAATAGAGTTTGTATGCAAAAGTTATGACCTTGGGAAGTTGGGGTGCCAACTTACCCATCAGGGCCCACATAACTTTTGGCGTTTCATCTCCTAGGGTTAGGTTTTTGGATGTCTAGTGTAATGTTAAAAATTCCTCTGGAGTATCAATGTAATCATTATTCTCAGACAAATGTGTGTAACAGTAACATCTCTTCTCAGAGATAACTACCACCATTCGAGCAAGTTGTTTTCAGTTCTGTAGTTTTACAGTTTTAGCCTATTTTATTTATTCAATAGAAGTTATTGTTCACTGGATATCTGTTGTTGTTATCCTTACCTTTGTTTTATTATATTCAGAGTATAGAGTACAGAGACATATTCTCCTCACCCATCGGGGTACTAACACACTGCTAAGTCAAGAATCCAATTGATCTAACCCTCGGTGCATCGTTGCCTAATGGACCAATCTATCGTCACTCACTCATGGAAAATGACGAAATCAAGCGCTAGATCCAAGTGTTTCTTCAAAAGTGGCACATCTGACCCAACTACTCCCCTTGAGGAAGCCTGATTGTGTTAGTGCAGAAGAAAGATGGGACCTGGTAGCTCTGCATTGATTACAGAGCATTAAATAAAATCACAATCAGGAACTGATACCCAATTCCCCGAATTGATGACCTCCTTGACCAACTCAAAGGGGAAAATTTATTCATCAAGATTGACCTAAAGTCTGGCTACCACCAGGTTCCCATTGAACCAATTGATGTATGGAAGACAACTTTCAAATCTAAAGAAGGTCTCTTTGAATGGTTGGTCATGCCCTTTGGCTTAACAAATGCACCAACAACTTTCATGAGATTGATGGATGATGTATTGAGACCCTTCACCAAATCTTTTGTGGTGTTATATTTGGATGACATCCTCATCTTCAACAAAACTTGGGAGGAGCACATGAAACATATTCAACAGGTTTTGGGCATTCAGTGTAATGTACCTACGTACTATTGTTATAATTTTTCCCACTTCTGTAGCAAATTATATAATTTTTCTACGTGTTGACTTTCATCAAACACTTTTCTATTGAGCTCTCATACCATTGTACTATAATGTCCCAACTAAATTGTTGATGATTTTTCCTTGGTTTTATGGTATATACAATTTGACAACCAGTTTGAATACAAATTTATTACCCAGAGTTTATTATGAGAATTTAATCCCTGCTACAAATTGTAATAATACACAAACGTAGAGGCTCTAAATATTTATTGTATTAAATACCCATATCAAAAAAATACATTCCAAAGCTCCAACACATAGTACAACAAGAGAAATTGCAAAACCTGGTATATTTGGTGTGTTGTCTTAACATGGATGATATTTATATTTCTGTAGATGAAAATATTTAGCATTGACCTCCACAGATGATAGCAGGCTTGTAGATGGAGATATGTTTTCCCAAAGATATGTGTAGCAACTTCAGAAAGTGATGAATATATTGTAGGTTACAACCCCCTTGTTCTTTTCCTTCCAGACAACAGTAAATCGTGCCCCTAAACAACAAAAAACACACTCACAAATGCAACAATGTATGGAACATGGTGTTTATTTCTCTGCTGAAGAAACAAGTATGTAGATGAAGGATTTAACCCAGAAATTAGATATGGAAGCCAATAATTAAAGATGCATCCTATAGATGAAAACAATAGGTATTTGAATTCCTTTTTGCAACAACAGTTCATCCCAACTAATAAGTAATCAACAACTATAGGTGAGATGCCCTTTCTACACCAGCAAATCGATCAACAAGGTAAATATTAGTCAAGTGGCATAGGAATTGACCCCAACACCACAAATATTCGCCCAACAAAGGCACTTGACCCTCTTGAAGAAAGAAACTCAGTCCTAAAGGACAATAGTGTTGCCTCTCACAAAGATATGCGCCCAGCTGCAAGATAATGTGCCCAGAATGCCCTCTATAAACCCCAAACTCAGTTGCTACCTTAGAAAATGCAGTCACCCATGAAGAAAACTTAGCTACTGAATGTAAATCTACTAACAATGAAGCACGTTGAATAAATCAGAGTGATCTCTTCCCACAAAATGACTAGCTAGGGTGTATCGTTGCAACACTGAAACCAATCCTAGGGTTTGTCACCAAAACCCTCAAAACCCCAAGATCTAAGAGCTCTCCAAGCCAAGAGGCTGAATAAAAAATAATCAATCAACATAATGAGAGAATAGAGGCCCCTATCTCTCCTTTATACCCCCCTTATTCACCTTTTCTCTCCAAGTGACTCTTTCTTTATTTTATTATTCCTTGATTAAATCACTTAATTAATTAGTTAACCATTTTAACTCTAAAAAGTGATTTATCCATCCTTATGGATTCTCTGGCCACTGAAAGTCACTTCTCATCATATTATCATGTAGTGCCTTTCCTCCCGATTCTGATGAGCTATTAGACTAAGAGGTTTCTCCAAGTAATATACCCATTATGACCTTCTTAGTGAATTTAATTAAAATATGACCCATAATAACTCAAAATTATGGAAATCGTCGGAATGCAATGGAACCAATGACAAGCTATGATGAATGGATCCTAATAATGAAATATGATGAATGATGCAATTCGGGCCCAATAAAACCCCTCAATATATCCTGAACTCGTTGTCACCCCTATCTGCCTACTTTGTTAGGCATAACGCTCTATAATGTAATAATGTCCCAAAATGGGGACATTACACTCAGCGGCATCACAAGATATATTCCAACTTGGAAAAATTCTCCTTTGGCATGAAAAAGG
>ML778392.1:208096-262769 GCA_009831015.1 Picea engelmannii
CATTTCGAAATTTAATGCATATTAATGTTTGCAAATTTCATTAATATTGGGAAAGGGCATTAAACATTTGGAGTGATAAGGAGTGATTGAAACCGGGATTGGGATAAATTGCAGGGTGAGAAAACACTGTGAAAAATCAACACCCAGCACATCTCAAAGACCATATCACATAACTTACCCATCGGGGCCCAGATAACTTTTGGCGTTTCATCTCCTAGGTTTAGGTTTTTGGATTTCTAGGGTTTTGGCATTCATGAGTAATGTTAAAAAGGCCTCTAGAGCCTCATTGTAATCATTATGCTCAGACATATGCGCGTAGAAGCCACATCTCTTCTTAGATATATCTACCACCATTTGAGCAAGGTTTTTTCAGTTCTGTAGTTTTACAGTTTCAACCTATTTTATTTATTCAATAGAAGTTATTGTTCACTAGATATATGTTGTTGTTCTACGTATATTTGTGTTATTGTATTCAGAGTATAGAGTACATAGACATCTTCTCCTCACTCACCAGGGTACCGACACACTATTAAGTCAAGCATCTAATTAATATAACCCCCAGTGCATCCTTGCCTAATGAAACAATCTATAGTTGCTCGCTGATGGAAAATGACAAAATCAAGTGCCAGATCCAAGAGTTGCTTCAAAAGGGGCACATTTGACCCAAATCCTCCCCTTGTGGAAGATCGATTTTTATGGTGCAGAAGAAACATGGGACCCGATGACTTTGCATTGATTACAGAGCATTAAATAAAATCACAGTCAGGAACCGGTACCCAATTCCCCAAATTTATAACCTTCTTGACCAACTGAAGGGGGAAAAGTTCTTCAGCAAGATTGACCTAAAGTATGGCTACCTCCAAGTTCCCATCGAATCAACTGATGTATGGAAGAAAACTTTCAAATCTAAAGAAGGTCTCTTAGAATGGTTGGTCATTCCCTTTGTCTTAACAAATGCACCAACAACTCTCATGAGATTGATGGATGATGTATTGAGACCCTTCACCAAATATTTTGTGGTGGTATATCTAGATGAAATACTCATCTTCAACAGAACTTGGGAGGATCACATGTAGCATATTCAACAGGTTTTGGGCACTCTATGGCAGCATAAGCTATACGCCAACTTGGAAAAATGCTCCTTTGGCATGAACAAGGTCCAATACTTGGGCTACATTGTTGATGGGCATGGGGTACATGTGGATCCAACTAAGATCCAAGTCATTCATGATTAGCCAGCCCCGAGCACACTAACTAAGCTTCGGAGCTTCTTGGGACTTGCCAACTTCTACTGAAGGTTAGTGTTGGGATTCTCCCATATTGCATGGGCCCTCAACCAAGTAACCAAGGGTGGTGGCAAGGAAAAGTTCACATGGGGGCAGACACAACGACAATCATTTGATGATCTGAAGCATCGCTTGTGCTCAGCTCCAGTACTCTCCTTACCCTATCAACAAAAATTGTTCAAGATTGATACTGATGCCTCTGACTATGCTTTAGGTGCATTTCTCACTCATCATGGTCATCCAGTAGCATACCATAGTGAGACACTCTCAGATACTGCCCGAAAATACCCCACATATGACAAAGAAATGTATTTCATTGTGCAATCCCGCTGTCAATGGAAACATTACATTATGGGAAAGGAGACAATCATCCACACTAATCACAATCCTCTATAGCTCATACAGACACATGGGAATTTGTAGAACGATCGCCATCAAAAGCGGTCCACATACCTACAACCGTTCCATAGCAACATCAAGTATAAAATAGGGAGAACAAATGGTGTCATTAACTGCCTCAGTTGCCCTCCCATTTCTACACTCACCAACATAATTGGGCTTCCAAAAGGGGAGGATTTGGGTCGGATGTGCCCATTTTGAAGAAAATCCTGGATCTAGCACTTGATTTCGTCATTTTCCATCAGTGAGTGATGATAGATTGGTCTATTAGGTAGCGGTGCACCGGAGGTTAGATCAATTGGATGGTTGACTTAGCAGTGTGTCGGTACCCCGGTGGGTGAGGAGAAGATGTCTTTGTACTCTATACTCTGAATACAATAACATAGAGATATGGAGAACAACAACATATATCTAGTGAACAATAACTTCTATTGAATAAATAAAATAGGTTGAAACTGTAAAACTACAGAACTTAAAACACCTTGCTCGAATGGTGGTATCTATCTATGAGAAGAGATGTGGCTACTACTCGCATCTATCTAAGCATAATGATTACAATGAGGATCTAGAGGCCTTTTTGACATTACTAGTGAATGCCAAAACCCTAGACATCCAAAAACCTAACCCTAGGAGATGAAACGCCAAAAATTATGAGGGCCCCGATGGGTAAGTTGGTACATCAACTTCCTGAGGTTGTAACTTTTGCATACAAACTCTGTTTTAGGCATGTGATATCCTGTTGGAAGTGTATTTTCTAGAACTACACATTATGCCGTCAAACTCTGACTTTGTTTACAATTTGACTGTTTCAAGCCAAAAAAACATTGTTTAGTGCCCCGAAACGGCTCTGGAAGTACAGATAGATGTATTGACATGAAAACTTCCAAAATAAGTCTGTTGGATTAGGTGGGCGGCCACCAATCTCCACCTAGAAGCTATGTAGGGCTTCAGACAACCCCGAAATGTAGAACCCACAATTACAAAGAATTACAGAATAACTTTTTGAACTAAAAACTATCAAGAGGAGTCAGTTGGAATAGGTGGGTGGCCACCAATATCCACCTGGATCAATAGTTGATTTTGAGATTCGATTTTGGGTAGTATCTATTATACTTTCTTTGAGATGTGCTGGGAAGGATCTACTCGTTTGTCCTATATAAGATTTTCCACAGGAACAGGGGATTTGGTAGACCTTTGGGCCAAGCATCGGGTTGGATTTAATTTATTTTGAATTTTAAATTAAATGTAAAAAATAATACAATAGATAGAATTATTTTAGCATTTGTGTAATTTTTGTGAATTTATAAAAATAACTTAAAGTTATTAAATATTATGAAATTATTATTAAATTTTAAATATGATTGCATTTTTATCATGGTTAACACTAAGTTATAATATATGTAAAATTTTATATATATATATATATATATATATATATAAATTATAAATGTAAGATTAGTTTTCGGAAAATTACAAATTCTTCTTGGTTACTCCCAAGCTAGTTTGTAAGGACACCCATTCTTCTTAGCAAAGCCACATCTTCTTGCGAGTCAATCAATTTGTCCATGAGACTCACATAACAAGTCACGTAACTGATTTTAAATGGCTTTCACATCTCAAAAGAGATTAGGCTATGTAATAGTACCTATGTGCGGTCTTGGCACATTTGCAATTGAATGTTGCTCCTACTCCACAATCCAAAGTGCGGAGTCCTCTTCAAGCTAACAACATTATACACACAGAGACAAGTAGGAATAGGAAGATAAAATACATTGATAAAAATGATGAGGCTCCTAAGGAACAAGAAGAAGAAGGGGGATATCATTACTCTCCTCAAAGGGAGTTTTCACCCAAACCAGCGCTAGAGTCAGCAAAAACTCCATCAACTAGAGCCTCGGGCACAAAAGGAAGGAGGTTACTCTTCCCCTCACTAGTTTTTGCAGTTGAAGCTAGAGCTAGGAGGCCTTTCACCAGGTCATAAGCAAAGAACGAAAGTGTTGAAAAAAAGGACACAATGAAATATCTCATCAAGAGAAAGGGTAAAGGTAAATTTGAAGTTGTTGAAAAACATATTGAGGTCATAGACATAACCACTCCCCCAGAAAACCCTACCTTCAAAAGATTGAACAAAAAGCTTAAAGAAGATAGAAAGGAGATTGCTAACTTGAAGGGAGAAGGGTTGGTTGAAAGAAAAAAGTTGAAGGATCTTATGGATATGTATCTGAAAACTATTGATAAAGCCAGGTTTACATCAAAGAGATTTCAGCCTCTCCATAGGTAGCTTAAAAATTTATACAGACAGAACAAGGATTTACAAGCTCAAATAAGAAGACTTAGACTAGAGTTCTAACCTTTTAAGGAAGAACTGGCCCAAAGAAATTTGAATATGCTGGCCCAAGCTACCACAAGGAGGAGTTATGGGCTCAGAAAGTAATGGATGAAATACCTTAAGAAATCTAAGTTTTGGAAATGATTGTTCCTTTCTTTTTGAATATTTTTGAGGAAGTATGTTGCTTATAACTAAGTTTTTCACTCATACAACACATTATGAGGTTTCCATAGGCACCCTAATTTTGAAGGAAGTTTTTGGGTGTTTTGGAGTTTAAACTAGACTAATCAGGCAACTACAGGACAATTCGCAGTGCCTGGCGCTGCAGACTAGTTTCTACAGTCAAGCACTGCAAACTTCGTTGCGAACTTCGTTGTAAACTGGATGATACAGTCAGCGCTATAGGATATGTTGCAGACTACTTTTTTTATGGTTTCAAGAGGATCAACGATAGCCAGATGGCTTGGGGAACATGGTACAACTTTTTGGAGGTCAGTTTAAAGCTGGAGGATACCTAGCAAGAAACAGAATGCGCTCAAAAGACACCTCATTATGAAAGATTAAGGTGTTAGGATAATTTCCAACATTAGCCTTTTTTATAGCAGTTTGTTATTTCCAGTTTGTACAGGTGCAATTACCTCAGTTTAAGATGGAAGAATCCTATGTTAGAGGATGAAACTCGCATTGTATGCTATCTTTCCCTATCTAGGCTATAAAAGAAGCCTTAGAAGACATTGTGTAGGTTCGAATGGTGGATGTGAAAGACTCGTTTGGTGATATTAATGTAACAGAGCCTACTCTAGTTTGATGTATCTTACTTGATGAAATTTTGTTTGATGGAAGTTGGTTTTCTCTCTTGCCATCTCATTTCTCTCTCACTCTGAAATTTTACTGTCATTGAATGATTCAAATGATGTTTTGTAGCTGTATTGCAATGAAGGTTTGATTGTGATGTTGTTATAACTTTCTCAGAGTTTTTAGCTTGGATTTAAGAATATATTGTGTCTAAAGATTTTCTCTCCTTTGTCTACTAGTAAAGTCGGATTCTAGTGGTAGACTTACTTCACTTGTCTTACTAAGTCTTCCTTATATCCACACTAATCCTCAAAACCCTGATCTAAGTTAAACAAGACCTCTTTTGTTGATACATTTCATCGAGAATTTCCTGTGTTTTAACATTACTGGATTGAGTTTTGTCCATTTGACACCACATTTAAAAACTTACCTCATAAACATATTGATGGGTACCAAGCTTACACTTTAGCAGTCAAATTTTAACTTTCAATGCTAACAGAATCGACCAAAATGTGTCGAAAAACATGCTGTCCCAATTTGAGGTGATGGTCTATGGTATCCCAAAATGGACCCACACTCGTTCGAAGAAGAGCTTGGCAGTATCTTCCACTGTGATGCTCTTCTTGCAGGTTGTGATAGTGGCCATCTTCGAAGATCGATAAACTACCACAAATACACAATCATTATCGTGCTTGGTGGACAAAAGGCCAGACATGTAATCCATCGAGAGGATTCTCAAGGCCTCTAGGGAGTAGGAAGAGGGGTGTATAATCCTTGCTTCTTGATGGTTGGCTTGGAAATGGAACAGGCAGTGCAAGATCGGATATACTTCCTACGTCTTGTCAAAGTTTTGGCCAATAAATTTTTTTATTTAGAATGACCACATGTTTCTCCACCCCAAAATGTCCTGCCACCCGACTGTATTGAGCCTACCAAATCAGCTTTTCATGCTTGCTTGTGGGAACACAAAGGTGGCCAAAATTGCATAACAGTCCATCCTGGATGTGAAAATTGGTGACATTCGCTCCTGTACCAAAGATTTGATAAGTGGTGGAGAAGTCATAGTCACACTAAGAAAGTTGGGGCCACTCAGATGCCTCATGCCCACAGGAATGGAGCACTATGGTGAGTGTAGCAACGAGAGGGAAACTGAGGTATTCAACAACATGATTTGTGCTCCCTGTTTTATACATGATGTTGAGATGGAACTGTTGTAGGTATGTGGACCACTTTTGATGGCATTCGTTCTGCAACTTCCCATGTGTCTGTATGAATTGCAGAGGCTTGAGATTAGTTTGGATGATTGTCTCCTTTCCCATAATGTAATGTTTCCATCGATGACATGCTTGCACAATGGAATACATTTCTTTGTCATAGGTGGGGTATTTTCGGACAATATATGAGAGTGTCTCACTATGGTATGCTACTAGATGACCATGTTGAGTGACAAATGCGCTTAAAACATAGTTATAGGCATCTGTCTCAATCTTGAATGGTTGTTGTAGATCAAGTAAGGACAATACTGGAGTTGAGCACAAGCGATGATTCAGATCATCAAATGCTTGTTGTCGTGATTGCCCCCATGCAAAAAATTTCTTTCCACCTCCCTTGGTTACCTGGCTGAGGGCCCATGAAATATGGGAGAATCCCAACATGAACCTTCGGTAGAAGTTGTAAAGTCCCAAGAAGCTCTGAAGCTCGGTTAGTGTGGTCGGGGCTGGCCAGTCACGAATGACTTGGATCTTAGTTGGATCCACATGTACCCCATGCTCATCAACAATGTAGCCCAAGTATTGGACCTTGTTCATGCCAAAGGAGCATTTTTCCAAGTTGGCATATATCTTGTGATGTCACTAAATGTAATGTCCCCATTTTGGGACATTATTACATTACAGAGTGTTATTCCTAACAAAGTAGGCAGATAGAAGTGACAATGAGTTCGAGAGATATTGAGGGGTTTTATTAGTCCTGACTTGCATCGTTCATCATATTTCATCATCAAGATCCATTTAGCACAACTTGGCTTTGGTTTCGTTGCATTCTGACGATTTCCGTAATTTTGAGTTATTATGGGTCATGTTTTAATTAAATTCACTAAGAAGGTCATAATGGGTATATTACTTGGAGAAACCTCTTAGTCTAATAGCTCATCGAAATCGGGAGGAAGAGCACTACATGATAATATGATGAGAAGTGACTTTCAGTGGCTAGAGAAGCCATAAGGATGGATAAATCACTTTTTAGAATTAAAATGGTTACTTAATTAATTAAGTGATTTAATCAAGGAATAATAAAATAAAGAAAGAGTCACTTGGAAAGAAAAGGTGAATAGGGGGGGTATAAAGGAGATATAGGGGACTCTATTCTCTCATTATGTTGATTGATTATTTTGTATTCGGCCTCTTAGCTTGGAGAGCTCTTAGAGCTTGGGGTTTTGAGGGTTTTGGTGAAAAACCCTAGGATTGGTATTGGTGTTGCAACGATACACCCTAGCTAGTCATTTTGTGGGAAGAGATCACTCTAATTTATTCATCGTGCTTCATTGCTACTAGATTTACATTCAGTAGCTAATTTTTCTTCATGGGTGACTGCATTTTCGGAGGTAGTAGCTGAGTTTGGGGTTTATAGAGGGAATTCTAGGCACATTATCTTGCAACTAGGTGCATATCTTTGTGGGAGGCAACACTATTTTCCTTTAGGGCCGAGTTTCTTGCTTTAGGAGGGTTGTGTGCCTTTGTTGGGCGAATATTTGTGGTGTTGGGCTCAATTCCTATGCCATTGGACTAATATTTAGCTTGTTGATCGATTTGTTGGTGTAAAAAGGGAATCTCACCTGTAACTGTTGATTACTTACTAGTTGGGATGAACTGTTGTTGCAAAAATGAATTCAAATACCTATTGTTTTCTTCTACAGGTGTTGTAGGTGAATCCCCCTGCAGACAAGTGGATTCCCTCTTGGTCTCTAGACTCCTAAGACCAAGACAGAAAAGTGCTTAACATGGACACTGAATTCCTCTTAGATCTAATCAAGCTAATGAATGAAAGAGAGGGAGAAGGATATGTACCTTATCATTGACATTTGTCCTTGCAAAGTCCTGGCTGAGCTTCAATCCTGAGCTCCCTAATAGATCCTGTAGAAAAAACAAAGATACCATGGACTTCCTACTCTATTGAGATTATCTCAATCATAGATCCATCTACTGTAGACAAACTCATATGGAAAAAGTACAACTTTGAAAGAAACAACCCAAGCATTGATTATTAATGAGAACAAGTAAAAGTACTTACAATCCTATGAATGAAGGTGCATCAGCTTCTTCCAGTTATCCTTGTCCAACCCCTTTGCTCAAGTAATCTACACTGATTGCTTTGAAGACATCTCACTCATGAGATCATAAGTTTCACATCTCCAATCTTTTCCATGTCAATACCACTTATAGGATCATAAGTTTGGTATCAATCTCTAGTCTTTCCTGTACCCATACCTTCTTATGAGATCATAAGTTAGGTATAATTCTCAATCTCCATTGTACCTTTCACCATGAGAAGGCCTCCTTATATAACCTTGGAGAGGTCCAACCACTTGAGAGATATTTGGGATAAGTTGAGGATTCTTCTCCTTTAGTTGAGGATCTTCCCTAAGATCATGCCTTGACCATCTATTTGAATCCAACCACCTTCAAGAATTGAGGGATTCTTCCCTAATTTGCCTCAACAAACCCATAATTTGCCAAAAAAAGGGTAGCGCTCCCCCAAAAGGGTGCATAGGGCACTCAAACACTCCCCCAAAGAGGCTTAGGGAGTGCCAGCACTCCCTGAGAGTGGGTAGGGGAGCACTCCTCTCCAAAATTCAGTTTTTGAGTGGTTTTTCCAATGGCAAAAGGCTTGTACTTCTTGTCAAGTGATTTCTCTTCTTCCAAACCACCCTTTGAGGTGTCTTAAGTTTATTTATGATGTTGTTAGAGGCACAACATATGCAATATGGTAGTATGATGTTTTTTATACTTGCAACACTTATAGTCAAGATGCGACACTTGCGGACAAGATGCGACACTTACAACACTCCTAATGACGACACTTGCGACACTATTGAAGTGAGTAATTTTGAGGTGTAACATATTGCCCCCCAAAGTACAAATTTAGAAGACGATGATGACTGAAGTACTTTGTAGAATTTTTTGAGCAAGGGTATGGATGTAGAGAAACTGGAAAAAGATGCACACAACAATCAAACAAATATTATGACATGTTTCAAAACCCAAGGCAGGCATACCTATGCTTCAGTGATAAAGACTTTTTAGGTATGTCCACCATAAAATACACTGCGGATCCATAATTATATTGACAAAATGGTATAGCCACTGCAGATACAATGTGGATCTATACTTCTATGACCTGAACTTATCGTAGCCACGAAGAGTACACAGTGGATCTACGAGATGACAAGACATAGCCATGACCAATACAAAGTGGATCTATGTAACAGTATATGTGTCATAGTTCAAAAGAACTCCTTCACAACCTGGGCAAAGTATACATAAGAGTGAAAACTCAACCCAGGGTCTTCTTACCGATCCTTGATGTAGTATGAATCTAACCATGTGAATAGATGTCCTGATGTCGAACATGGAAGAAACCACTTGATTACCGGTCAATGACGTAAACCGTTAACAAGTGCGAGGGAGATCACCGTTGATGTCAATGATTCCCAAGCGACTCTAGTACATTCCAACGAATGTGAATGAATGAGTTGAATTCGAACATCAATTGAATCATCTGATCAGGGGTCAATGATGTAAACTCATTTTCGGACACGAGGAGGCCTGGCATTGAGGCATGTAGGTCCCAAGGTACTAACTAGTTTCTAAGTCTAGCTCCCAGATAATGTGTTGAAGTCGACAGGAATAGACTCATCGAAGGAGAGCCTTGATGTATCCCCCATCAATGACATGAAACGGTCACAGACATGTAATCGGTAGGTCAAATGAACATGGACTGACATGGGTATTGAAACAAGATATTCATGATGGCTGACTCTTGAGGCAGATACTTCCCTTGAACACTGAGGCACAATAGTAGAAACTTGACATGGACCAAAACTCGATAATGCAGTGGATACGGTGACTTTCATCAGGTGACCCAAAGGAGTAAATGAAACTAAAAGGATTGGCTCAGTGCAGAGGTTCAACGGATTTAAAATGTGTGCAAAGACAAGGTGTCATGTTCAAGGGAGACCGTAAGAGTGACTGGTAATGTTCTCAAAAACTGTTGGGCTTGCCTCTTTCATTTTTTCCCCCATCCAGATAGACGAGTACCTCTTTTTAATTTAACGAGCTCGAGGATGGTAACACATGCTCGATATGACTCACCTTCATTAAGTCTCTCTTCCTTTGTTTAATGAACTGGAAGAAGTAAGGGTTTGATCCCGTATGGGCCCTTCAATGTATGATTGTTTAATGAGTCCAGAGAAAGTAAACTCGGTGGTTTTTCATATTTAGAGAGTCTGAAAACAACTTAAAGATGACTCTAATGTTTTCCTTTTTCGTAATGTTAGTCTCGTGAGGCCAAAAAATGGACAAATTATCACTCGAAAGATGCCCTTTCAAACCTTTTAACGAGTGGGAAAGGAAGCAAGATCACTCGACAATCTTTTCATGTTTAGAGAGTCTAAAAAGAGCTCAAAGACAACTCCAAGGGGTTCCTTTTTTCATTTATCCATGCGAGTCTGAAAAAGAGATAAACATTTACCCGGTTGCATTCTCATGTATTTACAAGCATGAGAAAGAAAAAAGACTAAGCTCGGTATGCCCCCAACTTGAAAGCTAGCTGCTTAACTCCAGAATGATCATCAAAGGCTGGAGACATTTCTGTTGTAGGTGAATCCCCTTGTGGACAAGTGGATTCCCTCTTGGTCTCTAGACTCCTAAGACCAAGACATAAAAGTTCTTAACATGGACACTGACTTCCTTTTAGATCTAATCAAGCTAATGAATGAAAGAGAAGGAAAAAGATATGTACCTTATCATCGATGTTTATCCTTGCAAATTCCTAGTTGAACTTCGATCATAAGCTCTCTGATAGGTCCTGTAAAACAAACAAAGGTACAAAATACTTCCTACTCTACTAATATTATCTCAAACATAGATCCATCTACTATAGACAAACTCATATGGAACAAGCATAAGTTTGAAAGAAACAGGCCAAGCATTGATTATATTAATAAGAACAAGTAAAAGTACTTACAATGCTTTGAATGAAGGTGCATCGTCTTCTTCTAGTTCTCCTTGTCCAACCCCTTTTCTCAAGTAATATCCACTAATTTATTTTATGGAATCTCACTCATGAGATCATAAGTTTGATGTAATTCCTAGTCTCCATTATTTTCTATCAATACCACTTATAGGATCGTAAGTTTGGTATCAATCTCTAGTCTCCACTGTACCTTTCACCATGAGAAGGCCTCCTTATATAACCTTGGATAGGTCCAACCACTTGAGAGATATTTGGGATAAGTTGAGGATTCCTCTCCTTCAGTTGAGGATCTTCCCTAAGATCATGCCTTGACCATCTATTCGAATCCAACTACCTTTAGGAGTTGAGGGATTCTTCCCTGATTTGCCTCAAGAAACCTAGAATTTGCCAAAAAAAGGGTAGTTCTCCCCCAAAAGGGTGCACAGGGTGTTCAAGCACTCCCCCAAAGAGGCTTAGGGAGTGCCAGCACTCCCTGACAGTGGGTAGGGGAGTGCTCCTCTCCAAAATTCATTTTTTAGCGGTTCTTTCAGTGTCAAAGGGTTTATACTCCATGTCAAGTGACTTCTCTTCTTCCAAACTAGTCTTTGGGGTGTCTTAAGTGTCTTTTTGATGCCATTAGAGGCACGACATGGGAAATATGGCAATATGATTCTTATGAATCTTGCAACACTTGTGGTCAAGATGCGACACTTGCGGACAAGATGCGACACTTACAACACTTGTAATGACGACACTTGTGACACTATCGAAGTGAGTAATTTTGAGGTGTAACAGATTGCCCCCCAAAGTATGAAGTTAGAAGACGATGTTGATTGAATTACTTTGTAGACTTTTTCGAGCAAGGGTATGGACGTAGAGAAATCGGAAAAAGCTGCACACAACCATCAAACAAATATTATGACATGTTTCAAACCCAAGGCAGGCATACCTATGCTTGAGTGATAAAGACTTTTTTAGGTATGGACGCCATAAAATACACTGTGGATCCATAATTATATTGACAAAAGGTATAGCCATTGAAGATACACTGTAGATATATACTCCTATGACCTGAACTGATAGTAGCCACAAAGAATACACAATGGATCTAAGAGATGACAAGAGATAGCCACGACCAATACAAAGTGGATCTATGTAATAGTATATGTGTCATAGTTCAAAAGAACTCCTTCACAACCTGGGCAAAGTATACATATAAGAGTGATGACTCAACCTAGGGTCTTCTTACCGATCCCAATGTAGTACGAATCTAACCATGTGAATAGATGTCTTGATGTCGAACATGGCATAAACCACTTGATTACTGGTCAATGATGTAAACCATTAACAAGCACAAGGGAAATCACCATTGATGTCAATGATTCCCAAGGTACTCTAGCACATTCCGACAAATGTGAATAGATGAGATGAAGTCGAACATCCAAGGCATCATCCAATCAGAGGTCAATGATGTAAACCCAATGTCAGACACAAGGAGGCCTGCCATTGAGGAATGTAGGTCCCAAGGTACTAACTGGTTTCTAAGTCTGAGTCCCTGGATAATGTGTTGAAGTTGACAGGAATAGACTCGTCGAAGGAGGTCCTTGATGTATCCCCCATCAACGACATGAAACGGTCATAGAGATGTAATTGGTATGTAAAATGAACATGGACTGACACGGGTATTGAAACAAGATATTTTTTATGGCTGACTATCGAGGCAGATACTTCCCTTGAACACTGATGCACAACAACAGAAACTTGACATGGACCAAAAATCGATAATGCAGTGAATACGGAGACTTTTATCGGGTGACCCAAAGGAGTAAAAGAAACTCAGAGGATTGGCTCAGTGCAAAGTTTCATTGGATTTAAAATGTGTGCAAAGACAAGGTACCATGTTCAAGGGAAACTGTAAGAGTGACTGGTAGTGTTCTCAAAAACTGTTGGGCTTGCCTCTTTCAATTTTCCCCCCATCCAGATAGACAAGTACCTCTTTTTAATTTAACGAGCTCGAGGAGGGTAACACATGCTAGATATGACTCACCTTTGATAAGTCCCTCTTACTTTGTTTAATGAACTAGAAGAAGTAAGGGTTCGATCCCGTATGGGCCCTTCAATGTATGATTGTTTAACGAGTCCAGAGAAAGTAAACTTGGTGGTTTTTCATATTTAGAGAGTCTGAAAACAACTTAAAGACGACTCCAATGTTGTCCTTTTTCGTAATGTTAGTTTTGCAAGGCCGAAAAAGAGATAAATTATCACTCGAAAGATGCCCTTTCAAACCTTTTAACTAGTGGGAAAGGAAGCAAGATCACTCGACAATCTTTTCATGTTTAGAGAGTCTAAAAATTGCTCAAAGACGACTCTAAGGGGTTCCTTTTTTCGTTTATCCATGCGAGTTCGAAAAAGAGATAAAAGTTTACCCGGTTGCATTCTCATGTATTTAACGAGAAAGAAAAAATACTAAGCTCGATATGCCCCCAGCTTGAAAGCTAGCGACTTAACTCCAGAATGATCATCAAAGGCTGGAGACATGCCCTCCAAGCTTCAATTCATTCACCGACTGTGAGGTTGTCACCAATTTCTCGAGTAGATGGAGAAAAAGGATAAGGGTGGATAAAATGAAGGTTCAAAAGAGGTGACTATTTCATTTTTTAATGAGATTGACACAGGAAAAGAACTATGCTCTAGGCTCTGAGTTCAATCCCCAGATTTCTATTTCATTTTTTAACGAGCTTGCTACAGAGAGGAAAAATCTGCTCAAAGCTTTTGTTTCATTTTTTAACGAGCTTGCCACGGAGAAGAGAAAACTATGATCGAAGACTCTTCTTGATCATGGCTTCCAAGAAAATAATGCTCTGGAAGAACACCATGTCAAGGGACAAAACTTGGTCATGGATTCCAAGAGATCTTCACTGGATGGAAGAAAATCACTCTTTAAGGAACACATGTCGAGGACCTCATCAGGGGTAAGGAGATCAGGCTCCAGCGACCCTACCGAAGAGATCACCATGTCAACTATTGGATCCAAATCATCAGAAGTTGAAGTCATGGGAGACAACACCACATAATTGACATGCAGCGGGGGCGATACTGTCGTCATATAAAAACCATTTAGGGAGGTAATCTAGCCAGGACTGATGAATGAAAGTTGATTAATAGTCACCATTCTTCCATCGTGTGGGAAATATATCACACGAAAAAGAGTAGACACGATATCTTTCACGGCATAGACATAATCCCACCCAAGGAGTAAAGCAAAATCCAAGGGGTCTCGGACTACCATGACATCAATAAAGACAGTTTTCCCTCCCAAAGTTACCGAAAACTGAGGAAGGGTCCCTAAAGGTTGACTAATTCTTCTGTTAAAAGCTAACAGATTCTATGTAACCGACACAAGCTGAGGACAACCCAAAGCGTGCCAAGCAATAGAGGACAAAATACTAACGGACGCACCTTCATCTATCAGTGTTTGAGGAACGCCCCGACCGAAAACCTGTACTGTAATCTGGAAAGGAATGTGAGAGGGAAGACGAGGTCCTGTTAGCCCACCCCAATCAAAATGGATGGCCTCATTACTTAGAGGAGGTTTCGTGGGAGAAGGAGGAATTCCCCCCAGCACGGTATATTATGTATCAACGAGAAAAACATGGGCAGTATCGGGTTTACTCTTTAGAGGGAGAGTAGGATCGACCGATGATGGGATCAGATCAACCACGCAGGGTCTCTTCAGAGGAAGAGTGGGATTGATCGATGATGGGACTGGATCAGCCACTTTGGCACTCGTCAAAGGAGGAGTGGGATCGACCGATGACAGAACCGGATCGACCACTTGGGTTTCATTCTCTAAGGGGAAAATGGGGTCGACGGGTGGAAACAGATTGACTGCTTTGGTGTCACTCTCTAACGGGAGAGTGGGGTCGACCGAGGAAGAAAATGGATCGACTACTTGAGTTAAACTCTTTTGATGAAGAGTAGGGTTGATCAATGATGAAACTGGATCAGCTACTTGGGTTTGTGGTTCAATTGAGGAGGAAACTAGATTGACCACCTGATCAATCGGACTGACCGGGGATGGAACCGGATTGACCAGTCCATCACCTAACGATGGGTTGGGGGAAGGATTACGATAACCTTTTGGAAGTTGAAGTTCTTCCAAAAGAGAAGAAGCCTTGTTTGTACGAGGACAAAGGTGAGAATAATGATCACCTTTGCATAACATGCAAGGGAATTTGACAGTTTTCTTCTTCTTACCAACCTTAACATCACTAGTTGATTGGGTATCATCGATATCACCGACAGAGGCCGATGACATGGAGGACCACATTTCTAAGACCTTGGGAATACCAGGGAAATCCCTTAGAAAGTGGTCACCCTTACAAATACTGCAAGGGAATTTGGGTTTCAGATTCTTTATTTTAATCTTGTTGACCTCATCAACACTCCCAGTACTATTAACAGTAACCGGTTGCTTGGATCCAACATCTGATGTTGTTGGGGCCTTGGTCCTTTTCAGGTTCTTATTCTTCTTCTCTTTCCATTTCTTCTTCTTTTGATCAACCTGGCTACTTGCTTTAGAGCTTTCACTAAACAAAGAAGGAGAAAGGGAAGAAGACCTAATGGGCGAAGAAGGCGAAAAGTCTACGTGAGGTTGATGTGTGGGTGGTGTACTGACATCTAAAGTATTAGGTGCAGTTGAAACATTGGGAGGATTCGAGATCACTAGAGTGGGAAACAACCAAACTGGTAATCTGATGGTGAGTCCTGGAAGACTCAGTGTGGCAATGTACGGAGGACCAAAGTTTCCAAAAGAAAAAAAAGGTATAAGGTTCCCCAGGAGAAGGGGTTCCTCCATTGGTACTCTCAGGATTTGATGCCATTAACATTGACTCGACCTAAGGTCCACTAAGTAACACAACCAACACATGTTATGAATCTGAGAAGCAAACAATCAAACAAAACCTTCCCACAATGAAACCACTAGTTGGTGATGAAATCCAATGTCACGAGATCAAAATAGGAAGGGGCGGGGATAGAGCGGGTGGATCAGGTACATTGGAAACTTTCTTAACGGACTTATGCCTTAGTGAAAGCTTCCACTCAGTAATTGTGGATTTACCCTCCAAGGAGCCCGAGTGAGTTTGACCAACATCTGTTCTAGGTATAGTGAGACTTCCCTTCACTGTCACCTTGTGTGAGACCCTAAAGATTATGGCTACTAAGGTCACCAATTCGTAGTCAGCCCCTGGGTGGGTACAGTCGATGGTCCGATCCAAACGTATGGGCAGGATAACAAGTCTGAAATCAACTCAAGATGCTCCCACACATAATTGTGAGTATACCCTCAAGTGACCCCAAATATATGATCCGACCACTACAAACAGTTGAACCACGGAGGGATAATCTTCGTAACTCTCCCGAATGCGACCTTGTGTGAAACCCCTGTGGGAGAGGGGGATCCCAGAAATCCTATACAACAATTGGATTTGTTCTCCCTATCGTAAGATGCTAAGTTTGTTTGATAGCTTTGGAAAGTTATCCTTTCAACCTATTCCAAAACCCTACACCTTAAACTAATGTAGGTTTGCTAACAAAGATGTAAAAAGTCTAATAAATTTTAGTTAAGTGTTGATTTTAGTGGTTGTTGTTTACTCAGAGGTGTATGAGAGTGAATACTGATGATATTATGACTCAATTCCCAAAACATGCATAAGAAATGATAAACAATCCTTTCTTTCAATGAATGTCTAGTTAAGGGAAGGACAAGGATTTTCCTTTCACTGTCAAACACCAAGATGAAATGACCTCATGCAATAGTCCTCAATAAGGAATCCAATGCAATGCTAAAATGTTTGTATGTGACTGATAACTAGTAGTTGTAAATCTTCTTGTGTTAATCGAACTTCAAGAGTTGTGGGATTTAAGCAATCTGGAAGCAAACTTCACATAAACCAAAAGACACCCTTGTTATGATCAAACAAGAAACAGAAAGCCAAAAACTCAAAAGGAAGTAGAAAGAGCTTGGACAAGATGACTTAAAGATCAGAAAGAAAAGTACAAAAGACCTTTGAAACCCCTTACAAATTTTTCACTCATTCAGATAAACGAGAAGAAAACGACAAATTAGCTTCAAATCATGAAGGACAAATTGCAAAGTAAGGACAAATGCCAAAAAATCCAAACAAAAGAGGATAAATTCTCAGAAATAAGGTGTTTGAAAACCAATACCAAGATGGACTGAGAGTATGAGACCCTGAGCAAGTGCAAAGGCAAAAAACTGAACCCAAAAAATTGAAAAACTAGAGGGTTTTTCACTGAAAATGGGATAGTGCTCTGGTGTAAGGGGTACCAGAGTGCTCCAACACTCTGTGTAAGACCAATAGGGAGTGTTGGCGCTCTGCTAACAAGGGCAGGGGAGCTATTTGCTACAAAAGCGCAAAAAAGTTCCCAAAAACTCAAAAATTCAAGAAAATCCAGTCAATCAGGTTGATCCTGATGACATAATGAGGCCATCAAACAAATCTAAGAAGAAAAGAGAGAATGTGGAGAAGATCAAATCAATGGACAAAGGGCCAAAACAAGATCTGGGAATGGAAAAAAAAATCAGAGCTCCTCCCTAGTGGAGTCGCCAATTTCCGTTGTAGGTGAATCCCCCTGTAGACAAGTGGATTCCCTCTTGGTCTCTAGACTCCTAAGACCAGGATAAAAAAGTTCTTAACATGGACATTAACTTCCTTTTAGATCTAATCAAGCTAATGAATGAAAGAGAAGGAGAAAGATATGTACCTTATCATCGACATTTGTCCTTGCAAAGTCCTGGTTGAGCTTTGATCCTGAGCTCTCTGATAGGTCCTGTAAAACAAACAAAGGTACAAAAGACTTTCTACTCTACTGATATTAGCTCAAACATAGATCCATCTACTATAGACAAACTCATATGGAACAAGCATAAGTTTGAAAGAAATAGGCCAAGCATTGATTATATTAATGAGAACAAGTAAAAGTACTTACAATCCTTTGAATGAAGATGCAACAACTTCTTCAAGTTCTCCTTGTCCAACCCCTTTTCTTAAGTAATCTCTACTGATTTGTTTGATGGCATCTCACTCATGAGATCATAAGTTTGATGTAATTCCCAGTCTCCATTCTTTTTTGTCAATACCACTTTTAGAATTATAAGTTTGGTATCAATATCTAGTCTCCACTGTACCTTTCACCATGAGAAGGCCTCCTTATATGACCTTGGAGAGGTCCAACCACTTGAGAGATATTTGGGATAAGTTGAGGATTCCTGTCCTTCAATTGAGTATCTTCCCTAAGATCATGCCTTGACCATCTATTCGAATCCAACTACCTTCAGGAGTTGAGAGATTCTTCCCTGATTTGCCTCAACAAACCCAGAATTTGCCAAAAAAAGGGTAGCGCTCCCCCAAAAGGGTGCACAGGGCACTCAAGCACTCCCCCAAAGAGGCTCAGGGAGCACCAACACTCCTTGACAGTTGGTAGGGGAGCGCTCCTCTCCAAAAGTCATTTTTTAGTGGTTCTTTCAGTGTCAAAAGGTTTATACTCTCTGTCAAGTGACTTCTCTTCTTCCAAACTAGTCTTTGGGGTGTCCTAAGTGTTTTTGTGATGTCGTTAGAGGCACGACATGGGAAAGATGGCAGTATGATGCTTATGACTCTTGCAACACTTGTGGTCAAGATGCGACACTTGCAGACAAGATGCGGCACTTACAACACTTGTAATGACGACACTTGCGACACTATCGAAGTGATTAATTTTGAGGTGTAACAACATGATGGATCTTTAATTATTGGCTTCCATATCTGATTGTTGGGTTAAATCCTTCATCTACAGAATTGTATCTTTAGCAGAGAAACAAACACCAGGTTCCATACATTGTTGCATTTGTGAGTGTGTTTTCTGTTGTTTAGGGGCACGATTTACTATTGTCTGGAAGGCAAAGAACAAGGGGCCTGTCACCTACAATATATTCATCACTTTTTGAAGTTGTTGCACATATCTTTGGGGAAAAAACTCTCCATTTATAAGCCTGCTATCATCTGTGGAGGTCGATGCTCCATATTTTCATCTACAGAAATATAAATATCAGCCTTGTTACGACAACACACCAAATATACCAGGTTTGCAATCTCTCTTGTTGTACTGTGTGTTGGAGCTTTGGAATGTATTTTGCTGATATGGGTATTTAATACAATAAATATTTAGAGCCTCTACTTTTGTGTATTATTACAATTTGCAGCAGGGATTAAATTCCCATAATAAACTCTGGGTAATAAATTTGTATTCAAACTGGTTGTCAAATTGTCTATACCATAAAACCAAGGAAAAATAATCAAAAATTTAGTTGGGACATTACAGTACAGTGGTATGAGAGCTCGATAGCAAAGTGTTTTACGAAAGTCAACACGTAGAAAAATTATATAATTTTCTACAGAAGTGGAAAAAATTATAACAATAGTACATAGGTACATTACACTGAGTGCCCAAAACCTGCTGATTATGTTGCATGTGCTCCTCCCAAGTTTTGTTGAAGATGAGGATGCCATTTAGATATACCACCACAAAATAGTTGGTGAAGGGTCTCAATACATCATCCATCAATCTCATGAAAGTTGTTGGTGCATTTGTTAAAGCCAAAGGGCATGACCAACCATTCGAAAAGACCTTCTTTAGATTTGAAAGTTGTCTTCCATACATCAGTTGGTTCGATGGAAACTTGGTGGTAGACAGACTTTAGGTCAATCTTGCTGAAGAAATTTCCCCCCTTGAGTTGGTCAAGGAGGTCATCAATTTGGGGAATTGGGTATCGGTTCCTAACTGTGATTTTATTTAATGCTCTGTAATCAATGCCGCCAAGTCCCATCTTTCTTCTGCACTAACACAATTGGGCTTCCGCAAGGCAAGGAGTTGGGTCGGATGTGCCCCTTTTGAAGCAACTCTTGGATTTAGCACTTGATCTCGTCATTTTCCATCAATGAGAGACGATAGATTGGTCCATTAGGCAGCGGTGCACCAGTGGTTAGATCAATTGGATGATTGACTTAGTAGTGTGTCGGTACCTCGATGGGTGAGGAGAAGATGTCTCTGTACTCTATACTCTGAATACAATAAAACAGAGATACATAAAACAACAACAGATATCCAGTGAACAATAACTTCTATTGAATAAATAAAATAGGCTGAAACTGTAAAACTGCAGAACTGAAAACAACTTGCTTGAATGGTAGTAGTTATCTCTGATAAGAGATGTGGCCGTTACGCGCATCCATCTGAGCATAATGATTACATTGATGCTCCAAAGATCTTTTTGACATTATTCATGAATGCCAAAACCCTAGACATCCATGGCGATTTGCCCCAAAAATATTACAACCACATGCATATAATGGTATTAATATGTGCCGACAAAAGTAGTTTTGACGCATTGTCTAAAAATGTCAAAAAAAAATGGAGTGCCAATAATATTCGATAGCTGGAGACACATCATACAAATTTTGATACTTACTATTGCCACCTTATACTATCTGATAGTGAATGAGTACGAATCACTTAAACTGACGAGAAAGCTCCCTAGCTTATAGAGCTGGTGATACATTTGTCTTACAACAGCGAAGGGGCTACTTATATATAATTGAGAAGATCGTTTGCACCAAGTTGAGTAACACCATAACAATTGCCGCCGCAAAAGCTAAAGCTTTCCACGGCGATGAGAAATGATACTGCACAAGCTGTGCAATCTGGACCTTGATTTTATTTTTGTAGTGCGCATTCACTTCTTTTCTCAGTTCGTCGAAGGCATCTTCCATACTCACGGAGACTTCCTTGCCTAGACCGTTGAAAAGGTCGGCAACCTCTTGGTCACTCCCAAGCCAGTTTGTAAGGACGCCCATTCTTCTTAGCAAAGCCACGTCTTCTTGCGAGTCGATCAGGCCGTGCATGAGACTCACATAACAAGTCACGTAACTGATTTTAAATGGCTTGCACATCTCAAAAGCCATTAAGTTACGTAATAGTACCTCTGTGCCGTCTTGGATAAAGATCCGAGGAAGAAAAATTGTGGTGCTGTTCGGGTCAAACTTGATCTCCTTGATACCTCCGTCGCATTGTTTAAATTTGATACCGGCATTTCTTAATTCTACTGCACGAGGGATGCTTATGCCATACTGTGCATCGTCTTTTTCTTGGACCCTTATAATGCACTGCCTAGTAGAACATTCAATGGAGATGCTTTCGACGTCATTACGTGCTTTGTTTTCGTCTTGGAACATGAAAGTTGGAGATTCAATGACGGTGTGCAAGAAACCCAAAAGATGAACTGGTTTTGAGTCTTTTGACCATGACCATTGCGCTATATCAATTTTTTGATCTCGGAAATGGCTGAAAAAATACGATGTACCTTCCATCAAGAGATTCAAAAGCTTATTCTCAACACCAACGGCCGAGTTGAGCTCCAATTCTAGTAGCTTTAGGAGAACAAACAAGGGGATTTGATTTTCAAGCATCAAAATGTCCTTCATGATATCGGCTGCAGCATACGCCAGCTTATTTTCCCCAAAAATAGGGTCATAGCACTTCGTCGCCTCAGCTGGGGGTAGTCCATTCCCACCCAGAGTTCTCAATACTTCTAGAATGAAGCAACCGTCCAAACTTAGCATCAGAGCAAGAGTCTTTCCATCGCAATCAATGTTTTCTTCGTAAGTGTCCCTGATTTCGTTCTCCAGCTTGAGGATTTCGTCCCTTGCACGATAGGCGAAATCCATATTATTTGGAACAATGGCGAAGTTCCTATTAATATTGAACCTCGTCATCATTCTACGCAGGGCTCTTCCTTTGTGATAGCCCATTGGAGGAAGCTCTGCACTTCCGTGATGATGTGGACCCAATGAAACTCTTTGAGGGACATATGCTTCTATTTTTGTGTGTTTCAGGAGGTTGGGAACTCTAAATATGGACACATTGGACGACGATTTGGGACGATAGGGATCCTTTTTAATATACTCAGTCCATTTCTCTAGGCTGATCCATCTATCATCACTCTTGGGATGAGGCTCGGCATCCTGCAGCAACGTCTGTTTATCATCTCTGTCGGAATGCTTCTCGGCTGGGCCAGACATTTTATTACAACAATTCCTGTGCAGAGATTACTTTTTCTATCTCTTATTACAGCTATGTACCCACTTGATTGGAGCTATGTCTAATAAAGAAGACGTGTCGAAGTCGCATTGGAAATGCCTGAGTTGGTGGCACATAGAAAGGAAAGCATACGGAAATTGTAGAAACTGGTATCCCCGATGAAACCTAATTTCAACACTCATGTGCTTTTAGACGATTGAAGTCAAGTCGAGTTGGTGGCACATAGAAATGCGGAGTTGGTGGCACATTGGAAATGCGGAGTTGGTGGCACATAGAAAGGAAAGCATCCGGAAATTGTAGAAACTGATATCCCAGATGAAACCTAATTCCAACACCGATTTCCTTCTGTGTAATTGCCTATCCGATCCCTCCACCTCTCTCTGTAATTGCAATACACTCATTTCTCTGTAATTGCCTTGCAATACACTCCTCCTATGTAATTGCCCGATTTTTTTGGCGAAGTCAAATCAATACAGACAGATCGTGGGAAGACGCTAAAGGAATTCTCCTATTTTCTCTTTATTTAAGAAAATTTCGCCCGATTTCTTTCAAGTCAATATACTCATTTCTCACGTCAAGTCAATCCACTCTTTCCTCTGTAATTACCTCACAATATCCTTTGTGTTATTGTCTTCCTGATCTCTCCCACGTTTCGTTTTTATGGCTGTTCTCTCTTATCATCTTCTAGTATTTCTTTACTTTTTAGTAATCCTCTGAGCTTAATTTGATTTCAATGAATTTTAATCATCTATATATTATAATAAAAAATAATTCAAATAATATATATGTTAGTGTGAACATTAATATATATATAATTCTAAATAAATATATAAATTCTAAATATTATAAATTAATAAACATTATATATATATCACTATTGTGATTAACAATACACTAACCTTTTTAAAACAACTTAATTTATGATAGTCATGGTCCCTCCACTTTACCCATGTTATTTGGTCTTTTCCACTTAACAACTTCCCCCATACCATCTTCACTTCTTGCCCTGTTAGGAATGGCCATTGGCCTCATAATGCTTGGTATGGTTTAGATTGTAAAAACATCCATAGACTAGCAAATTATATTATGATGCATAGACTCTCGAAATCAATGCAAATGTGAAAATCTATATGTGCATTCTTAGGAGGAAGAAGAAGATCTATCTCTTGAACAAGTGCATATCTATACTCAACCAACTATGGTTCACCCATGTCAAACTCTTTTGGAGAGTCTTTGTCCCTAAGAAATTAGTGTGTGTAATAATTGACCTCTCTAATTGGTTTGACTATACCTCTAACCTATATTGTGCTCCAAATCAACCAATAATTTGAGTGAACCCGAAACCTATCCATTTTCATTTCTTTGATGACCACCTAATCCTATGTGCCTTCCTTAAGCTTAAATCCAACAAAGCCCATGATGTGCAAAACCTCAAAGCTTACTCTTTCAAACATAGCCCTAAAGTCTTAGCAGTCCATTTGTTAACCGATTTAACTACATGGTGACCCTTGACTTTCCACCTTCTTGGACCTCCCATATCATTCACCCCATCCACAAAAATGGAGACTAGAATGATCCTAGTAACTAGTGCACCATTGTGGTTGGCCATACCTTGGGAAGATCTTTTCCACAACCTTAGACAATCACATCCCAAGATGGGTAGATACAAAGAGGTTGATGGGACAAATGTTAAGAAATATTCAAGATGAACCATTGTATCGATGATCATGTCTTTATTTTGACTTCCGTCATCAAGAAGGCTAAGGTAAACAAGTGTAGGTATAGTGTTGCTTCATCGACTTTCATAAGGCATTCAACGTCATCTCTTGGCACTTATTAGCTAATACTCAACTTAAAGCTTTGGGTTTTCCACTGATCTATAAATTATCGTGGATACTCCACTGGAATAGTTCATCACAACAGATATGATAAATGAAAATGAAATCTACACTATGAAGGTTAAATTCCTTTAGATTCCAGAATATTTAGTTACTAATTTTTTGCTTACGCATGAAATAGATCAAATGAGGAAAATAGAGAACATTAAAATACAATCACACACCATCCACAAAATAACACAAAGGTTTGCTCTGGGAAAACCTTACGGGAAAAAAACCAGCTAGAAGGTGATTCTACTCTGCTCTATTTTCTCTAGTACATAAATAATGCAAGTGCAAAGGATTTCCCACTCCCAGTTGTTTTTCTTTACTATGGAACACAATACAATAACATAGAATGGAGCCCCATTTCCTCCTAGAGGCCTGATATTTAACATAGCCCGGGGTGAGTGCAAGCTAATGATGGTCTCTCATGACACGTTAGTGGCAATGAAAACCTAGAAAAACAACAATCTGTTAACTTGGAGGGATTATTCAAGGTACTTTTACAATGAATTTGAATATGGTGTAAGAAGATGAAACGTAGGAAATTGAATTATCTTTTCGAATATACAACTTTTATTCATAGACATTGTGAATAGCTAGGTCAAATATGATTTTTTTAGGAGTGGTATCTTATTTTTTCAACAAAATATAAGGTATATGTTTTTGTTCATGCAAGTGTTGAGGGTCTTAACGATGGAATTTAGTTCCAAAAACTTGTATACTTGTAGAGAACCCATTTTTCTTGTGTCATGTATTTTTTGAAAATTTTTAATATTAATTTTATATATTTTTTTAAATTATCAAAGTCAACATATGCCTGAAATTACAATGTCTTTTGTTCGTGTGGGCTAAAAGGGTCTTAAAATGATCAAAACAATTTTATTTTTTTTAGATCGTAGTTATCGGTCTTCTCTTGTGTCGCATATAACTCATTTGAGAAATGGTTAATCCAAGAAAAAGTTATAGCAGAAATAAGAGAGGTATGTACTCTAGGATTTTGATACATGTGAAGATAAAAAAAAGATAAAAAATAGTAAACAATAATAATTTAAAAAAAAAATGATATATTTGAAATCTACATAGCCGACTTGATCTATGTCTATAATTTTGTCAACAACTGAATTATTTAGCCTATAGAAAAATAACGTCAAAGATAGAGATGTAGAGGGGTATTCACAAAATGGAGGTTTTTATGATTTTGTCAATCGAACCACTAGGTCTGTCATCCCGAACCTAAATCCGATCCAACCAAGTCAGCATACACCTTGTTAATCCCACCCAGAAAGTTTGAATTCAAACAAGCTCGCACGCACTCAAGGAACTACAGTCCAAACTTAGCCCTAAAGTCTTAGAATTCCATTTGTTGGCCTATTTAACTACATGGTGACCCTTGACTTTCCACCTTATTGGACCTCCCATATCATTCACCCCATCCACAAAAATAAAGACTAGAATGATCTTAGTAACTAGTGCACCATAATGGTTGGCCATACCTTGGGAAGATCTTTTCCACAACCTTAGACAATCACATCTCAAGATGGGTAGATACAAAGAGGTTGATAGGCCAAACGATAAGAAATATTCAAGAGGAACCATCGTACTAATGATCATATCTTTATTTTGGCTTCCAAAAGAAAAAAGGCTAAGGTAAACAAGCGTGAGAATATTGTTGTTTCATGGAATTCCATAAGGAATTCACCGTAGTATGTTGGCACTTATTCGCTAATACTAGGCTTAAGGCTTTGGGGCTTCCACTAATATTTAAACTGTCGTGGATATTCCTCTAGAACAATTCGCTGCAACAGATCTGATAAATGAAACTAAAATCTACACTATGAAGGTTAAATTATTTTAGATTCCATAATATTTAATTATTGATTTCTTTCTTAAGCATGAAATAAATAAAATGTGGAAAATAGAGAACAGTAAAACAAAATCACATACCATCCACAAAATAACACAAATATTTTCTTTGGGAAACCCTTACTGGAAAAAACCTACTTAGAAGATGAGGTTGTTGTGTTCTCTTTTCTCTTGTATGGAAATAATGCAAGTTCAAAGGATAACACACTCTCTATGGAGTTACCTAAGACCTATCGTCTAGTAGGATGCCACAAAACATTAACCCCCTCTATTATGCTTTCTAATTCCCCACTCTTAGTTGTTTTTTTCCTATTATGGAACAAAATACAATAACATAGAATGTAACCCCTTCTCTCCTAGCGGCCTGATATTTAACATAACTCGATAGTTGTCTAGGGTTAGGGTTTTGAATTCCTCAACCTTCAATTATGATAATGTTTTGGACCTTTTATAATATTCTTGAAATTCCTCACATGGCTAGCCCCATATGAATTAGTAACATGGGTTGACATGGCATCCTCTCGTACCATGGTGGTCAACACGATAGTTCAACTTGTGGGAGGCATAAATTTTTCATAAGAGCTCTGATTAACGCATGGTCTGCACCATTAGAAATGTATCAAAGTGTAGAACACAGTTAAGGGTGTGGGATTGTGTTTTGGACACTAGAACCTTAAGAAACGTTGTTTAATGCCTCAAAATGGCTTCAGAAGATTATGGACCCCAATTTTCCAAACTGGGACCTGCCACTAAAGTGACCTTACAAGATGATTCCTCCAATTATTTCCACTCTAAAATCATCAAGATAGATGACAAATAATATAATGATCCAATCTAGATCATACCTCCCCATTTAGAGAGGTTTTTGGTCCCCAAAATCTTTACTGAATGAGATGAGGAAATTTTTCCCCTACCTTCTGCCTAGAGTATCATTTTTCTTTGCTTCAAAGTTTCCCTTTCAACCCAATATAGAAATGGTCATGTTTTCTTTGTCTTGTAGTTCTAGACCTCTTTTGCAAAATTGTGTCATTTTCCAACTCCGCCTGAGCATATGGTGCTAATCCTCACGAAAGGTAGGACTTGCTCCTCCTCTTGATCCAACATGGAGGTTGAACCAGAAGGATATTGATGGCCACCTAACTATTCCACTGGCCCACATCACGGTTTTCCATCTTAGCATTTTTCTACGGTTTTTTTGAGTCCTGAACTTTTGGGGCCATTTTGCGTCCCTAAACGACATTTTTTTGGCACGACAACGCCCAATAGATAATCAAAGGCATGTATTGGACCATTTCTAATGTGTACTCCTCAGCTATACTTTTCCAACGAGCTACCAAGCATCCCAAAGGGAGATCATATGCAAAAGTAATGCCCTCGGGAAGTTGACGTATCAACTAACCATAATGGAGCCCACAAACCTTTTGGTGTTTCATCTTCTGGGGTTAGGGTTTTGGATGTTTAGGGTTTTCTCATTATTTCTTTATGTTAAAAGGCCTTTTCAACCTCATTATAATCATCTTCTTGTGAATGCACATAGTTGTCACATCTCTTCTCAGAGATAAGCTACCACCATTCTATCGAGTTCATTTCACTCCGCATTTTTATAGTTCCTGCATATTTCATTCATTAATAGAAATTGAGTATTCTCGTATCTCTGTGTTTCTCTCATATTTTTGTGTTTTATTTTTTCCCCTCATAAATATGTATCGATAGTATCAGAGTGGCCTTCTCTTTCTATGTTCCTTTGTGCATGTCCCCAACGAGGTCAGGGTATAAGGAGTTGGGACTTGAACTACTTGAGCCTCTAAAGATTGTCCACGCTAACCTTGATGGCCTCCCATGGCGAAAGAAAAGAGAGACGAGGGACCAAGAGATCTTATTCAGTTTTTTCTTAAGGAAGCCCACACATGATAGAAGGATGGGATGATGGAAAAAATTTCTCAAATCCTTCAACGGTTGCTGACAACAGTAGACACGTCTTCATTACGTGGTCACTTTGGAGGCACCATCCCTTTCAAGGTACAAGTTGATTTTGATATTCTCGTATTTGAATGTCAAATAGATGTGGATGCTTTGGAAAAATGGTTAGATGTACTAGAAAGTTATTTCTTTGTCCAAAATTTCTTCGAATTGGAAAATATCACCTTTATGCTCCTTAAGGTTGTCCCCCTTGTCAAAAATTGGTGGGAGACTTAGTATGAGAAAAATTACATAGAGGAGTCTCGAATGTTTGATGCCAAACCCAATTCAGACTCTTTTATGGATGTCATTAAGGAACAATATTACCCTATTGGAAACTATGATGACCAGTACAAGAGATCGACCACACTGCGTCAGGAGAGGGACTAAATGGTGTCAGAGTTCACAAATACCTTCCATACCTTGTGCACCAAGATGGGCATCAAAGAATCCGAGCAACATCTAGTTCTAAAATACTGTGGGGGTATACATAGGTACATCCAAACAAAAATGGAGTTTCTAGACATCTCGTCACTAGGAGCCACTTATCGATATACTATCAAAATCGAGCATAAATTTAAGCAATGAATAAGCGGGAGTTTGGGTTTGCAAATCCACAACAACATAAGAATGTTAAATATGACCCTAACTCATATAACAACCAACCTCAAGACAACCAGTCCAAGCCACAGGAAAAGAAGGGTAACGTGAAGATGAAGAAGGACATTGTAAAGTGGTGTGACTTCCACAAAATATCCTGGAATAATACTGATTAATGTCACTTGAAACAGTCATTGGTGGTCGAGATTAAGGAAAAGGAATTAGAACCTGAACCTGAATCTTATTTAGATCATAATAAATGGAAATGCGTCATTTATGTAGAAACCACTTCTACCATTGCATCCATAAAAATACAACCAGAAGAATCCGAGGAGCCTGAGGAAGGGGAGTTCTTATTCTATTCATAGATGTGGGTAAAGAGGACCCCGTTAAATTTCATTGTTGACAACGAGAGTCAGAAGAACCTGATCTCAATGGAGGTCATCAAAAGAAAGAAGTTGGCGAAAATGCCACACCCCCAACCATACACCATTAGATAGTTGAGCAGGGGACAAGACCTTTGCGTTAGCTAGAATTGATGCTTTTCTTATGGCATCAATCCCTTCAAGGATGAGGTATTGTTTGATGATGACCCACTTGAAGTTTGTGATGTTCTTTTAGGCCAATCATATATGTGGAAATTTCATGTTGTTTATGAGTCTTGGCCTCATAGTGTCACTGTTAATTTGGGGGGTCAGTTCAATAGGATACTAGAGTTAGTTCTAACTAATTCAACTTCATTAATCTCAGAAAAACAATGCCTCAAATTAATATCCTAGACCAAAAAGTTTTCCCTCTTTATGGTCTAGTTAGAAGGTGAACAGAAGGTCACTGTGACCACCACAGCCTCAGCTTGAGACCTTTCTATACAATAGAAGAAGGTTAACAAGATTGTAGAGGAGAAGAAAGATAATTTTTCACCTATGAGGGTGCCTTTGCACTTCCAAGTCAAGAATTCCATTGAATTGGTGTCAGATTCTCCCTTACCCAATGGTCCAATATATAGATGCTCCATTTTAGATAATGAGAGTCTTCCATATGTTCAACATAGCTCTATTGGCCATGACCCTTTTCATGTGTGCTTGAGGTTCCAACCATTATCCCCCATTGATATAGATCTTCCTACTACATATTCACTGACAAAGTCCTCCCACAGTCAGACCAAGGAAAATCATACAACTAGATTTATTGAGCAGATCCCACCCCTCCAACAATAGGTTCATGGAATCCTTCAATAGACTAATTCCAAGTACAAACGTGACAACTACTTCAACAAGGCAAGCGACTGACCAAGGTTCGGATTCAACAAAAGTTTCCCCATCTCCCGATGGAACTCAATGCAATGGAGACCATTTCTTCCTAAGGGGGGACGACTGATCCATATGGACATCAATGGCTACCCACCTATTCCACTGGCTCACAACACAATTTTCCATCTTGGTATTTTTCTATGGTTTTTCTAGGTCATGAACTTTTGGGGCCATTTTGAGGCCCTAAACAATGTTTTTTGGCATGGAAGCGCCTAATAGTTGGCCAAAGGCATGTATTGGTAAATTTAGAATGTGTAATCCTCATCTAGAAATTTCTAATGGGCTGCCAAGCGTCCCAAATGGATATCGTATGCAAAATTAATGCCCATGAGAAGTTGACGTATCAACTAACCACATCGAGTCCCACAAACCTTTTGGCGTTTCATCTTCTGGGGTTAGGGTTTTGGATGTTTATGGTTTTCTCATTGATGCTTTATGTTAAAAGGCCTTTTTGGCCTCATTGTAATCATCTTCTTGTGAATGTACGTAGTTGTCCCATCTCTTCTCATAGATAATCTACCACCATTCTAACGAGTTTATTTCGCTCTGCATTTTTAGAGTTCCTACATATTTCGTTCATTAATAGAAATTGAGTATTATTGTATCTATGTGTTTTTGTCATATTTTTGTGTTTTATTTCATCCCCTCATAAATATGGATTAGAGGGCTCATAGAGTTTGTGATTCTCCACATTCACTATTGAGTAAATGCACATGTATGGGGGTAGATTGAGTTTGCAGGCATTATCTCCCACCTTTTTTAATACCTCAAAAGGACCATATTGCAGAGCCATGATCTTCTTACTAGGACCCTGTAGCCTTTCCTTATTCAACTGTAACCATACTCTATCTCCTCTAAATGTTCTCTTTTTTATGTGTTGGTCATGTCCAACCTTGTACTTGTCTTCTCAACAATTTTTTCTAATTTTAATGCATTTCATGTGAGGTCCTCCCTCACTCTTCCTTGTTGTCTATATACAACATCTAAGGGTGAAGGTGGAAAATATCCAAAGCAAGTTTAAGGTGACTTACTAGTAGAAGTGTGGACTACTATTTTATAAGAGTGTTGTATATAGATCATATTTTCATCTCAGGTCTTTAGATGCTTTTGATTGCAATTACTGAAAAGTTGCACCAAAGTCTTGTTGACTATTTATATCTGCCCATCTATCTATGGATGGAATTCTATATACCTCTTGATCTTAGTTTCCATCTTCTCCCATAATGTATTCTAGAAGGCACTAAGAAATGCGGTGTCTTTGTCTAAGGTGATGTTCCTTGGTATCCCAAAGTGCACCCATAGGTGTTCAAAGAAAAAGTTTGTTTCTTCCTATCCCTTGATGGTTTTTTTTGCGAGGCATGAAAATGCACATTTTGTTGTATCTTTCAAATACCACAAACAAATATTCATGCCCCTTATTCTTGGTTGGTAAACCACCCACAAAATCTTTGGAAATTCTCTCCCAAGGTCTAGTGGGTATCGGTAAGGGATCATATAGACCTTGCTTATGATTACTAGGATTGATGGTACAATAAAGTGTACATCTTATAATATACCATGCTACATCTTCTTGCATTATGGGCCAGTAAACATACCTCTGTAAGTTGGCAACTTCCTTCCCAACACCAAAATGTCCTACAACCTTGCAGGTGTGAGCATCTCTTATAAGATGCAATCGTTCACCTTTAGAAACACAAATCTTGTCGAGCTTGTAGAGTAGACCATTATGGAAATGATAGTCAACCTTGTTGTCACCTTATTGTATATGAATTTGGCCCTGTATCTTCTAAAACACCTCCTTCAAGTCCTCATCTTCTATGAATTCCTCTCTGTATGCATCATGGGTAAAATGCTCCATGTGCATTAGAGTTACCAAAACTGCAATTTTGGATGTGGATGCTCCTGAAAGAACGTTCTCCAACTTGTTTTTTCTACCCTTGTTATACTTTATGACCAAATGAAACTGTTGTAAGAAACCCATCCATTTGTAGTGCTTGGTTTGTTGTAAATTACTTTGGGCCTACCAATACTGGATAAACTGGTGATATGTGTGGATGGTGGTCTCTTTTCCCATCAGATAGTGCTTCCACTTTTTAATAGCATGTACCAAGGCATATATTTCCTTATTGTAGGTAGGGTAGTAGAGGACTTCCCCATGAAATACTTCAGAATGATAGCAGACATGCCTTCCTCCTTTCATTAGGACTGCTCCCATGGCATACCCAATCGCATTTGTCTCGAATTTGAAAGGATTTTGAAAGTTTGGTATAGTGAGCATTGGTTCTTGACTAATCTTTATTTTCATCTCATCAAAGGAATTATGTTGATTCTTCCCCCACTGGAAACTCTTATTGTCCATTGTTATTGTGTGGAGTGGTGCAACTATTGTTGAAAACGAAGATATGAACTTCCAAAAGTATTGTGCTACCCCAAAAAATATCCTAACTTCTGTGCAATTTGTAGGAGATGGCCATTTCATGATGGCCTCCATCTTGGCGAGATATATCTTGAGATTTCCTCCACCAAGCACATACCCCATATACACCAAAATTTGTCAAGAAAACTCACATTTATTGAAATTCACCAGTAGTTGGTGCTTCTTCAAGGTCTCTAACACTTGCATAAGATGTGAGATGTGCTCCTCCCAAGTAGAACTATAAACCAGTATATCATCTAAATAGACAATAACAAATGAATCTATATAAAGGAACACAACACCATTCAATAGTCTCATAAATGTAGCCGGTGCATTGCATAAACCGAATGGTATAACCAACCACTCATACAAACCTTTCCTTGTCTTGAATGTAGTCTTCCAGGTATCTTCTTCTTTAATCACGAGTTTGCATTAAAACAAAAATCGCATTGAGGATTTATCCATACACGAAGGGAAACTTTATTTGGGAAAACATCAGAAACTGAATTCGCAAGAAACTCTAATTCGACACAAAATTACTTCAATAACTTTATTTGGGAAAACATAGGAAACTGAATTCGCAAGAAACTCTAATTCTACACAAAATTACTTCAATCCCTAACACACACCCACAATTTGTATCCGTACTCAAGAACCAGTGAACATTTAACATACTTGTTGCTGCAAGGCGAAAATGTGCGCAACAAAGCCATAGACGTGATCTTGGAGTTGAACAGTTATGTCATTTTGCAGAGTTGCAGAGTTTGTACTCTTGTTCTCCCTTCGACCGTGGCCCTGCATCAATGTGAAGTTGTGAACAAAGCATTTTTTGAAATATCGTCAAAGACAAATGGGAGGGAAACATTTCAATATCAAATTTTGAAATAACGCGGGTGACTGTCTATGATGAAACAAAGAAAGGGGACGAAAAAGGAGGAGGACAGAAGCGTTGGCACTAGGAAAACATGGAAGATGGGGATGGCAGACGGGACATGTACGACCGTCGAGAAAGTTATGGGAGATGGATCACGGAGTTCAAACATCGAGGATCAAAACAAGCCTAATGGAGTAGGCTCGGGAGGAAAGATTGCCCCTGAGTTAGCCTACTCTCTGTGTAATTTACCGATGTTTTCGACGAAGTCAAATCGTTACAGACAGATCGTGGGATGTCTCACGCTTGGGAGGACACTAAAGGAATACTCCAATTTTCTCTTTATTTAAGAGAATTTCGCCCGATTTCTTTCAAGTCAAGTCAATATACTCATTTCTCCTTGAAAGAAATCGCTCGATTTATCCTTGAAAGAAATCACCCGATTTCTCCTTGAAAGTAATGAGTAGACTCGCCTTTTGTAATTATATTTAACTTTTAACATATTAACACTTAAATTTATTAAAAATAAAATATAATTAAGGTAAATAAATATTAAAACTTAAAGTGGGACCCTATTTCATGATGTTTGGTGATGGATTAAAACACATCAAATATTGCACAAAGAAGATAAAAACCAAAGTGTTTTTCAACTTTCATTATAGTTAATAAATGTTTTCAGCATTTTAGCATATATGCAAGTTAAGACCTCTTTCCCCTTCCTCCTAAACCTCTATAACCTCTTTCACCCCTAACTCATATTAACCCTTATATTCCTTCACACTCATAACCCTGGCCTTCTCCACGTGACCACTGGCTGTGACCACACGCTTAACCAAAAGGCTCTTCGTGACTTCGCATGTCGGGGATTTGCATGGGATCCAACCTTGACTCTCTCGACTCCTGAACTCTCAAACTCCGAACTAGGAATCTAGTGAGCACTAGCTATGTTCCCTTAATCTTCCTTGATGTCTAAACTTCCGAACCCCGCTTGCCTCAAATAAACGGTCCACAACTTTTCATGTTTCAACGGTCCAGATCAACTCTTCACAAATCGGGACTTCACGGTTCATGAAATTGGAAAACAATTCTCTTCTCCTTTCCAACTCCCGATTTCTAATTTCCTGATGAAAGGAATCAATGATTCGATCTCCCCTTAGATCGATGGCTCCTACCTCTCCTGAGCTTTCAAGTATTGAATGACTAATGACACATGACTATCGGCGCTTCTCTCTCCAAGAGTCTCTACCGTCTGTCCAAGTTCTCAATAGCTTCTTGCCAAATAACTTGGTGTCAACCCTTTTGAGCTTGAAGTCTTTTTTGAATTGAAAGTTTTCAATTGTTTCGAAGGTCTCAGTGGTGTTTTCCCTCTTGATCTTTTGTCAATGAAATTTTACTTCACTTTGGCGCACACTTATGCTCCTGCATCCAAACTTGCACTATTCCTCCCTGAGATTTTAACTTACTCATCCTCCAAGGGATTCAACCCTTATGCGTCTTTCAAAAGACTTTCTGATGCCCTTGTGGCACACTTTGTACTCGACCTTCTGAGCTTTTGAACTTATATTAAGTTCGCCTCTATGCGCACTCTATACGCTTAAAATGCACACTCTGCATACGAAATTTCCACGCTATATCTTCTGAGATTAGTGTCAAATAAAGACTCTCTCACATGCACTCCTTGTGTTCGGTATGCACTCTTATCATAACTTACATAAGAGAAAACTTGAAACTTATTCAATTATTCATCCTCCATGAACCTCATACATTCACAAAACACATAACAATAGTCAAACAATATCAACACTATATAATTGGATCAATTTTATCTGTTCTATATCATTTCAAAGAAAAAACATGATTACACTGTTATCTCTTACAACCATTACAATGAAAACTAGTCTAAGGACCCAGAGCCTTTTTCTCTCTTCTTTTCCCTATCTAAAATCTATCACCTTCTACTCTAGTGGTTACCTACTCAACTTAATTAATGCAACCTAATGACTTACACGAGATAATATCCCACACCTGTAATATATTACAGTCATGTACAGATTTACAATGATCCGTTAGTTCAAAATGGTGGCCCGACTTTACATACAACTAATTAATTAACGAGATATTCAAAAATATCTCCACACCGCTACCGAGCTGGTTAAGAGTTGGTTTGGCTCTTTCAATGCGTTGAAGTGTCGGCTTCGCTTCCACGTCCGCTTTTCTTTGATTTGATAGTGATGCTCCTGCATCATAATCCTCTGGCCAAAATATTCATGGACTCTTGTCCATGAGCTCTCGCACTGTTTTACCATGCTTCAAAATATCAGGTTCAATTACCCAACTTGAATCTTCCACAGGGTGATCCTTCCACTTTACCAAATATTCAGGATGCATCTTTCTTCTGGTTTTCCTTCCAACTCTCTATTCTAATATTTTCTCCATTTGAGGTTTTTCTACTGTGGGCATATGTTCTTCCCATTGAATATCTTCCTGATCATCCAATTATCCTGTGTCATCTCTGTTATAAGGATACAAATCTGCAACGTTGAATATCAATGATATTCCAACATTGTCCGAAAACTCTATCTCATAAGCATTTGCTACAAATTTTCTAAGGATCTTGTATGGTCTTATATTCTTCATCTTCAACTTATTATATGTTCCTCTTGGAAACCTCTCCTTCCTCAAATGAGCTAAAAATTCATCTCCCACTTCAAATTGAACTTGCCTTCTTTTCTGATCAACTCTGTCCTTATAATTTTGATTACTATCCTGTATTTGCCTCCTAACTTGATCATTAAGTCTTTGCATTTCTGTAGAAAAATCTTCTGCTCCAGCGCTCTTGAATTCATCTTGTTTCAACTCTCTCAATTCTTCAATCCCTCTTGGTTCTCTTCAGTATACTATCTCAAATGTACTTTTTCCAGTGCTTCTATTAACTGAATTGTTAAATGCAAATTCTGCCTGTGCCAGAATCTGATCCCATTGATGACCTTGTTTAGTGACTAAACTCCTTAACACATTTCCCAGACTCCTATTCACCACTTCAGCCATTACAATGAAAAAATTTCTAAGGACCCAAAGCCTTTTTTTCTCTTCTTTTCCCTATCTAAAATCTATCACCTTCTACTCTAGCGGTTACCTACTCAACTTAATTAATGAAACCTAATGACTAATACGGACTAATATCCCACACTTGTAACATATTACAGTCGTGTAAGGATTTACAATGATCTGTCAGTTCAAAACGGTGGCCCGACTTTACATATAGCTAATTAGTTAACGAGATATTTAAAAATATCTCCACACTGTGACCAAGCTGGTTAAGAATCGGTTTGGATCTTTCAATGCGTTGAAGTGTCAACTTCGCTTCCACGTCTGCTTTTCTTTGATTTGATAGTGATGCTCCTGCATCAAAAGGACAATTAGCCTTCCTTTGGTATCATCAAACACATGGATGTCTATACCTAAGACTTGGTCATTCACACTAGAAGTGGTTTCATCTAATCTCAACAATGGGCTATGTTGGACACACACAAACTACACTGAGAGGGGGGGGGGGTGAAAAGTGTAGGGCTCTTTTTCCCAAAACTTCCCCCTTACACAAAACTCATAAGGTAGAAATAACCAATTACTCGTTACTTATTGTTGTCATTTATAATCAGTTACATGTGAACATATATGAACAACATATATCAACAATATATCATCAACAAATCATCACCACAAGGAACACAAGGAACACAATATGTATGTACAATTTTCTTTTTATTACAGACTACAATCCTTGGGTTATCAACAACAACTGAATAGAGTAAAAATCTACAATAGCACCAACTCTATAATGCAAGACTCAACTTACACCCTCAACACCAACTGAGATGATGCAACAATCCTCAACAGATAGCCTACCTGTGACAGATTGATATCTCTGCATCAACACGTTCTTTTGTAATTCTTTGTAATTGTGGGTTCTACACTCTGGGGCTATCTGAAGAGCTACATAGCTTCCAAGTGGATATTGGTGGCCGCCCACATAATCCAACTGGATTATTTTGGAATTTTTCATGTCAATACATCTATCTGTACTTCCAGGGCCGTTTTGGGGCCCTAAATAGTGTTTTTTTGGCTTGCCACAATCAAATTGTTAACAAAGTCAGATTTTGATGACATAATGTGTAGTTCTGGAAAAGACATTTCCAACAGGCTATCACAGGCCTAAAACAGAGTTTGTATGCAAAAGTTACGACCTCAGGAAGTTGAGGTGCCAACTTACCCATCGGGGCCCACATAACTTTTGGCGTTTCATCTCCTAGGGTTAGGTTTTTGGATGTCTAGGATTTTAGCATCCATGAGTAATGTTAAAAAGGAATATGGAGCATCAATGTAATCATTATGCTCAGACGGATGCACGTAGCAGCCACATCTCTTCTCAGAGATAATTACCACCATTCGAGCAAGTTGTTTTCAGTTCTACAGTTTTATAGTTTCGGCCTATTTTATTTATTCAATAGAAGTTATTGTTCACTGGATATCTATTGTTGTTCTCCGTATCTCTGTTTTATTATATTCAGAGTATAGAGTACAAAGACATCTTCTCCTCACCCACCAGGGTACCGACACACTGCTAAGTCAAGTATCCAATTGATCTAACCCCCGGTGCATTGCTGCCTAATGGACCAATCTATCATCGCTCGCTGATGGAAAATGACGAAATCAAGTGCCAGATACAAGAGTTTCTTCAAAAGGGGTACATTTGACCCAAATCCTCCCCTTGCGGAAGCCCGATTATGTTGGTGTAGAAGAAAGATGGGACCTGGTGTCTTTGCATTGATTACAGAGCATTAAATAAAATTGTAGTCAGGAACCAGTACCCAATTCCCCGAATTGATGACCTTCTTGACCAACTCAAGGGGGGAAATTTCTTCAACAGGATCGACCTAAAGTCTGGCTACCACCAGGTTCCCATCGAACCAACTGATGTATGGAAGACAACTTTCAAATCTAAAGAAGGTCTCTTCGAATGGTTGGTCATGCCCTTTGGCTTAACAAATGCACCAACAACTTTCATGAGATTGATGGATGATGTATTGAGACCCTTCACCAACTCTTTTGTGGTGGTATATCTGCATGACATCCTCATCTTCAACAAAACTTGGGAGGAGCACATGCAACATATTCAATAGGTTTTGGGCACTCAGTGTAATGTACCTACGTACTATTGTTATAATTTTTCCCACTTCTGTAGCAAATTATATAACTTTTCTATGTGTTGACTTTCATCAAACACTTTGCTATTGAGCTCTCATACCAGTGTACTGTAATGTCCCAACTAAGTTTTTGAAATTTTTTTCTTGGTTTTATGGTATAAACAATTTGACAACCAATTTGAATACAAATTTATTACCTAGGGTTTATTATGAGAATTTAATCCCTGCTGCAAATTGTAATAATACACAAAAGTAGAGGCTCCAGATATTTATTGTATTAAATACCCATATCAGCAAAATACATTCCAAAGCTCCAACACATAGTACAAAAAGAGAAATTTCAAAACCTGGTATATTTGGTGTGTTGTCTTAACAGGGATGATATTTATATTTTTGTAGATGAAAATATGGAGCAACGACCTCCACAAATGATAGAATGCCTGTAGATGGAGAGATGTTTTCCCAAATATATGTGCAACAACTTCAGAAAGTGATGAATATATTGTAGGTGACATCCCCCTTGTTCTCTGCCTTCCAAACAACAGTAAATCGTGCCCCTCAACAACAACAAACACACTCTCAAATGAAACAATGTTTGGAACCTGGTGTTTATTTCTCTGTTGAAGATACAAGTCTGTAGATGAAGGATTTAACCCAACAATTAGATATGGAAGCCAATAATTAAATATCCATCCTGTAGATGAAAACAATAGGTATTTGAATTCCTTTTTGCAACAACAGTTCATCCCAACTAGTAAATAATCAATAGCTACAGGTGAGATGCCCTTTCTACACCAACAAATCAATTAGTAAGGTAAATATTAGTCCAATGGCATAGGAATTGACCCCAACACCACAAATATTCACCCATCAAAGGCACACGACCCTCCTGAAGCAAGAAACTCAGCCCTCAAGGAAAATAGTGTTGCCTCTCACAAAGATATGCACCCAACTACAAGATAATGTGCCCAGAATGAAGAGACTCGACCCCCACAAGGATTTATCAACCTTCTTCAAGTAAGTCACCCTCTATAAACCAAAAACTCAGTTGCTACCACTGAAAATGAAGTCACCCATGAAGAAAACTTGGCTATTGAATGTAATTCTGCTAACAATGAAGCACGATGAAGAAATCAGAGTGATCTCTTCCCACAAAATGACTAGCTAGGGTGTATCGTTGCAACACCAAAACCAATCTTAGGGTTTGTCACCAAAACCCTCAAAAACCCAAGATCTAAGAGCTCTCCAAGAAAGAGGCCGAATACGATCCCTTACCAAGTCACTCTTTCTTTATTTTATTATTCCTTGATTAAATCACTTAATTAATTAATTAAATATTTTAACTCTAAAAAGTGATTTATCCATCCTTATGGATTCTCTAGCCACTGAAAGTCACTTCTCATCATTTTATCATGTAGTGCTCTTCCTCCCGATTCCGATGAGCTATTACACTAAGAGGTTTCTCCAAGTAATATACCCATTATGACCTTCTTAGTGAATTTAATTAAAATATGACCCATAATAACTCAAAATTACGGAAATAGTCGGAAGGCAACGAAACCAAAGCCAAGTTGTGCTGAATAAAACCCCTCAATATCTCCTGAACTCGTTGTCACCCCTATCTGGCTACTCTGTTAGGCATAACACTCTGTAATGTAATAATGTCCCAAAATGGGGACATTACACTCAGCGACATCACAAGATATATGCCAACTTGGAAAAATGCTCCTTTGACATGAACAAGGTCCATGGGAGCAGTCCTAATAAAAGGAGGAAGGCATGTATGTTATCATTATGAAGTATTTCATGGGGAATCAACTACTGCCCTACCTACAATAAGAAAATATATGCCTTGGTACATGCTATTAAAAAGTGGAAGCACTATCTGATGGGAAAAGAGACCATCATCCACAAAGATCACCAGTTTCTCCAGTATTGGTAGGCCCAAAGTAAGTTACAATAAACCAAGCACTACAAATGCATGGGTTTCTTACAACAGTTTCATTTGGTCATAAAGTATAACAAGGGTAGCACAAACAAGTTGGAAAACATGCTTTCAGGAGCACCCACATCCAAGATTGCAGTTTTGGTAACTCTAATGCACATGGAGCGTTTTACCCATGATGCATACAGAGAAGAATTCATAGAATATGAGGACTTCAAGGAGGTGTTTTAGAAGCTATAGAGCCAAATTCATATAGAATAAGGTGACAACAAGGCTGACTATCATTTCCATAACAGTCTACTCTACAAGCTCGACAAGATTTGTGTTTCTAAAGGTGAACGATTGCATCTTATCAGAGATTCTCACACCTCCAAGGTTGTAGGACATTTTGGTGTTGGGAAGGAAGTTTCCAACTTACAGAGGTATGTGTATTGGCCCATAATGTAAGAAGATGTAGCCTGGTATATTATATATACTTTATTGTACCATCAATCCAAGTAATCGGAAGCAAGGTCTATACGATCCCTTAACAATACCCACTAGACCTAGGGAAATAATTTCCAAGTATTTTGTGGGTGGTTTACCAACCAAGAAGAAGGGGCATGACTATTTATTTGTGGTAGTTGAAAGATACAACAAAATGTGCATTTTCGTGCCTCGCAAAAAAACCATCAAGGGATTGGAAGAAACAATTTTTTTTCTTTGAACACCTCTGGGTGCACTTTGGGATACCAAGGAACATCACCTTAGACAAGGACACCATATTTCTTAGTGCCTTCTAGACTACATTATGGGAGAATATGGAAACTAATATCAAGAGGTATATAGCATTCCATCCATAAATAGATGGGCAGATAGAAGTAGTCAACAAGACTTTGGTGTTAGTAATTACAATCAAAAGCATCTGAAGACCCAGGATGAAAATATGATCTATATACAACACTCTTATAACATAGCAGTCCACACTTCTACTGGTAAGTCACCTTAAACTTGCTTTGGATATTTTCCACCTTCACCCTTAGATGTTTTATATAGACAACAAGGAGGAGTGAGGGAGGACCTCACATGAGATGCATTAAAATTAGAAAAAATTGTTGAGAAGATCAGGAAGATCCATTTGCAAGTACAAGAGATGTTGAATAAGTCACAAGAATAGTATTAGAAAAGGTGGGAGATAATGCCTACAAACTCAATCTACCCCCATACATGTGCATTTACTCAATAGTGAATGTGGAGAATCACAAACTCTATGAGCCCTCTGATTCGGATTTATGAGGGGATGAAATAAAACACAAAAATATGACAAAAAAACATAGATACAATAATACTCAATTTCTGTTAATGAACGAAATATGTAGGAACTGTAAAAATGTAGAGCGAAATAAACTCGCTAGAATGGTGGTAGCTTATCTATGAGAAGAGATGGGACGGCTATGTACATTCACAAGAAGATGATTACAATGAGCCCAAAAATTCCTTTTAACATAAAGCATCAATGAGAAAACCATAAACATCCAAAACCCTAACCCCAGAAGATGAAACACCAAAAGGTTTGTGGGACTCTATGTGGTTAGTTGATACGTCAACTTCTCAGGGGCATTACTTTTTCATACAATATCCAATTGGGACACTTGGTAGCCCATAAAAAATTTCTAGATGAGGAGTACACATTCTAAATTTACCAATACATGCCTTTGGCTAACTATTAGGCACTTCCATGCCAAAAAACATTATTTAGGGCCTCAAAATGGCCCCAAAAGTTCATGACCTGGAAAAACCATACAAAAATACCAAGATGGAAAATTATGTTGTGAGCCAGTGGAATAGGTGGTTAGCCATTGATGTCCACCTAGATCAGTCATCCCCCCTTAGGAAGAAATGGTCTCCATTGCATTGAGTTCCCTCAGAAGATGGGGAAACTTTTGTTGAATCCGAACCTTGGTGAGTCACTTGTCTTGCTGAAGTAGTTGTCACATTTGTACTTGGCATTAGTCTGTTGAAGGATTCCATGAACCTATTGTTGGAGGGGTTAGATCCGCTCAATAAATCTAGTGTATGATTTTCCTTGGTCTAAGTGTGGGAGGAATCTGGCATTGAATATGTAGTAGGAAGAGCTATATCAATGGGGGATAATGGTTGGAACCTCAAGCACACATGAAAAGGGTCATGGCCAATAGACCTATGTTTAACATATGGAATACTCACATTCTCTAAAATGGAGAATCTATATATTGGACCATTGGGTAAGGGAGAATCTGGCACCAAGTCAATGGAATTCTTGACTTGGAAGTGCAGAGGCACCCCCCATAGGTGAAAAATTATCTTTCTGCTCCTCTACAATCTTGTTGACCTGCTTCTATTGTATAGAAATGTATTGAGTTGAGGTTGTGGTGGTCACAATGACATTCTTTTCACCTTCTAACTGGATCATGCAAAGGGAAAAATTTGTGGTATAGGATATTACTTTGAGGCTTGTTTTTCTGAGATTAATGAAGTCGAATTAGTCAAAACTAACTTTGGTATCTTGTAGAACTGACCCCCTCAATTAACAATGACACTATGAGGCCAAGACTCATAAACAACATGAAATTTCCACATATATGATTGGCCTAAAAGAACATCACAAACTTCAAGGGGGTCATCATCACACAATACCTCATCCTTGAAGGGCTTGATGCCATAGGAAAAGCATCAATGCTAGCTGACATGAAGGTCTTGTCCCCTGCTCAACTATATAATGGTGTATGGTTGGGGGTGTGGAATTTTCGTCAGCTTCTTTCTTTTGATGACCTCCATTGAGATTAGGTTCTTCTGACTCTTGCTGTTAACAATGAAATTTAATGGGGTCCTCTTTATCCACATATATGAATAGAATAGGCGCTCCCCCTCCTCGGGCTCCTTGGGTTCTTCTGGTTGTATTGTTGTGGCCACGATGGTAGCAGTGGGTTCTACATCAATGATGAATTTCCCTTTATTGTGCTCTAAATAAGAGTCAGATTTAGGTTCTAATTCTTTTTCCTTAAGCTCGACCACCAATGACTGTTTCAAGTGACTTTCATTAGTATTATGCCAGGATATTTTTTGGAACTCGCACCACTTTACAATGTCCTTCTTCATCTTAATGTTACCCTTCTTTTATTGTGGCTTGGACTAGTTGTCTTGAGGTTGGTTGTTATGTGAATTAGGGTCATATTTAACATACTTATGTTGTTGTGGATTTGCAAACCCAAACTCCCGCTTATTCATTGCTTAAATTTATGCTCGATTTTTATAGTATATCAATAAGTGCCTCCTAGTGATGAGATGTCCAAAAACTCCATTTCTATTTGGATGTACCTATGTAGACCCCCACAGTATTTTATAACCAGATGTTTCTTAGAGTCTTTGATGCCCATCTTGGTGCACAAGGTATGGAAGGTATTCGTGAACTCTTACACTATTTAGTCCCTCTCCTGACATAGTGTGGTCGATCTCTTGTACTGGTCATCATAGTTTGCAATAGGGTAATATTGTTCCTTAATGACATCCATAAAAGAGTCTGAAGTGGGTTTGTCATCAAACATTCCAAACTCCTTTGCGTAATTTTTCTCATACTAAGTCTCCCACCAATTTTTGACAAGGGGGACACCCTTAAGGAGAATAAAGGTGATATTTTCCCTATCAGAGAAATTTTGGACAGAGAAATAAATTTCTAGTACATATAACCATTTTCCCAAAGCATCCACATCTATTTGACATTCAAATACGAGAATATCAAAATTAACTTGTACCTTGAAAGGGATGGTGCCTCCAAAGTGACTTCTTAATGAAGACGTGTCTGTTGTTGTCAGCAATCGTTGAAGGATTTGATAAATTTTTTCCATCATCCCATCCCTCTATCATGTGTGGGATTCTTCAAGAAACAATTGAATAAGATCTCTTAGTCCCTCATCTCTCTTTTCTTTCTCCATGGGAGGCGATCGAGGTCAGCGAGGACAATATTTTAGAGGCTCAAGTAGTTCAAGTCCCAACTCCTTATACCCTAACCTCGTTGGGGACATGCACAAAGGAACATATAAAGAGAAGACCACTTTGATACTATCGATCCAGATTTATGAGGGGAAAAAATAAAACACAAAAATATGAGAGAAACACAAAGATACGAGAATACTCAATTTCTATTAATGAATGAAATATGCAAGAACTGTAAAAATGTGGAGTGAAATGAACTTGATAGAATGGTGGTAGCTTATCTCTGAGAAAAGATGTGACAACTACATTCATTCACAAGGCGATTATTATAATGAGGTTGAAAAGGCGTTTTAACATAAAGAAACAATGAGAAAACCCTAAACATCCAAAACCCTGACCCCAGAAGATGAAACACCAAAAGGTTTGTGGGCCCTATTATGGTTAGTTGATATGTCAACTTCCCAAGGGCATTACTTTTGCATATGATCTCCCTTTGGGACACTCAGTATCTCGTTTGAAAAGTATAGATGAGGAGTACACATTACGAATGGTCCAATACATGCATTTGATTATCTATTGGGCATTTTCGTGCCAAAAAAAGGTCGTTTGGGGCCTCAAAACGGCCCCAAAAGTTCAGGACTCCAAAAAACTGTAGAAAAATGCCAAGATGGAAAACCGTGTTGCGGGCTAGTGGAATAGGTGGGTGGCCACCGATATCCATCTGGTTCACCCTCCATGTTGGATCAGGAGGAGGAGAAAGTCCTAACTTCCATGAGGATTAACACCATATTCTTAGGCATAGTTGGAAAATGACACAATTTTGCAGAAGAGGTCTAGAACTACAAGACAAGGAAAACATGACCATTGGTATATTGGGTTGAAAGGGAAACTTCCAAGCAAAGAAAAATGATTCTCTAGGGAGAAGGTAGGGGAAAATTTTCCTCATCTCATTCAGTAAAGATTTTGGGGACCAAAAACCTCCCTAAATGGGGAGGTATGATGTAGATTGGATCATTATATAATTTTTCATCTATCTTGATGATTTTAGAGTGGAAAAAATTGGATGAATAATCTTGTAAGGTCATTTTAGTGGCAGGTCCCTGTTTGGAAATTTGGGGTCCATAATCTTCTGAAGCCATTTTGAGGCATTAAACAATGTTTCTTTATGTTCCAGTGTCCAAAACATAATCCCACACCCTTAACTATGTTCTACACTCTGATACCTTTCCAATGGTGCAGACCATGCGTCAATTAGAGCTCGTATGCAAAATTTATGTCTCCCACAAGTTGACCTATAGTGTTGACCACCATGGTACGAGAGGATGCCATGTCAACCCATGTTACTAATTCATATGGGGCTAGCCATGTGAGGAATTTCAACAATATTATAGAAGTTCCAAAACCTTATCATAATTGAAGGTTGAGAAATTCAAAACCCTAACCCTAGACAACTATCAAGCTATGTTAAATATCAGGCCACTAGGCGGAGAAGGGGTTACATTCTATGTTATTGTATTTTGTTCCATAATAGAAAAAAACAACCAAGAGTGGGAAATTAGAGAGCATAATAGAGGGGGTTAATGTTTTGTAGCATCCTACCGGACCACAGGTCTTAGGTAACTCCATAGAGAGTGTCTTATCCTTTGTACTTGCATTATTTCCATACAAGAGAAAAGAGAACAGAGCAACCTCATCTTCTTGGTAGGTTTTCTTCAGTAAGGGTTTCCGAGAGAAAATATTTGTGTTATTTTGTGGATTATGTGTGATTTTATTTTACTGTTCTCTATTTTCCACATTTTATTTATTTCATGCTTAAGCAAGAAATCCATCACTAAATATTCTGGAATCTAAAGGAATTTAACCTTCATAGTGTAGAGTCTGGTTTCATTCATCAAATATGTTGCTATGAACTGTTTTAGAGGAATATCCACGATAGTTTAAATATCAGTGGAAGACCCAAAGACTTAAGCCTAGTATTAGCGAATAAGTGCCAACAGACTACGGTGAATTCCTTATGGAAGTCCATGAAACAACAATATTCTTACGCTTGTTTACCTTAGCCTTCTTGATTTTGGAAGTCAAAATAAAGACATGATCATTGGTACGATGGTTCCTCCTGAATATTTCTTATCATTTGTTCTATCAACCTATTTGTATCTATCCATCTTGAGATGTGATTGTCTAAGGTTGTGGAAAATATCTTCCCAAGGTATGGCCAACCATTATGGTGCACTAGTTACTAGGATCATTCTAGTCTCCATTTTTGTGGATGGGGTGAATGATATGGGAGGTCCAAGAAGGTGGAAATTCAAGCGTCACCATTTAGTTAAATAGGTCAACAGATGGAATTCTAGGACTTTAGGGCTAAGTTTGGACTGTAGTTCCTAGAGTGCGTGTGCGCTTGTTTGAGTCATTTCCGTTTATTGTGCTATAAATAAGAGTCAGATTCAAGTTATAATTATTTTTCCTTAATCTTGACCACCAATGACTATTTCAAGTGACATTCATCAGTATTATGCTAGGATATTTTGTGGAACTCGCACCACTTTACAGTGTCCTTCTTCATCTTCATGTTACCCTTCTTTTCCTGTGGCTTGGACTGGTTGTCTTGAGGTTGGTTGTTATGTGAGTTAGGGTCATATTTAACATACTTATGTTGTTGTGTATTTGCAAACCCAAACTCCCGCTTATTCGTTGCTTAAATTTATGCTCGATTTTGATAGTATATCAATAAGTGGATCCTAGTGACGAGATGTCCAAAAAATGCATTTATGTTTGGATGTACCTATGTATACCCCCACGGTATTTTAGAACCAGATGTTGCTCAGAGTATTTGATGCCCATCTTGGTGCACAAGGTATGGAAGGTATTTGTGAACTCTGACACTATTTAGTCCCTCTCCTGACACAGTGTGGTCGATCTCTTGTATTGGCTATCATATTTTCCAATAGGGTAATATTGGTCCTTAATGGCATCCATAAAAGAGTCTGAAGTGGGTTTGACATCAAACATTCTGGACTCCTCTGTGTAATTTTTCTCATACTAGGTCTCCCACCAATTTTTGACAAGGGGGACAACCTTAAGGAGCATAAAGGTGATATTTTCCCTATCGAAGAAATTTTGGACAGAGAAATAAATTTCTAGTACATCTAACCATTTTTCCAAAGCATCCACATATATTTGACATTCAAATACGAGAATATAAAAATTAACTTGTACCTTGAAAGGGATGGTGCCTCGAAAGTGACCGCTTAATGAAGACGTGTCTAATGTTGTCAGCAACCGTTGAAGGATCTGAGAAATGTTTTTCATCATGCCATCCCTCTATCATGTGTGGGCTTCCTCAAGAAAAAACTGAATAAGATCTCTTAGTCTCTCGTCTCTCTTTTCTTTCGCCATGGGAGGCCATCGAGGTCAGCGAGGACAATCTTTTAGAGTCTCAAGTAGTTCAAGTGCCAACTTTTTATACCTTGACCTCATTGGGGACATGCAAAAAGGAACATAGAAAGAGAAGACCACTCTGATATTATCGATCCAGATTTATGAGGGGAAAAAATAAAACACAAAAATATGAGAGAAACAAAGAGATACGAGAATACTCAATTTCTATTAATGAACGAAATATGTAGGAACTGTAAACATGCGGAGTGAAATGAAATCGATAGAATGGTGGTAGCTTATCTTTGAGAAGATATGTGAAAACTTCGTGCATTCACAAGAAGATGATTATAATGAGGTTGAAAAGGCCTTTTAACATAAAGAAATAATGATAAAACCCTAAACATTCAAAACCCTAGCCCCAGAAGATGAAACACCAAAAGGTTTGTGGGCCCCATTATGGTTAGATGATACGTCAACTTCCCCGAGGCATTACTTTTTCATATGATCTCCCTTTGGGACGCTCGGTAGCTTGTTGGAAAAGTATAGCCGAGGAGTACACATTACAAATGGTCCAATACATGCCTTTGATTATCTATTGGTTGTTGTCATGCCAAAAAAACCTCGTTTAGGGCCTCAAAATGGCCCCAAAAGTTCAAGACTCAAAAAAATCGTAGAAAAATGCCAAGATGGAAAACCATGATGTGGGCTAGTAGAATAGCTAGGTGGCCATCGATATCCATCTGGTTCAGCCTCCATGTTGGATCAGTAGGAGGTGCAAGTCCTACCTTCCATGAGGATTAGCACCATATGCTCAGGCAGAGTTGGAAAATGACACAATTTTGTGGAAGAGGTCTAGAACTACAAGACAATGACAACATGACCAGTGGTATATTGGGTTGAAAGGGAAACTTCCAAGCAAAGAAAAATGATACTCTAGGGAGAAGGTAGGGGAAACATTTGCTCATCTCATTCAGTAGAGATTTTGTGGACCAAAAACCTCCCTAAATGGGGAGGTATGATCTAGATTGGATCATTATATTATTTGTCATCTATCTTGATGATTTTAGAGTGGAAAGAATTGGAGGAAGCATCTTGTAAGGTCATTTTAGTGGCAGGTCCCAGTTTGGAAAATTGGGGTCCATAATCTTCTTAAGCCATTTTGAGGCATTAAACAACGTTTATTAAGGTTCTAGTGTCCAAAACATAATCCCACACCCTTAACTGTGTTCTACACTTTGATACATTTCTAATGGTGCATACCATGCATCAATCAAAGATCTTATGCAAAATTTATGCCTCCCACAAGTTGACCTATCATGTTGACCACCATGGTATGAGAGGATGCAATGTCAACCCATGTTAGTAATTCATATGGGGCTAGCTATGTGAGGACTTTTAAGAAAATTATGGAAGGTCCAAAACCTTATCATAATTGAAAGTTGAGGAATTCAAAACCCTAACCCTAAACGACTATTGAGCTATGTTAAATATCAGGCTGCTAGGAGGAGAAGGGGTTACATTCTATGTTATTGTATTTTGTTCCATAATAGAAAAAAAAACTAAGAGTGGGGAATTAGAGAGAATAATAGAGGGGGTTAATGTTTTGTAGCATCCTACTAGACCACAGGTCTTAGGTAACTCCATAGAGAGTGTCTTATCCTTTGAACTTGCATTATTTCCATACAAGAGAAAAGAGAACACATCAACCTCATCTTCTAGGTAGGTTTTTTCCAGTAAGGATTTCCCAGAGAAAATATTTGTGTTATTTTGTGGATGGTGTGTGATTTTATTTTACTGTTCTCTATTTTCCACATTTTATTTATTTCATGCTTAAGAAATAAATCAATAATTAAATATTCTGGAATCTAAAGGAATTTAACCTTCATAGTGTAGATTTTAGTTTCATTTATCAGATCTGTTGCAACAAACTTTTCTAGAGGAATATCCACGACATTTTAAATATCAGTGGAAGACCCAAAGCCTTAAGCCTAGTATTAGTGAATAAGTGCCAACAGACTACGGTGAATTCCTTATGGAAGTCCATGAAACAACAATATTCTTGTTCTTGTTTACCTTAGCCTTCTTGATGTTGGAAGTCAAAATAAATATATGATCATTGGTACGATGGTTCCTCTTGAATATTTTTTATCGTTTGGCCTATCAACCTCTTTGTATCTACCAATCTCGAGATGTGATTGTCTAAGGTTGTGGAAAAGATCTTCCCAAGGTATGGCCAAGCATTATGGTGCACTAGTTACTAGGATCATTCTAGTCTCCATTTTTGTGGATGGGGTGAATGATCTGGGAGGTCCAAGAAGGTGGAAAGTCAAGGGTCACCATATAGTTAAATAGGTCAACAAATGGAATTCTAAGACTTTAGGGCTAAGTTTGGACTGTAGTTCCTGGAGTGCGTGCGCACTTGTTTGAATTCAAACTTTTTGGGTGGGATTAACAAGGTGTATGCTGACTTAGTTGGATCGGATTTAGGTTTAGGATGACAAAGCTAGTAGTTCGATTGAAAAATTCATAAAAACCTTCATTTTGTGAATACCCCTCTATATCTCTATCTTTGATGTTATGTTTCTATAGGCTAAATAATTCAGTTGTTGACAAAATCATAGACATAGATCGAGTCGGCTATGCAAATTTCAAATATATCATTTTAATCTAAATTATTATTATTTACTATTTTTAATCTAAATTATTATTAGTAACTAAATATTTTGGAATCTAAAGGAATTTAACCTTCATAGTTTAGATTTCATATTCATTTATCATATCTGTTGTGATGAACTATTCTAGTGAAGTATCCACGATAATTTACAGATCAGTGGAAAACCCAAAGCTTTAAGTTGAGTATTAGCTAATAAGTGCCAAGAGACTACGTTGAATGCCTTATGGAAGTCGATGAAGCAACACTATGCTTACACTTGTTTACCTTAGCCTTCTTGATGACGGAAGTCAAAATAAAGACATGATCATTGGTACAATGGTTCATCTTGAATATTTGTTAACGTTTGTCCCATCAACCTCTTTGTATCTACCCATCTTGGGATGTGATTGTCTAAGGTTGTGGAAAATATCTTCCCAAGGTATGGCCAACCATAATGGTGCACTAGTTACTAGGATGATTCTAGTCTCCATTTTTGTGGATGGGGTGAATGATATGGGAGGTCCAAGAAGGTGGAAAGTCAAGGGTCACCATGTAGTTAAATCGGTCAACAAATGGACTGCTAAGACTTTAGGGCTAAGTTTGAAAAAGTAAGCTTTGAGGTTCTGCACATCATGGGCTTTGTTGGATTTAAGCTTAAGGAAGGCACATATGATTAGGTGGTCATCAAAGAAATGAAAATGGATAGCTTTCAAGTTCACTCAAATTATTGGTTGATTTGGAGCACAATATAGGTTAGAGGTGAAGATGGTACATGGGAAGTTGTTAAGTGCAAAAGACCAAATAGCATGGGTGAAGTGGAGGGACCATGAGTATCATAAATTAAGTGGAGACTTATTTTAAGGAAGTTAGTGTATTGTTAATCACAATAGTAATATATCTATCTCTCTATATATTTTTTATTAATTTATAATATTTAAAATTTATATATTTATTTAAAATTATATATATTTTAATGTTCACAATATATATATTATTTGAATTGTTTTTTATTATAATATTGATGATAATGATTAAATTTCATTCAGACCAAATTAATCTCAAGGATTACTAAAAAGTAAGGAAATACTAGAAGATGGATAAGAGAGCACAGCCATAAAAATGAAACGTGGAGAGATCAGGAAGACAATTACACAAAGGATATTGCAAGGTAATTACAGAGGAAAGAGTGGATTGACTTGACGTGAGAAATGAGTATATTGACTTGAAAGAAATCGGGCGATTTTTTTTTAAATAAAGAGAAAATTGGAGTATTTCTTTAGCGTCCTCCCACGCAGTGATCAAATTTGAAGGGTGGGTTTTAATTTCAGTGAGAAGGGTATATACTTATGCAACCCTTTGACAATGAAAAGTTTTCAAAAAAAATAGATTTTAATTGACAACAATAAATTAAGTACACACTTCACAAAAAAATATGTTAAATAAAATAATATATTTCGAATCGAATTTATCTCTAATAGAGAAATCTGTAAATCCAAATTATTAATATCTTAAAATTATTAGTGTTAAAACTTAGATGACTATCTATCTGGAAAATGATTTTATAGATGATCCTTAAAAATGAACAGAAATAATGTAGCAAATACAATTACTTGGAAAATGATTTTATACATGATCCTTAAAAAGTGAACATAAATAATGTAGCAAATGCACTTGTTAAATGCATAATTTTGGAGGCAAAATTGTTTTCTAAATTTAACAACCAATAGAAATTTATTATTAAAAAATAAAGATAATAAATAAAACATGAGATAAATATGGCCATCAAGTTTCTTTGATTAAAAAAATAAAAAGATTCATGGCAACAAAGCTCAAGAAATACCAAAACAGGAAAAATACATGTACAAATATTACAGGGAAAATACATGTACAAATATTACATCTCCAAGTTAAAAAATAGGATTTAAAATTCAAGGAAAAAAATATCAGTATTTAAACCAAAGACTAACCTATCACATAGATCACATTGTGTTTTCATTTTCTATGTCCAAACTTGGATAAATAGTGAAATTTGAACACTGAAACAAGAAAATATTGCAAACATGAATACTACACAGTTTCAAAATTGGATACTCCTACCAAGATAGCAAAGTAGATCGGAAGAATATCCCCAAAGCCCTAAGGAATTTTCTTTTCCAAGTTTCTATAAAAACTCTTCTATTTTTTTAATAAAATATAACACGGATTCTTTAGGGGCTCTTATTCTAGTCTAGTGGGGAATAAATGATAAATACCTTGAATAAGAATCCTTCAGAGTATATTTGATAGTGTTTTTCTTTTGCAGACTACCCAGCCTTCACCAACACCCCTCCACAATATTTCTACATCTACAGGCACATAGATATAGGGTTTAACCAAGCAAACTATCATCTCATCTCCCATGTGAAACCAAATGCAAGCAATACAAAAACAAAACTAAAAAATCCAAAATCTAGAAACACATTGCAAGCAGAGAAAAAATTAAAGCATGGACATGTTGTACTCAATAGAGAAATAACCATTGACATAGCAAAAACAAAAACAAAATAAATAGCAATAAGAGAAATTTAAAAAAAAATGAGCTTAACAACCCATTACCCTATTTGCTCTTCTTTGCAAGAGTTCTCTACTCTGTTATGCTTAGTTTGAATACAAAAGGATAAGACATTAGTATTATCACGAACAAACATAATCAGTATAGATACCTATTTGTTGCCTACTTGAGATAAGCGATTGATGGTGGGAATGGTGGGGTTCCTCTCTTTGCTCTGCACCACCAATGAGACTGCATCTGCTCTTCTTTCCTACACGAATCCATATTCTATCAAGTCCCTTCACATTATGTGGCCAAAGGACCTTCATGTTCCACGTGCACGATCTGCATGAGGGTTTGAAGATGACAAATCAATGGTATCTAATGTATATGTTCCTCAAGACTTTCCTCATAAATTACCCTCTGCATGTGCATTTTGGGTCAAGGGGTCAAGCCTCATTTGGGCTCTCGCACGATTTCCATCTACTGGGTCTTGCATGCGCATTCTGCAGTTGAGGGGGTGAGCCTCGTCTGGGTTCCTACAAGATGTCCATCCGCCGGGTCATGACAACCTGGTTCGGCTCTACACCAACAAGTGCAGAACTCCTTTCCCACCATTCTTGAGTGCTGTTGTCAATCATCCGGAGGGAATGAACCACCAATGCATAAAACCAAAGTAGAATGCATATTACAGAGATGCAACTTAACCGTGTTTACAGAGAAGTTCTAGTTTGTCATCTATCATAAAAGCTTACCATTATGTAAGGAAAAGTGAATATCAATTACTGAAGAAAGCCCCCCATAAAAGATAGAATAGTTAAACAAAAGAGAGAACAACTAATTTTTTATCATCCTTAAAAGAATTCTACCAATAATCAGAAAATTATCTACTATATAAACATAGAAAAGTGGTTTATGCATAAAAAAAAACCAAGTAAACGTTAATTACAAAAAAAAACACAACTAATTAAAAGATAGTAAAAACACTTTTTAATCATGGTTATAAAATGAAAAAATTCACATCAACGAAAAATAAGATGCTATCTGAACATATGGAAAATGGAAAATGATTAATCCAAAAAATGTAAATGCCAGTTAGAAAACAAAACAACTCAATCAATACACAGCTAAATGATTAATTTCCAAAAATAAATCTAATTTCAATACACAACTAAATAAAAGATAGGAGAATTTAAATTACAAAATAAAACAACTTAATAAAGATAAAAGAATTTAAATTACTTAACAAAACAACTAGAAGAATCTGCTGTAAAAACAAAATACATTTTTAAACCATGGCAGTAAAAAGAAAAATCCAACAATAACTAGAAAGTAATTTATTATGTGAATATGGTTAAGGGATATCAATTCTGCAAGTCTGTTTCTTATTGAGAATGGATTATTTTAGGCGGTGTGATTTTCTTCCAATAAAAATGATGCATCAATCCTTATTTACTTACTATAAAAACAAAATACATTTTTAAACCATTGCAGTAAAAAGAAAAAACCAACAGTAACTAGAAAATGATTTATTATGTGAATATGGTTCAGGGATATCAATTTGCAAATCTGTTTCTTATTGAGAATGGATTATTTTAAGGGATATGATTTTCTTCCAATAAAAATGATGCATCAATATTTATTTACTTACTGAACAATTAGTAATAAATGTAGTTCGCTCTTAACTAACAAGTAAATTATGATAAATTTTACCACCTCAAAAAAAACTCAATTATATAAATTACAAAATAAAACAACTAAATAAAAAAAAAACATTTTCAAAATCCATCCCATCTAGACTAAAAACAAACTAAAACAACTAAATAAAAAAACATTTTCAAAATCCATCCCATCTAAACTAAAAACAAACAAAACCCCATAGCATTTTCAAAATCCATCTCATCTGC
>ML778392.1:281181-291574 GCA_009831015.1 Picea engelmannii
GGTGGATATTGGGTACGAGGGGGTTTATAAGTATTGGGGTCTATAAAAAGGGGTAATTGGTAAAAAAAAGGGATATATAGTAAAAATAGGGGTTATTTTTATTAGAAAGATGTATTGGGAGGAGGGCTCAAAAAAAGGATTTTGGGAGGTATTTATCAATATCCAGTGAAATTAGAGGTATTCTTTAATACCCCATGAACACAAGAGATATGTTATAGGTTGATTTAGTGGAGACCCCATGATTTCATGCATACCCCATTAGAAATCATAATATGAAAGTTGTTAATAGCATGGATATAACAATGTGTTTCTTGGGCAACATGACAATGAATGAAATTATGGGTGTTGTCATTGTCTATTAAGAAAATGGTCTTCCACTACTTGATATATTTGACCAACTTTAACATCAAAGGAGAAGAAATATTGATCAAATAACGAGGGAGATTTGATTTTCTTAACCATAATTGTTAGGAAGGGGAACGTCCTCAATGATGGGCATGGATTCCTCCTGAAACCCACAATCAAATTAATCATCAAAAATGTCCTTGCACGTTGCCATAAATGAATAAAAATTCCTCACATTTATGCCTTGGATAATGTTTTTCATCATAGTTGTGGTAGAGACCCTTGAGTTGATGTTCTAGCATTTCAACCCATGTCAATTTGTGGACTTTGAGAGGTGGGGCAGGTTGCTAAGGAGTTACCATATTTGGGCAAGGATGTGAAGCAAATTTGGGGCACTTGGACTAAGAATATGATATAAATTGGGCATGATGAGAAAGTTGAGTGGCCTCCAACCAAGTATCAAGGTGGTTGACATCTCTACATGGGCTCACATTTCCTCCTTAAGACTACTAATAAAACATTGCTTAAAAATGTATTAGTTAAATATGTTGTTTTAATACCTAAACATTCAAAAGAATCGATGTGGTCTTACACCATGACAGTTTGGCACAGTTTGGTATACTATCCTAGAAAAAATGCATCACATATAAAGTGGGCAATCACGACTTTCAAAAACTGATTCCATGTAGTAACCCCTCGAGATGTGTTCTTATGCCATTGCCACCACTACCAACATTCTCTATCAAGATAAAGGAGGGCTTATTTAGAGTTTCATTAGTTCATCTATTATGGATTAAATGGAAAAGTAGTACCTCATTTTGTCAACCCAACTGGTTGGATTTGACCCATCAAAGTTATTTAGGTCAATTTCAGGATAGAAAGGAATCCAATTGTGGGAACAATTGGAAAATGAGAAGTCATAATTGGGACCATATTCCCCCTCAATGTGCTTACCAAAGTATGGAGTCCTTCACCCATGGAATTTCCACACTTCTCCATCTTACCCTTCAACTTCATAATATGATCAAAACAATCGTTGACATGTGCAGTGAGGTAAGACATATTGGTTTGATCCATTTTTTTGGAGAGAGTTTCAACCATTTCCTTTACTTCATCCATGGCTAATATGTTGCAAGTGTTTGTCATGGGACCATTGGGTTCACCAAAAAGGTTAGCCAAGATCTATCCCAACATGATCAATGCACTTAGAGGAATATATGGAGATGGGCCACAAGTAATGGTACTAGGGGGTCCAAAAAAAGAATTAGTTATTTCATAGTGATGCCATAGTGATCAGTGTCGCACAAGGATTATTTTAAGCCAGGTCTCCCTCAATGGTGTTGGTGGACCCAATATATATATATATATATATATACGAAAATGTAATCCGCTCTATCTTTATGCAAGTTAATGTATCATGGGTGCACACTTTGGTGTCAGATATGAGATTTGTCCCTCTATCCACCTGAATATTCATTCTCTCAATAAATTTGTACACAACCTAAATGAGCAAAATTTCATGTAGAAACGTAAGCTCTACCCATCCGTGAAACACCTCTATCTCTTGCAAGTGACCTTCCAATATTTTGTCATTTGTTTTTACCCATTCCTTTTGATGTCATTTGTTCCCTTCCAAAATCATACCTTGGGAATAAATCATAGACAATAAGAAAATAACATGTGTCAGATATGAAAATGAAGTTACCTTTCATTTTATTGATTATAACAAACCAATCTATTTCCAGACTGTTGGATTCCTTCAAGAAATTTCATATTCACCTACTCTAGTTGAAGAGTAGATTCCTAAATTCCTAAGATCAGTGTTTTGATTTTCATCCTCATGAGAATTGTGGAAAGCATAATCATCCTTCAAATAGATGCTCCAAACATAAGAAATATGCAAGAGAAAAGGATCACTGTGTGTGGATCACTTCTTGGAAATGGACATCAACAATCAAGAAGATATATCGGTCATATTGAAGAATTCATTCTCAGGTATTGACGCATCAATGCCATAATCTATCAACATCATTTAGTTTGTGGTATTACTTAAACCACCATTTAGTAGAAGACTTACACCATCTGTTAGACAAAAAATTGTGGTCATCTTAAACCTCCATTTAATAGAAGAAATAAACTTCTGCTATCCATTTCGTTTGTGGTCATCCTCAAACCACCACCACCATTTAGCAGAAGACATCATCTTCTACTAGCCATTTGGTTTTTTGTCATCCCAAAACCACCAGACTCGGAGAACTCATTTAGCCATCAGTAGTTGTCCACTTCTAGATTTAAGCTCTTTTATTGGACTTGTTAGCACTTTGTAAATTCTATTCGGCTGAATAGACAAACAATAGAGGTAACTGTTTCAACCATCTTTAGAGCTGAGGCACTAGCCTACTCAACTCAGAGAGGGCTCTCTTGTGTCACTTGATATATCTACGGAAATCGATGGCTAGATTTGGTTTGTTTTGGGGATTTTTAATAAAATTGTTGAAGAGCTGAAGATGACCTTTGGGCTATGGGGTCAGGAATGTAGGATGCATTGCCAAATCATGAAAACAATTAAGAGGAAAAGGCTAAATGAGGAAGTGAATTATGAGTTTATACTTGAAAATTTAGATGGTATTAGAAGAAAATAAACACACAACTATTATCAGATCACTATAGTAATGAATTCTGAAATGGTTTAGAAGAGATAAACATGGTCTAAATCGCCAAGCCGAGAGCATTGAATAATGAGTTCTGGACTTTTGATTTCTCAATTTAGACAAAGGAAAGAAAAAATGAAATGCGGGAATAACATGAAGCACACACTATGAGAGAAAACGAGACTCATAACACCACCAGTTAGAATATTTTCATAAAAAGTCTGAAATCTACCTTTGCATTCATGTATTCATTCCAGCCCCAAAAATTTACAAAGTTTTCCTGCACAGAGGGCAGGCTCCTCTTTTCTCCATCCTTCTATACTCTTGAGACCAAACATATATAGAGGAATTTCGCGTGGAATTTAAAACGTTTCGACTTCCTCATAATTTTAAAATAGATACAAGTTATGAAAAAGGAAGAATAGTTATACTATTTAAAGGGACCGTTAGTAACCTATCTGTCATATCAGGACTCCCTTTTCTTAAGCTGCCAACTGTACAAAAATTTCTGAAATACACCTAAATTTACCTGAGGATTTACCTCAGCTTGGCGATTTCCTCCTCCAGGGTACTCAACCAAGCGAGATTTTCTCCAATGCTCTTTATCATTTCGGTTTTGGCTTCCATCTTCTGCCTTTTGCCCCTTTTCCTCTTTGCGACTGGATTGTAGGTGTTGTCCACGTTCTCATTTATGAAGATATCCCTCATAATGGGGTTTAATCTGACCCCCGACGTTGTCTCAGTTGCAGGTTCGGTATGAAATTTAGTTGCCAGTATCTGCAAGACCCATCTTTCTTTCTTACTTATTGACCTGCTTGGGACATTAGTTGAGAACCTAGTCGCACCAGACACCATTTGATGAGTGTTATCCATACCTTTAAGACTTTGCATAGACTGTGATTTTTCCACCCTTTGAATTTACAGGACTCAGGAAATCAACACAGGTCGAGCTTTTTTGCCTTATGCATAAGATGTCAATTTCCCAGAGTAGGATAAAACGATTTCATATATGAGATTTGATAGTCTTTAATCACGAATTACTATCATAGTACGTTGGTTTTCCATGCTTCATCAATCCATTTTGAATGATGAGCTTCGAGTTAGTTATGTGATGACGTCCTTTTGATATGTCATCTGGGAAAGTACCTGAGCCATTGATGTGGGGTGATTTGACCAACTGCCATCCTTCCCACAAGTTATTGATGTGACGTTTTAAACCACGTGACATCGGGGCTGTCGAAAAAGTGGTTTCGGGCAATCCACTGTTTGCCCCGATGCATGTGTAAGAGCGCCCGCGTTCCCCATCAAAACCATAATGGTTTTCCCCAGTCTGCCTTCTCAAAATTAAGTTCTGTGCTATTTTTTGACCTAATGTGGACCTCAACTGTGGATCTGGGATTCTTCAAAAAATACGGTCCGTCGAGATACTCCCTTCCCGCCTCTGCTATATTTGTCTATATTCCATGGGATATAGTCGGCCCCCGTAAACTATCATGCCTCTACTGTGGTATAGCAGTTTGCTAAATTTCCAAAATTTTTAGATCCCGATATGAAAATTGTCAAGGTGATAACATTGGCTCCAACTGGGGATGCTATCCTCCCAGTGAGGTAGCAAAGAACTCGTAGACCCGGTGCCTGATCCATTGGGATGCTCCCAAAACATGTGTGTACCCTGCTCCTACGATGTTACTAGCATCGGCTGAAAACCAAGCTCTGTGCACTGCTTCCGACTGTATGTTGGACGTTCAAGTATATTATTGAAAACTAACTTTATCTAGTACTAGAAAACTCAAACTGAAAAATGCTTGACCGACAATCTTATTCACACACTCCTACCTACTCTAACTGCTGCAATGAACTGCCAATCAAGTGAAATCAAAATGCCAATGTAACCATGAAAGAATTTTATCCACTATTTGTTTACTTAGCACAAGCTTACTCCAAATCCGACTTACTGATAATTCATTCAAAAATTCATCCATAAATCCAAATCTCAAAAAATTAAAAACATTTGGACTGTTCGTTGCCTCCAACAAAACTGCAAATGGATCCTCTAAAATATGCACAAAACAACAATCATATTTCACCCCTTCCACTGCATTTTTGTTTTCATTTGATTTAACATGTTGATTGCCACCAAGAGGATAAAAAATCTACTGAGACTGTTGGAAATAACAATCTTCTAAATCAGAAGACAGTGTTGGTTGAAATGAAACCCCTGGTGGAAAGAAATCCATGTCTAATAATGATGTTGATTTACTATCATCTTTATTTCCAAGTTGGTAGTTGAGCACATGCTGAAAATATGAACTGAGATAACCTTCCATGTAATCAACAACACGATCATTAAATCCATGAGAAGGTTGTTGGTGTTCCTCATTGATAACAATTTTCTCATGTAAAATAGTTCCACTATGAATGAAATTAGACTTCCCTACTTCCTAGGTTATCTCATGATTTGCTTTCAACAATTCAAAGGAAGAAAAACACAATGGAAGATAGTTTTCATTTGCAAATCCACTTCTTTCTTCATATTTAACATTATGCCTAGAGGATTTCTGATTTGAAACATTATAGACATTTTGTTTCAACAGTTCGAAAGAGGAAAAACACAATGGCAAGGTTCTTTCACCTGATTCAAAACTTTCTTCATTTTCTTCATTGTTGTCATAAACACATTTTTCAATTTCTTTGAATTTCTAAACACACTCATTTCCATATTAGTCTTCAACCAATGGCTGCAAATTTGTATTGACAAGACCTTCTATGTAACAAGTACCAGGGTCATCAAACACATGAGAAGATTGCTGCAATTTCTTGTTAATTTTTTTTAGTGAATCAATGTGATTTGGAATTAACACACATTCCTTTGCTTCAATGATGATCTTAGGATTTTCTTTCAATAATTTGAATGAAGAAAAACATAAAGGTAAATAATTCCCTTCAGTTGATTCAATACTTTCTTCTTTGTAACTGTGATATGCAGGCTGATTACTTTCATTACACTGCTGAAAATGAACATTTTCTGATAGAGAACATGCAGTTGGTTTTTCTAGGGAGTCAACATCGTAATCATCATCATATTCATCATATATACACAAATCAACAACATATGCAATGCCATCTAACAAGAACAAACTTGGAACATCAACCTGTTCTTCAACAAACTACTTTGCAAACTCATATTCTTGATTGTCTACAAATGAATACATAAAACAATCAGCCCCCTACTTATCATGGGATGGATTAGAAGCTAAATCAACATCTCTTTTTTCAACAAGTGGAATACAATTCTTTGCAAAATCATTTGCATTGGAAACTTCGAGAGGACCTATGATATTGTCAATTCTATGCTCAAGATTCCAATAAACTATTTTTTGTTCATGTTTACTTTCATGTTCTTGAGCATCCAACCCCTCATTCTGGATTGGCTTACATGCTTGGATGTTTTGCTGAATGTCCTGAGCATCACTAAACATTTTTTGTAAGAACTCAGGTCTTCTTTCCATCAGGAGGAAAGAAAAATCTGGATGAAGAGTAGTTGCATAATGGAGCATGGAAACAACTTCAGTGGGTTGAATTTCTTTGGACAAATTGTAATAGATACTGGAAAACCTTCTATTGAATATAAAAATAGTTTCATTGCTCTGCTTTTTTAAGGCATAGAAATATATAAGTTGTAGATCCAAAGATTTATTCCTGCCCCAAAACTTTAAAAAGACATCCTTCAATTCCTCCCATGAGCTAATTGTATCTGGTTGCAAATGTTTAAACTAGTATTTGGTGTCTCCTTTCAAGGATTGAGAGAAAGCCCTCATACAAACATCATCATGGTCAATCTCAAACAAATCTATAAAATTCCCAAACCCTTAGATGTGTTTTTCAACTGAGATGGTATCAGGTTCCCCATCAAACATAGGTAGGTACTCATAGTATTTTGGAGGAAAATCATGAAGGATGTGGGGTAATTTAAGGGTCTGTATCTATGCTAAGTCTTGGAGGGTGTTGGATCAAGTGCATGAGATGAAATATCAACCCTGGTTTCATGAGGCTCATCAACTTGGTTATGGTCATCACATGGCTCAGATGGATTTTTTTTATCAAAATTAGTGATACAGTGAGGATATACATGTACAACATTAAGAGAAGGATATAGAATTGCAATATTCTTATGATGATCATTAGAATGCAACAGGTAAATAAAAATTTGCTTGGCATGTTCAAGGAAGGACCAGAGGTAACTTATAACAAACAATAAAATGCCTTGGAAAAAATCCAATTTTAATTACTTGTTTTCTTCCATAATGTCTTTTCATACCTCTGTCAAGGGATATCATCTTCCAGTGGAGTATCTAAATTACATTTGAATCTTGAGTGGAGTCGCCAATAATGTTTTGGAAGATGGATTATGCATTGAGAGTGGAGTCGCCATTGAAGATTTGAATTTATGGATTCTTCTACTAGTGGAATTGCCTTCAAACTGATTTTTGATGTGTGGAGTTTCCAAAGCATGAATACAACCAATATGTGCCTAAGTGTCTGCTTCTCTTAGACCTTAGAACTCAACCATGTCATTCTTTCTCAGGGAAAAATTTTCAATTTCGTCCCCGGAAATGGTGCTAGAATGTTAACACTCTGTAAATTCCATCCGGCTGAATAGACAAATGACAGAGCTAACTGTTTCAACTGGCTTTAGAGCTGAGGCACTAGCCTTCTCAACTCAGAGAGGGCTCTCTTGTGTCACTTGACATATCTATGGAAATCAGTGGCTAGGTTTGGTCTGTTTTGGGGGTTTTTAATAAAATTGTTGAAGAACTGAAGATGACATTTGGGCTATGGGGTCAGGAATGTAGGATGCATTGCCAAATCATGAAAACAATTAAGAGGAAAAGGCTAAATGAGGAAGTGAATTTTGAGTTTATACTTGAAAATTTAGATGGTATCAGAAGAAAAGAAACACACAACTATTATCAGAGCACTGTAGTAATGAATTCTATACTTTTAATTTCTCAATTTAGACAGAGGAAATAAAAAATGAAATGTATGAATAACAAGAATCACACACTATGAGAGAAAATGAGACTCATAACACCACCAGTTAGAATATTTTCATAAGAAGTCCAAAATCTTCCTTTGCATTCATGTATTCATTCAAGCCCCAGAAATTTACAAAGTTTTCCTACACAGAGGATAGGCTCCTCTTTTCTCCATCCTTCTATACTCTTGAGACCAAACATATATAAAGGAATTTCACGTGGAATTTAAAACGTTCCAACTTCCTCATAATTTTAAAATAGATACAAGTTACGAAAAAGGAAGAACAATTATACTATTTAAAGGGACCGTTAGTAACCAATCTGTCATATCAGGACTCCCTTTTCTTAAGCCGCCATCTGTCCAAAACTTTCTGAAATACACCTAAATTTACCTGAGGATTTACCTCATCTTGGCAATTTCCTCCTCCAGGGTACTCAACCAAGTGAGATTTTCTCCAACGCTCTCTATCATCTCGGTTTTGGCCTCCGTCCTCCGCCTTTTTCCCCTTTTCCTCTTTGCGGCTAGATTGTAGGTGTTTTCTCCGTGCTCATTTATGACAAGATCCCTCATAGCGGGGTTTAATATGATCCCCGACTTTGTCTCAGTTGCAGGTTTGGTATGAAATTTAGTTGCTAGTATCTGCAAGACCCATCTTTCTTTCTTACTTATTGACCTGCTTGGCACATTAGTTGAGAACCTAGTCGCGCCAAACACCATTTGATGAGTGTTATCCATACCTTTCAAACTTTGCAGAGACTACGATTTTTCCACCCTTTGAATTTACAGGACTCAGGAAATCAACATAGGTCGAGCTTGTTTTCCTTATGCATAAGATGGCAATTTCCCAGAGTAGGATAAAACGATTTCATATTTGAGATTTCATAGTCTTTGCATTTTAATCATGAATTACTGTCATAGTGCATTGGTGTTCCATGCTTCATCAATCGATTTTGAATGATGAGCTTCGAGTTAGTTATGTGACGACGTCCTTTTGATACGTCATTTGGGAAAGTACCTGGACTAGTGATGTGGGGTGATTTGACGAACTGCCATCCTTCCCACGAGTTATTGATGTGACATTTTAAACCAAGTGACATCGGGGCCATGGGAAAAGTGGTTTCGGGAAATTTGTTGTCTGCCCCGATACATGTGTAAGAGCGCCACGCGTTCCCCATAAAAACCATAATGGTTTTCCCCGGTCTGCCTTCTCGAAATTAAGTTCCGTGCTATTTGTTGGCCCGATGTGGGCCTCAACCGTGGATTTGGGATTCTTCAGAATCGATGGTCCACCGAGCTACGCCCTTCCCGCCTCCGCTATATTTGTCTATATGCCGTGGGATATAGCTGACCCCCCTAAACTATCACGCCTCTACTGTGGTATAGCAGTTCGCTAAATTTCCAAAATTTTTAGATCCCAATATGAAAATTGCTAAGGTGATAACATGACTCACATACACCCCTTCGAATTAAGGGGGGGAATATTGGAAACATAATCCATTAGAGTGATGATATTCACTTGAGAAGGAATATGGAAAGTCACAAGTGAATATTTAATTGTCATTGGGTGTCGAAGAGACCTTAGGAATCCATATGATTTTTGAATTTCACAAAGCGTCTCAACTTTCAAGTTTCCAACCGTTAATCTTAAGCACAACCACCCTTCTTTCATTCACATTGAAAAAAAATGGGCTGAAAGCAGATGTGAGCTTCCCACGCGATAATTTTTCGAATATCTTGAATATTAAATATGATGGAAAATGCCAAGTGGGTTGTGTATGTATTCAACTATTGGCCAAATAAGGTAATGTATAGTTATAGAAAGTGTATTCATAAAAGAAAACACATATGAGCCTCCCACGCATGAATTCAATCCAGGTTCATAAATATTAAATAGGATGGTAAATGCCAAGTGCAATGTGTACTTATTCAAATATTTCATTGGCCAAATATTATAAATGCATAGCTGCATAAAAGGTGTATTCGACAAAACAAATGTAGAAGTATTTTAGTTTTTCTACAAATTTGAGAAAGATAAGATATAAATTTTAGTTCTATTTTGCTCCAAATGTAGATGTCAATTTATTTTATAAATAAAAGGTTTTAGAAAATTGTGTATAAATAAATGTTATATATATATATATATATATTAAATTTTTTTTTTTTAAATAACTATATATATATGTTTTTATATTTTATAAATAAATTTATTTTATAAATAAATTTATTTTTAAGTTCATACTAGACATTGGTAAAAAAAAAAACTAAAATTAAATTATAAAAAAAGAAAAAAATGATATTTACAACATTTATAGACCTATATTTATACACAATTTTTTTTAAACTTTTATTTATAAAATAAA
>ML778392.1:294124-327244 GCA_009831015.1 Picea engelmannii
TTCTTTTCATGCTGTGCAGCCTTCAGCTCTGCCTGCAGGTTCTTCATATCCTTCACACTCATCATCCTCTCTAGGATGGCCATTTCCTCCTTCTACTTATTTAGGTCCTGAATGTCTGCAATTATCTTCTCTTGCTTCTGATCCAGTTGTTATTTTTATCTTCTTCTTCCATGTTGGTCCACATTTGAGCAGTCTTGTCATATAATTCATCCACTACCTAAGCTTCCTGTGTAATACTGTCGATGTGCATAGTATCCTTCTGTTCTCTTTGATCTCTGAATTTTGGGGGTGCAGCAGGTGTCAATTTTTTCGTGAGCTCTGTGATATTATGTTTGCATTTTTCCATGACCTGCACAATCCTCTGAAACATTCCTTCTAGTTTGACTTATGGCTCCTATGCACAGTTTGGGATGCTATTATAGACTTTTTTTAGTCCCTTTTCTAATTTTTTTGCGCGTCTCTTCTCCTCATCCTTTTCCAGGGTCAACTGATCACAAGTAATTTTAACACTTCTGTAACCTCCCTGCTAACTCCCAAGTTAGTAGCATCTGTGCAGGCTCTGGATTGGACTTCTTGCATCACACTTGCTTGTAATCCATATAATGTCTTTGTAGGTATCTGTGCCATCACCATATCAAGTTGGTATACATCCCTAATGGGTTTCTGTGTTGTCTCCTCATAAATTTTTAGCATATGTTGTGTGACCTTGAAGGTGTTGCTACCCTTCACCACTATCTAAACTATTTCTTCCTGTTCCTTCTACACAGGTTCTTGTTGTGTCCTGTTTGTCTATTGTGCTGTAAATTGCTACACTGTAGGAATCTACAACCTTTGTAGAGTATCATGGAATTCCACCAACTTAGCCATGATCTCCTCCCTTTGCGCCTCTGTTGCACGCAATACATCTTCTTCTCTGACTTGGAATTTGTATGCCACTAACTCGACATCATCCTATGTAATTGTGATTAATAGAGGCTTCTTATGGTATTTCATTTTGTTTCGTGTTTACTCCTCCTGCGTTGCAATTCTCTTCATCTGTGAGGGTTGTTCCCCAGTTCTCTTATTTTATGCATCCTCCTCTTCGGGCCAAGAGGTTTCTCCATTCTTGTCATCGAACTTGAACACTTCCCTTGACATTGTTTATTTCTTCCTAGTATTTTTCGTTGTTGCACTACTTCCTGATGCTTGAGCATGCTCTGCAACATTTCTAGTATTTTCATCTAGACTAGTATTTTTCGATGTACCTGCCTCTGCTTACACCTTTGGTTTGGATTCTTTCTTTGTTGTTGGAACCTTCCACTACATGGGCCATTCTTTGAAAATCCAGTCGAACTCTTCCCTTGATGCACAATATTTCATTTCCAACCACTTTTTCTTCAAGTCCCTTGTGGTCTGGATCCACATGTGATGCTTGGATTCCTTAAACGTGGAAATTTCTTCGTTCTCATGGACAACCTCAATAGGAATCCTCCAAACATTTGTTGTTTTATATTTCATTTCTTCTAGAAACATAGAAAACACTGCGATGTTTTCTTATTGATTCTTATTGTCCTTATCTTGTGAAAGGGTTTCATATCTCGTTGCATAGAACTTCCCCTACATTTCCACAAAAGATGATAAATTTGGTTCCTGCCACCATACCAAATCTATGAGTATGATGAGCCAAGCATAATGGAACTCAGTTCCATTGTTCTGCGCATCCCTGCGGTCAATCAAAAACTGATTTAATAGGTAGGGCGCCCAAATAAACAACACTCCTTTTGCGCACTACGCAGATACTGCTATGACTCTTGCTAGGGCCTCTTCCTTTCTGCACTTCCTTAAAAATTTTCAAGCCATTAGCTTGCTGGAGAACCTCGTCACATAGTTGTTGATGTATTTTATGACTATACCATGGTTCCCCCTATTTGTTCCAAACTGCATTTTCACTATCTCTGCAATTTCCTTTCTCATTCTTTATTCTCCAGGTACTCTTCGAGTTGTGCGCCACAAGTGGGCAAATTTGTAATCTTGGCCTATCCATCCAGAGGATACCTCCACATACCCTGACCAATAACTACTTCACACATATTCCAACATTCTTACCATGCCCGAAATGCAGTATATCCAACAGATTCATGATACAAGAATTATATATCCCTTTAATCCACTACGCGAGCTCCAAGATGGGTCTTCCTAGGGGTCCTATCTCCCCCATTTCCTCCAAATAAGTTTCCTGCGTAAGGTCTAGAAACTTCACCACATCTTTAACATAATGGTCGGCATATCTAAGCTTCGACACCTTCCCCAACATATCTTCCATTGTGACCACGACATCCGAGATGTAGGGTAGTGTGGTCTATGTTGTGTCTGATGCCTTCCTTTTCTGGTCGATGGCTGGGTGGCCTTCTATCGCTATTTCGGTCATTTCTTCTTCCTCTCCTTCAAAATCCTATTGGTTTTTAATATCCTCGACCAAAACATCCTCTGCAACAGGTCCTTGTTGTTGTCCCTCCATTCCCTCAGGTTCTGTAGGTTTTTTCGGGTTAGGGTTTGCACTGCCATTGGGGTTTTCTGAGATCTGGCCCATTTCAACTTGTACAGTCGTCAATGTTTCTTCCTCTACCTTGGTTGAGATGATCGATTCTGTCATCGAGGTTGTGAAATATTCCAACTCTACAACATCCTCTAGCTCTATCATTCTTTCCCTCCCTATTTTGAACTGTCAAGTAACCCTAACATATTGCCTTGGGGCGTCAACCTTCAAAGGTGTCATGTTGTATGATGAGTGTTCAATCATTCTATTCCTCACACAATTTTTCCTAGGTTTCACTCTTCAGCTCTCTATTCGCTCAAAAATCACTAAGTGTCAAACTTTCTCATGCTTTTCCCTTTTTATAGACCCGATCATTAATGTTTCATCTTATTTTTCACTTTTTTTGGTCATTTGCATAGTGTCCAATTTTCCTGTGCACAGTATTCCAATTTGCATTGCATCAATTTTATTTTTCTAATTTTTATGTCTTTTCATAAGTTTTATTTCCTAATGTCTACTATAGTACACTATACACATGGATTCCTTACTGCACTACAACTTCTGAGAGTTAGTAGGTTGGTTGTCCCTATATAGTTTTAGTCAAATACCATTCACCAGACCCTGTAGTTCTTTTCCTGCCAAGTCCTTTATCTATGTAGATTCTCCATATGTGACATGCTTCACTTTGTATGGCCCTAGCCAATGTATTTTGAAATTTCCTGGATGGTACAAATATTTGTTGTTGTAGAGGAGAACTATATCTTCCTCCTTAAAGGTCTTCTTCTTGATGTGCCTGTCATGCCATGATTTCTCCCTTGCTTTTTGCACCTCTTGGTGAAATCTTGCCAGAATTCTATCGTCTTCAAGTTTCATCAGTTGACTTAACCTTTCTTGTATTGCACCTCTTTTGTCATATTTTTGATTGCTGCAATGCACAGACTAGGTAGAAAAAATTCTAATGGCACCAATGCTTCTTGTCCATACACCAATCTGAATGGTTTCTGTCCTGCCAACTTATTGCATGTAGTCCTGTATGCCCATAAGAATACTGGTATTTTTAAGTCCCAATCATCTCTATTAACATTGCAAATATTTGTCAAGGAATTCTCAAAAATCTTGTTGAAAGCTTCCACTATCCCATTAGCCCGAGGATGATATGGTATGCTCTTCTAGTGATAGACTTAAAATTCCTCATTCATAGCATGTATGGTACTATTAATAAATTTTTTTCCTTGGTCACTCATCAAAATCCTAGGGCATTCGAATCTTGTAATCACTTGCTCAAATAAGAAGTGTGTTGTTGTCTCTATGTTGCAATCTTTGATTGTTTCTTCTTCTTCCCACCTGGTTAAATACTTTGTTGCAGTAATGATGTACCTTTCTCCTGACCTTCTTGCAGGTGGATTGATAGGTCCTACAAAATATATTTCCCACTTGTCAAATACCTACAGAGTTACTTGGGGCCTTAGGGGCATCTCATCCCTCCTGTTGGGTTTTCCAACTCTCTGTCAGACACCACATTTATGAAAATATTCCTTTGCATCCTTGTGCATTGTTGGCTAACATAAGTCTATGCACAATACCTTTTCAAGGTATCCTTTCTTGCATAATTTCCTCCAATGATACCTTCATAAGATTTTTCTAGAACCATAGGTTGTTCGTGCTCCATAACACACCTTCGCAATTTGGTGTCAGCTCCCAACTTGTATAACTTCCTTGCAATCAATTGATAGTTTGCAACTATGACTACTAGGTTTTTCTTTTGCGCGGTACTAAAATCCTTTGGTGTGACTCATGTATGTAAGAATTCAATAATATCAACAAAGTACTCATTTTCTATTTGTATCGAAAATAACTGCACATCAGAGAAGTTGTCTTCTAAGTTAGTTGGTTCTTTTCCATTGGGTATCCTTGATAAATGGTATGGTCCTTCATTCAGTTTCCCTGGTTTAACTATTATCTCAAAATCAAAATCTTGAAACAATAGTAGCCATCTACAAATCCTCCCCCCAAACACTGTCTTGTTAACTAGATATCTGAGGGAAGAATGATCTGTGAACATTTTAAAGTTCTTTCCCAATGGGTAGTGTCTCGATTTATGTAGTGCATACACCATGGCTAAACCTTGTCTTTCTATTCTGTTGTAATTATTTTATGAATATGATAAATTCCTGATTGTGAAGGATATAGGGTCATCTAGGTCACCTGCTCCTAGTTGTTCTAGAATTTCTCATAGTGCTATCACTGATGCATCTACATGTACATGAATTTTTTTTCCCAATCTAGAAACACTAAAATAGGTGTTGTCACCATATTCTCCTTCAGGGTATCCAATCCCTGTTGGCAATCCTCATCCCAATGAAATTTGGTATCCTTCTTCAACAACTTTTCCATCGATGTAGTAATATGCACATACCCCTTGATGAACTTCCTATAGTACTCAGTATGTCCAAGTGTGGCTCTTAACTGGCGTACTGACTTTTGTGGTGGTAAGTTCACAATTACAAAAATCTTAGCAGGGTCAACGAGTAAACCCTGTCTGCATACCACATGTCCTAAGAGTATCCCAAAGGGTGCGCTAAAAATGAATTTCTTGATTTTCAATGAGATCTGACACTGCCTACACCTATCCAACATTAGTCTTAATACTTCTACATGGTCTTTCAACAAACTAAAAATAGTCCAGTCATCCAAATATACTTCTAAGAACTTATGTATGAAATCTTTGAAAGCAACTACTACCACGCTTGAAAATATAGTTGGTGCATTCTTCAGTCCAAAGGGCATAACTATATACGGATAGGATCCCCATTCTGTAGAAAATGTAGTCTCATGCCTATCTTCTGGAGCTATTTTAATCTAATGGTAACTTGAGAATCCATCTATGAAGGAATATGCTTCTTGGCCTCCCACATTATCTAAACCTCATCTATAAAAGGGGTAGGTAAAGGATCGTGTAAACAAGCATCATTAAATTTCATTAGATCTACACAAATTCTTATTCCCCCTTGCTTCTTTTCTTGGACCACCATGGGACTAATCCATTCAGATTCATCCACCATCTCTATGATACCATCTTCTAACATTATGTCAAGTTCCACTTTCACTTTTTTCTTATAAATGAGATTCAACATGTATGGTCTATGTCTAACAGGTCTAACATCTAGTTTCAATGGTATCTTCATCTCTCCTAGCTCACTTGCTATCCATTTCATCTCTGTAAAAGTTGTTGGAAACAAGTCACTGTATTTGCATAGTAATTTTGTTATCCTTTCTAGTGTCTTCTCATTGCAGTAGTCTCCAATACTTGCCATTTTAGGATTTTATTCTCTAAATATTTAATTTCTTGACTTTAATTGGTGAAACAAATGCTTTTGATTCCAATGAAAGACCTTACACCTCTCTTTCTCCTCCAATCTCTGTTATCTAGATGTTGCACAGATCTTCTTCTTTCGATATTTCCTCTGCAACATGATAGCAAGAAAGTAAGTCCTTAACTATCTGTTTGTTTTGCTGTTGATATTTTGTTATGACTTCCATCTCAAGTTCCTCGGAAAATATCATTCCATGTATCAACTTCAGAGATGAATTGATCATAGGATTCTCATGCTCAAATGAGAAAGTTATCACAAAATTATGTTGTAACATTTTCTAGTCTATAGTGCCTCTCTGTAATTCCTGTTCGATGTACCAGTTTCATGGTATTACTTCCAATGTATGAAAAAAGTAATGAGGCCATTATTCTGGTGGTGTTAGCCTCCATTGAGTTATGCATTTCTCTATGTGTTGTGTTGGTCTTCGTTTCCCATCAAATTTATGAAATGTAGTGTTCCCCTGGTCTACGCCAAATCTAATGTGCAGTAACATTTTACACTGATACTAGTCGTGGATCCATTACTTATGTGCACCCCACCATCACACGGGTGTTTCCTTTAGTGAAATATCCAAAGTTAACAGCCTATGATTTTCCAAGACTAATTCTTCATAATTTTTCAAAAATTATTCTAATTCATTCAAACCATGAAAAGTGGGAGGGTCCCTTACCTCTGTACCGACCCACCTTACTACTCAGTCTATTCTTGCACACCTCCTTGTGGATACTTCATGTAGTCTATGCTTCTAGTTTTCTAGACCTTTATATGAGTTTGAAGTACATGAAGTAATTCTTCTCCAACTGAGTACCCCATCCGTAGTTTTATTGACATAATCTTCTTCTCGCTCGGTAGTCCTATATAGATGATTTATTTCTTCCAAGTCCAAACATTCCGCCTCTACATACCTTTCTCCTTCTAAGGGCTCCAATGTTGCAATTACTCTATACTCACCTAATTCAAAGGTCATTTTTTGTGACTTCAGGTTGATCACAGCCTGGTTATCAAATGCCCAGTCCAGTCCTAGTAATATTGGGTAGGGTGTTGTGCCATCTACTATTTATATAACTTCAAAGTATTTTACGGTGTACACTCCATCCAAGTATACTGTCACACCTTTAAGTCTTCCAATTGGTAGTACTCAATGATTATTTTCCAATTTCAACTGAACATGGGAATACCCTAATGTGGGTTCCCCCATACACTACCATGTCTTCTTAGGTAAGACATTCATTTCAGAGCGTAAATCAAGTATGACATGCCCCATATTAAAATCCCCAATGTTGGCATTTAAAATGAATTCCCTACTTGTTCTTCTCTTTGTATGGATATGATTAATTATCTTCTGTTCTAACTTCCCTTGTACTTCAGTATTGAATCTCTCCAAAAAAATTTGTAAGACCTTAATGGATGATGGATCATTCAATAGTTTAACACATGACTGCAAAAACGTCTTTAGGGTACTTGTTCCAATGGTTGTCCTTTTCTAGTATGATCCATTGAAGGAGGCATCTCGTACATTGGCAAATCATAGGTTTGTTGCATATTTGATGTTGACGCAATGTTCTCCTTTAGAATCTTCTATCTTGCCTCCTTAAATGTCTCCTTTTCTTTATGTGCGTCAAAATTATTCTGTGGTGTAGTGTGCCTCTTTACCCATTGGTGTTGAGATGGACCCTGTTTTGCCACATCATATCTCATATTGATTCCTCCTAGAGTAACTATTTTGATGTTCTTCCCATCATCCCTAGATTTTTTAGAAATCCACTGGACATTTTGATTGTCTTGGTTCCTTTTTTCTTGTATTTTTCCCAATAATGTCGAACAATGTTCTGTGTCATGGTCTGATGCATGACAATACATCCGTGTCGCAGGTGGAAGTGGACAGTCTCTTGCATAGTGTCCTAGTTGTTGAAAATTATGGAATACTACTGGCCCTATGTCACGTCTAAATCCTCCTCTACCATGTCCTCCACCTCTATCTGTGTGTGGTGTATTATACTAGGTAATCTGGTTTTACTACGCATTATTATATTGCGGCTACGCATTGTTATACTGTGGCTATGCAAGATTGAATTGTGGAAGACTATTGGCCCTATGTCACATCTAAATCCTCCTCTACCATGTCCTTCACCTCTGAATATACCTCTATATGTATGTGGTGTATTATACTGGGGAATCTGGTTTTACTACTCATTATTATACTATGGTTGCGCATTGTTATACTGTGGCTGCACAAGATTGAATTGTGGTTGCACATTGGTGAACTGTGGTGTGGCTTGCCCTGTCATCATATCTTCTTGCACCCTGTAGGTTTATGAAATTATCTCTCTCATCAATTCCAATGTTCTACATTACTTGTCATCATGACCCATTTCTTTACAAAAATTGCAGTAAGAACTTTTTGGCACTGCCTTATACTTCTGCATCATTGGACAATGATATGGATCATGCCCGTGTGTCTTACAAATTTCACACCATGGTCCTCCTGTAGGAAAGGGGTTTGGCACCCCTACTGCTAAATACTACACAACAAGTGGACATTGATTCTTATGGTGTCCTTATACCTTACATAGCATGCACCATAAAACTTCTCTCTTGTCCTTCCCCTTATTATGATTTAACTGAAAAGGCAGGTTCTTCAGGTCCTCTTTGAGCTATTCTATTGATGGATCTGTCTATTGATACTAGTTTTCTTCCAACTATAGAGCTTCTTGCAGAGCCTCTTCTTGAGTTTGGAACTTTTACTATCTCAAAGGATACTTCAAGTGTTGTAATAGTGAGTTCAAATAACTTTCTATGTTGCATGTTAGTAATAGATTACTTCAACTTACCTTTTACATGTTTAAACCTTTGATCAATCTCCCAGACAGAATCACCTAGTTTCTTCCTAATATCAATCATTTCATTCATGTATTGGTCTTGTGAACTTGGCTTCTAAAAATCATTTATCAACAACTTTTTTACCTCCGTGACAATCTTTGGTGATCTTGTTCCTTATTGGTTGTTTACATCAAGGCTCATGTACCAATCTAGTGTGCGGTCTCTAAATGTTATGGCCAACTACACTACTTTTGTATCCTCGCCCATGATCTACTTTTCCTCCTAGATATGTTCATAGATAAATAAATGCTTCTCAGGGTCCTTTGATACCTCACCCCAACATTATGGTAATCTGATAATGGGATCTACTCCTTCCATTTTGAAACTTGTTGAACTAGCACTTTCGGGCAGTGCATATAGTTGAATGTTATTTCCTGAAGTTGTACCCCCAGTCAATTTTCCACTATTGGTCCCTTGACCTGCTGTACCTCTTCTACTAAAAATTGGTTGTCTAAACGCTTGTGTTTCTTCAGGTGTACTAGTTGCACATGGGATTTTAGGTTCCACACTAATTGTGATATGGATTGGAGTTCTACCTTCTATTCCTCACCCTAGACCTCTTTTTTTCCTTTCATATGTTGTGCACATAATTTCCTCAATATACTCCATATCATGAAGATCCTCTACCTCTTCTTCGTCTCTCTCCAATCCCTCTCTGTTTTCTATGACCCTTTTTTTTTTATTCAACTTACACTGGTAGGGTCTACCGCTACACATCTTTCCATATTGTTGCATTATCTGCTTTATTTGGTTCTCCTCCATCATGATCAGGTCCACTGTTTCCTTCTTCTTCCCCTTATCGATATCCCTGTCCATATCTCATATCCCTGTGAGTGCTTCCCCCCCTTCCCCATCTGCATAAGGAAGTTTAGTTGTCTGATTCCATGGTCATCATGCATTTATAATATAATAAAATCTTAATGGAAGTGTATAGGGATATTATGTACCTACCTCTGGGTCCCTTTAGAAAATACTTCTCTACATTAGTGTACAACTTCATAGTATCAATGGAAAATTCAGTGATAAACCCTATAGTAATATTTTCAAACCAAAAATCTATTGTGCACATGAATTTGTTATTGAATTGCTATAACTAAACGATCTCCACAAGATGCCACTCTAGTTGTCTTATCCGATTGGTAGGATGGTTGTCTTTCAACCTCAATAACCACTCCTATAACATATGTGGAAATTCATAGAAAAATACTTCATGTAAGTCGCTAAACACGTATTTGTTGAGATATTTGCGTGGTGTATATTTAGGGTTTATGTTGTCCTTCTGGGAAAACTCGAGTTCCTTCATTGTTAACCATCTTCTCCTTTGTTGCATTCCATGTCCTAAACATTCCCTTATACATTTTCATTCTCCGTGCTATTCTTCAACAGATCCATTCTAATCTATCATGTCCAGTTCCAGCTATAAATAGAACCATTTTTTGGGTGTATGGGCTGACTAAGGTTCTGATATCAAAGGTTTCCAACAAAAACCTCAAACTATCGGCTCTCCTGGTAAACCAGAAGGAATCACTGCACATAGAGTTCCCAACGCAGTCTCACCTAATATAGCTTATGGGGGTCTACAAAACTCAGATGTCTAGAGTTAGGGAAGGGATTGGGACTGTATTTTGTTCCTTTTCCTCATGCACCATGGTTATTATCCATTCATCTAACTCTATTATTCATTCATTAACCAAACTATGCATGCACATTGTCATAATCTAAGTTAACCATTCATACTTTAACTGATAAATAACATAATGATAAAACAACCATTCAAACACATAAACATAGTAGGTTTACCATGGTTCAACCCCCCTAGGGCTATGCCCACAAATGTATGTCTCTTCCTCTCTTTTATTCATCTTTCTTCAAAATCTGTGCTGTGTGCATCACCTTCTTCAAACTTACAATAAAAAAGTAGGATGAGGTTCATTCATGAGGTGGACTAGACCACACCAGGCTCCACAACCTATGACCTAACCCTCAAAGACTAGCCTATTCATACCAAAACTATTATCTCCTTGAAAAACATCTACTAGAACTCTTAGGCCTTTATTTATACTATTCGATTATCTTATAGCCATTACATTCATATCAAAAACCCTAACCCTAACATGGATAGTTTTTTCTGCATGCGCACCACACCGCTTTTTCTCCATCTTCTGCATGCTACTTTTCCTTAATCTTCGGCATGCTACTTTTCCTTCATCTTCTACATGCTTCCTTTTCACCACATATGGTGCATGCTAAAAAAACAAGTTTTCTTTTTTTTCCCAAAATAGGCCTATGCCAAAAAATAGGATTTTCTCTCCCAAAATAGGTCTGAGCCCAACAATAGGATTTTCTCTCCCAAAATAGGCCTATGCCCAACAATAGGATTTTCTCTCCCAAAATAGGCCTGTGCCAACACCCACCTTCATATAATAAGTTTTTTCTATTATCCCCCCCTCTCCCACCCTTGTATAATAAGTTTTGTCAATTATTCCGCCCTCCCCCACTCTCATATAGGAATAATAGACAAAAATTATAAGGGGGAGGGGGGAATGATAGACAAAAATTATAATACATTTTTTCTATCATTCCCCTCTCCTCCACCCTCATATAAGAAAAAAATTATAATAATTTTTGTCTATTATTCCCCCCTTCCCTACCCTCATATAACAAGTTTTGTCTATTATTCCCCTCTCCCCCACCCTCATATATGAGGGTGGGGGAAGGGGGAATAATAGACAAAACGTATTGGGGGAGGGGGGAATAATAGACAAAAAATATAATAATTTTTGTCTATTATTCCCCCCTCCCCCACCCTATCTCATATATGAGGGCGGGAGAGGGGGGAATAATAGAAAAAAATTATAATAAGTATAATAAGTTTTGTCTATTATTCCCCCCTCTCCCACCCTCATTTCTCCAACAATGCAATAACCTTATTTAGATAGCACCAAATGTAGTAAAACTTCATTGTAGTATTTAGTGCACACATTCAATGATAGCAAAAAAATAGAAATTACCTAATTAAAATTTTCGATATAGTCTATGAAGCAATAAGGAATTTTAAATGAAGAATACAAACAAAAAATAAGGGAGGTTTGGATTAGTTTTTTATGAATATTCTCAGGAATTTGCAACATATCAATTTGAATAGAATTTAAAGAGAGAAAAACAAGTTTCCATTGATTGGTCTAAGGAGGAGAGAATCTTAAGGGAGGTGTAGGAGAGATTAGAAACCCTATATAGCAATGAGGGATTTGGTTACCTTTCTAGGGACATAAAAGCCGAAGTCTCACTATTAGAAGAAAAGAAAAGTAAAATTATATTGGATAATGGCACGCTAAAAGTAAATCTCTATAGTTACAAGCCATTGGATAATGGCACGCTAAAAGTCAATCTCTATAGTTACAAGGAATTTTAAATGAAGAATACAAACAAAAGATAAATGAGGTTAGGATTATTTTTTTATGAATATTCTCAGGAATTTGCAACATATCAATTTGAATAGAATTTAAAGAGAGAAAAACAAGTTTCCATTGATTGGTCTAAGGAGGAGAGAATCTTAAGGGAGTTGTAGGAGAGATTAGAAACCTTATATAACAATGAGGGATTTGGTTACCTTTGTAGGGAAATAAAATCCAAAGTCTCACTATTAGAAGAAAAGAAAAGTAAAATTATATCAGATAATGGCACACTGAAAGTCAATCTCTATCGTTACAAGCCATTGATGAAAATAATAGGTGTTGGGCGTAGGCCTATTTTGAGAAGGAAGTCTATTTTGGGTGCATGCCTATTTTTGGAGAAGAATCTATTTTGAGGAAATACCTAACTATAGAAAGGAATACCTAATGTTGGAGTGCAAGAAACAAGTGGTAGGAAGGCAACATGCAGAAAAATAAGGAAAAGCAACATTCAAGACAAAAAGAAACATGGTGCGAAGGCAGAAAAGCCTAACCATGGTAGGGTTAGGGTTTTTGATAAGGATTGTAATGGCTATAAGCCTATAAAATAGTATAAATATGAACCTAGGAGGTCTAGGAAGAGATATGTCAGATGTCAGTTAAGTATTGTTAAGGATTTGCATGTGGTTGATTGTAATAGGTCTTATAGAAGAGACGGATAAACTATAGTTGAGGGTTAGGTCATAGGATGAGGAGACTGGTATGATATAGTCCACCTCATAGAGGTTCCTTAACCTCATCTTTATTGTATTACTGAATATGTAATGCACACAGTGAAATATTTTGCAGCAGATCAAATAAAAGAGCAGAGAAGCCAAATATTTGTGAACATAGCCCCAAGAGGGGATGAAACATGGTAAAACTTGTGTTCTGTGTGATGTTTATTGAATGTTTACTTTCTGTTAATGGTTATATTATGAATGAATTATTAAACTAGATGTATCAGCATGCATGCACACAGTTAAAGATGAATGAATCCTAGAAATACTTAAATCAATAACAAGGTTAATGCCTAAAGAAGGAAGAGCACAACCACAAATCCCCATTCATTCCTAGACTGCAAACACCTGGGTATTGCAGTCAGCCATAAAAGATATCTTGGGTGAGACTGTGCTCTACATTTTGTGCGTAGTGTTTCCTTCTGTTTTACCAGGAGGGTCGATAATTTTTTAGGGATTTGTTCGAAACCTGGTTAGATCTGAACTTAGGTCAACCCAAGAAGTGAAAGACTAAGCCAACAAATGGTTTCATTTTCAACTGGAACTGCATAGGATTGAGTTGATGGGATCTATGGAAGAAACACGTGGAGAATGAAAGTATAGAAGGGAATTTTCAGGACATGGAATCCAATGAAGGCAGATATTGAAATATGTTTGGAAAAAAAGTAACTTGAGTTTGCATAGAAGGACAAAAGAAACCCTAAGTTGACACCACACAAATATCTCGACAAATACATGTTTAGTGACTTGCATGAAGTATTTTTATGTGATTTCCCACATTTGTTGTAGGATTGGTTATTGAGATTAAAAGACACCCACCCTACATATCAAATCAGAAAATTGGAGTGGACTCATGTGGAGATCATGCAGCTACAACAAGTTAATAACAAATTTATGCGTGTAGTAGATTTCTAGCTAGATAGTATTGTTGGAGGGTTTATCACTGAATTTGCAGCAGATACTGCAAAATATTACACCGCAACAGATCAATATTTTCTAAAAGGACCCAGAGGTAGGTACATCAGATCACTGTATAATTCAACCAAGATTTTATTGTATGATAACGGTTTGATTACCATGGACTCAGACAACTAAAATTCCATGCATGCATGGGGTAAGGGGGGAAGCACCGACAGGAGGTTGAGATATGGAAAAGGAGAGGGATAAAGGAAAGAATCAGGCCATGGACCCAATCATGATGGAAGAAGATAAGATAAATAAGATAATGGAAGAATTTGGAAAGACGTGCAATGGAGTACCCTACCAATATAAAATGAATAACAAGAAGAGAGCCATAGCCAACATAGGGGGCTTGGAAAGCAATGAAGAAGTGGTAGAGGATCTCCGAGATGTGGAGAATATTGAGGAAATCTTGTGTGCAACATATGAAAGGAAAATAGGAGGTCCAAGGTCAGGGACATAAGACAAAAATCTAATCCAAATCATCGTCAGTGTGGAACCTACAACCCCATGTGTGACTAATACACCAGAAAGAACACCAACGTTTAGAAAACCAAATTTTAGTGGAAGAAAAACAAGAGGACATGCATTCAATCAAGGAGCATCAACTAGGGGATCCAATTTTGGAAATTACATTCAATTATCTACACTGCACAAAGGTAGTGATTCAACATAGTTCAAAATTCCAGGACATTATCCCACGATCAAATCACCAGAATTTTGGGGAGAGGCATCAGAGGACCCTGAAAAGAACTTATTCATATGTGAGAAGATCTGGGAAGAAAAGAAGATCAAATATGAGGATACAAAACTTGTGCAATTATCTATCACACTAAGAGACCGTGCATTGGACTGGTACATGAGCCTAGATGTAAACAATCCACCGGGAGTAATAAAGACTATTGTAGATGTGAAAAAATTACTGATAAATGAATTTCATAAGCCCATCTCAAAGGACTGGTATACGAATGAAATGATTGAAATCAAGAAAAAACATGGTGATTCTGTTTGGGAGATTGATTAGAGTTTTAAACGTATGAAAGGTAAGATGAAGTATGCAATTATTGACATGAAACATAGGCACTTATTTGTGAATTGACTGTTACCACACTTGAAATACCCATTAAGACAACATAAGTTCCAAACTCAGGCAGAGACTCTGTAGGAAGCCTTACAACTAGAAGAAAACCAGTATCAAAAGATGGATCCAACAATAGAGGAGCTGAAGGAGGATTTGAAGAATATAAAATTTCAACTTAACCAGAATAAGGGAAAATAAAAAAGATAAGTTGTTTGGTGTACCTTATGTAGGAAAAAATGACACCATAATAACGAATGTCCAACTTTCACGCAGTATATGGAAACAAGAGTACCAAACCATTTTCCAATAGAAGGACCATAATGAAATATTGGTAAAATGCATGGGCATGATCCATATCATTGTCCAATGATGCAAAAGTATAAGACAATACCCAAAAGTTCATATTGCAATTTCTGCAAGTCAGTGGGTCATGATGATAAGGATTTTAAGACGATGGAGATGATGAGAGAAATAATTTCAGATACATATAGGGTGCATGAAGAAATGATGACAGGACAAGTTGTACCTCAGTTCATCCAGGTACCACCACCATACAATAATGTGCAACAACAGTACAACAATGTGCAGTCGCAATACAATAATGTGCATCCACAGTATAACCTCGTGGAGTATAAACAAATACCTCAGTACAACACACCATGAGGAGAGCGAGGTGGATACATAGTTGGAGGATGAGGAAACACAGGATTTGGATAAGGCAGAGGACTAGTAGTGTGTCACAACTGCTAACAACCAAGACACTATGCAAGGGATTGTCCACTTCCACCAACAACATGTATGTACTGTCACACAACAAACCATGACACAGAGGATTGTCCAACACTCTTGGGAAAGATCCAAGAAAAAAAGAACCAGAACAACCATAATGTCCAGTGGATCTCTGCAGAATCCAAGGATGATGGAAGAAACATAAATATAGTCATCTGAGGAGGAGCCAAGACAATAATTGATGTAGTAAAACAAGATCCAACGCAACACCAATGGGTTAAGAAGAATACTGAGCCACTAAAGCAGTTTGATGCACAAAAATAAAATGAAACATTTAAGGAGGATGGAAAAGAGTTTCTCAAGAAAAATGTTGCATCTACATCAGCTATGCAAAAAACTCATAACTCATCAATGTACAAGATTCCCTCCTCAATGGACCATACCAATAAAGGAAAACCTTTAAAGCAAGTAAGTATCATAAAAAAAATTCTGCAATCCTGTGCTAAGTTATTGAATGACCCATCATCTGTTAATATCTTACAAAATATGCTAGAAATATGTAACACAGAGGTGGAAGGGAAGTTAGAACTGAAAACAATCAATCATCTCCATATAATAAGAAGGACAAGAAGAGAATTTAGACTAAATGCTAACATTGGGGATTTCAACATGGGTGCTATTATACTGGTCTTAGGATATGAAGTAAATGTCTTACCTAAGAAGACATGGCAGTGTATGGGAGAACCCACACTAGGCTATTCACCTGTCCAGTTGAAATTAGAAAATCAACAAAGAGTGTTACCAATTTGAAGTCTTAAAGGTGTGACAATAGATTTGGATGGAGTGCACACTATGGCATATTTTGAAGTAATAGAGATAGTAGATGGCACAAAAACTTACCCAACATTTCTTGGATTTGATTGGGAATTTGATAACCAAGATATAATAAACCCGAAGATAATAAAAATAACTTTTGAATTAGGTGAATATAGATTCATTGCACCATTGGATCCTTCAGAAGGAGAAAGGTTTGTAGAGCCCACTTGTTTGGATCTGGAAGAAATAAACCAGTTGTATAGAACCACCGCATGAAAAGAGGAATATGTTAACCCAAACTTAGATAGGGTACTCAACTGGAAAAGCATTGCATCATGTACTTCCAAATTATACATAGGTTTGGAGAATTGGAAGCAACGACTACATGAAGTTTCCACAAGAAGGTGTGCAAGAATAGATCGCGTAGTAAGATGGGTTGGTACAGAGATAAGAGAACCTCCCCGTTTTCATGGGTTAAATGACTTAGAGGAATTTATGAAAAAATATGAAGAGGAAGTGCTAGAAAATTAGAGGCTCTTATCGCTAGATATTGCACTCAAGGAAATAACTGCAAGATGGTGGGGTGCGCACAAAGAAACAATTCAGGACTGGTATCAATGTAAACGACTACTGTGCATTAGATTTAGAGCAGAGAAGGGGAGAAATAAAACGAAGAGGTATGATGGACAAGGAACAACAATGGAACACTTGGAGAAATGCAGGGAACAATGGAGGATGACACCAGTAGAGGAATGGACTCATCACTTTATCCATACATTGGAAGGAATCCCAGGGAAGTGGTATATAGACTAGGAGCTGCATAGAGGCACCACATAATGGACATGATTACAACAAAATTTTGTAGTCACCTTCTCATTTGAACATGAGAACCCAAACATTGATTCAACATTGAAGCTGATATCGAGAATGCTATTTATTGATGAACTAGAGGTTGAAATCATGACATAATTTAAACAACAAAACATACAAACAGTCAAATAACTACTTTCATGCTATCATGTTGAAGAGGAAGAACCAAATGAAGATGACCCGCAAAAAATTCAAATTACAGATATTGAGGGAGAAAGAGAGGTGGCAAGTCCATATATGGAATTAGAAGTATTTGCTGCACCAATCAAAGCTAAGAAATTCAACATTGGGACGAATGAAAACCATAAAATGGAAAGTATTGGAGACTATTGGGATGAGAAGACATTAGAAAGAATAACATAGATACTGCGTGAATACAATGACCTGTTTCCAACGACCTTTATAGATTTGAAAGGCATAGCAGGGGAGATAGGTGAGATGAAGTTACCCCTCAAACCTAAGGCTAGACCTTTCAGGAAAAGACCCTACAGTTTGAATCCAGTGTATAAGAAGAAAGTTAAAGAAGAAATTGACCGAATTTTGGAAGCTGGTATTATAGAACTAGTAGAGGAATCAAAATGGATTAGTCCTATGGTAGTCCAAGAAAAGAATCAAGAAGGGATAAGGATTTGTGTAGATCTGAGGAAACTCAATGATGCTTGATTACATGACCCTTTCCCTACCCCTTTTACAAATAAGGTCTTAGATAATGTGGGAGGCATGGAAGCATATTCATTTACAGATGGATTCTAAGGTTACCATCAGATCAAAATAACTCCAAAGGATAAGTATAAGACTACTTTTGATACAGAATGGCGATCCTACCAATATACAGTCATGCCATTTGGGTTGAAGAATGCACCATCCATTTTTTCAAGAGTAGTCACAACTGCTTTTAAGGAATTCATACATTAGTTTCTAGAAGTATATCTCGATGACTAGACTTTATATAGTATGTTAAATGACCATGTAGAATTGTTGAGACTCATGTTGGAAAGATGCAGACAATGCCAAATATCATTAAACATTAAGAAATGCATTTTCAATACATCTTTTGTAATATTGTTGGGACGTATAGTCTGTAAACAAGGTTTACTAGTGGACCCTGCTAAGATTGCAGTCATTGTAAATTTACCACCACCAAAGTCAGTGCGCCAATTAAGAGAAACATTGGGACATACAGGCTATTACAAGAAATGTATAAAGGGGTATGTGTAGATTACTACACCAATGGAAATTTTTTTAAAGAAGGACACCAGATTTCAATGGAATGAGGAATGTTAGCAAGGATTGGACACTCTAAAGGAAAATATGGTAATAACACCTATACTAGTATTCCCAGATTGGGAAAAGACATTTCATGTGCAGGTAGATGCATCATCCATATCACTTGGAGAAATTATGGCACATCCAGAAGAAGGGGAATTAGACCATACTATAGCCTTTGCAAGCATAAATTTATCAGAATCAGAGAAGAATTACAACACCATAGAAAGAGAAGGCCTAGTCATGGTATATGCACTTCAAAAATTTAGGAACTATTTACTGGGTAAACAATTTAAAATGTTCACAAACCATTATGCCCTTAAATATCTAGTCAAAAATCCAGTGTTGGGTGGGGAGGATATGTAGATGGCTATTATTGTTTCAAGAATTTGATTTCTAAGTGAAAATCAAACCAGGGAAGTTGAATGCAGGACCTGATCACTTGTCAATAGTAACTAATGGAGAAGAACCTACTAACTTGGAAGACAACTTCTTTGATGCACAATTATTTTCAGTACAGGTAGCTGATGAATACTTCGTTGATATTATTGAATACTTAAGTACAAGGGTTGCACCACATGAATTTAGCACTGTGCATAGTAAAAATATGGTAGTCAGAGATGAAAACTATCAACTCATTGCAGGACATTTATATAAGATGGGCACATATAGCATTTTGAGAAGGTGTGTATTGGAACATGAAAGGCCCAAAATTTTGGTAGAAGCTCATGAAGGTATAGCTGGAGGACATTATGTGATGTAGACCCCCCCCCTCTCTCCTTGGGGATGCGTGACCTCCTAGTCTAGGATCATTCAAAATACTGAGATGAATCAACTCTTCGGGCCCATGCTAGACCCCAAATCAATTTACACAGGCCCCATTCTTCTTAAGGCACAGGTTCTATGAAACCCAGGGGCTCCTGATAATCCCATGTTCCCTAAAAAAATTGAATAAAAGGCGCTAGCTCTTTTTTCTAGGCCCCTCTTTATACATGTGACCTCGGGATTTGACCTGGGGCTAACCTCCTTCATGACATCGAGTTTCAGCAGTTTTGAGTGTAGCTAAATCTTTTTTCCCTGAACTCTAGACTGACAAAATCACCTGGACCAATTCTATGGCCCACGCTTCTCCAACAACCAACAATTGTGATTCACTTTGGGACTTTGGTCTTCAAGAGTTCTCAGTGTTCCAAAATCCTTTTTCCCTGAAGTGACTTTTACTTGAAGCTATGGATCGAGCGCCACATGCTCACCTCGATCGACAATTAAGATGCGCCTTCTTTGATGCTTCCATTTCTTCTAGAGTATCAAACCTCCAGAGTGACATATCTTCCGCCACACGTCCTTTTCCAGTGGATGACTCAGATGAACTCCGACTCTCCGGCCTTTGGGATTTTTCATGTCTTCACTCTTCACTTCTTTCAGAGTGACTTTTCTCTGGAGTGAATCTCCACTCTCCACGTGTCCCCTTGCAAATCAACGGTCCACTATCTCCTTTGAGATCTACGACCCACAAAAACTTCGAGCTTCGATGCTTCAAAAAATTCCAAACAACCAATATGTGGATCCTCTCGAGTGACACACTTTTGGAGTACATGATCTACTGACACCTATTCACTTCACTTGGATGGAATCCGATGCTCCGGCCTTCGGGAGTTTTCACGCCACCCAATTCCACTTTCCTTCGGAGTGTACGACCTTTGAAGTGATAGATATGACGCCATGTGTATAAGAAACTGATGGCTAGGATGGGATGTTACCTTTGGAGCTTCAGATGACTTCTGGACAAAGGATCCACGTCATCCTCAGCTTTTCCTTCGGAGTGAACACTTCCAGATTTCGTGATCTGATGATGCATTTCCTCCTCAGATCGACGACCACAATTGACTTCGCAATTCATCCTTTGGGAGTTTTGGCTTCACCACACTCACTTTCCTCTGAAGTTCTCTTCGTCTGGAGGATGTGGATCTCTTCCACATTTCCTTCCTCGATCCAACTATCCAAATGAAATCCATCCTTTGGCCTTCGGGAGTTCTTTCTCCACCAAATCCACTTTCTCCCATAGTGGATTTTCTCCGGACAAGCAGATCTTTGTCCACACGTCCCTTTGGACGATGGGCGGTCCTGATCCACTTCGGGACATCATCCATCCAGCTCTTCTGTGCACTTTAAAAGGGGTTAAATCCCATGATACTCACCTAGATTAGAAGGTGGTCGATTCACATGCCCAAATCTGGTGGATGGGGTATTTTCTCCTCCTCTACGCACCTCTTTCTGTCTAGACGTGAATTTCAATGACCCAAATCTCTCCCCTATAGTTGATCCAACGAATGTTGTCTCTCCTCCTCCTGATCTTTTGTAACTACCGAATTGGAATAATTTTCAATAGTCAAAGGCTACGACCTTTGATCCTCCTGCGAGCCCGACTACTTTGGGTCTCGTCTGCATTTTTCCTCTTGAGCTTTGGGACTTGGAAAAAGTCTATCGGTACACACCTTGCACTATCCCTTTTGTGATTTTTATGATGTAATTTGATCTTGGCTCTGGCGCCTCCTTGTGTTCTGTGTGTTAACTTGCACTTTCACTTCTGATATTGTGAACTTTCTCAGAACTCCAAAGGGGTCTCGACCCTATGCTTTCGTCAAAAGTTTTCTTGCACCCTCCTGGAACTTAACACTCATCCTCTTAAGATTTTCTGTTGCTCAAACCTCAAAGGTTCTTGGGCTTTTGTTTCTCTCTGCTGAGATTTTGTGCACAAAGGCACTATCCCTCCTGATCTTTGTAAAGTTGAAATACTTTACCTTTGGCACTCTTCTTCTTCTTTCCTGAGCCTTTAGACGACATATTTCAACACTTTGTCTAAGTGTTGTCCTGGTTCAATTCTTCCACATTTCTTCCTCCAGACTCCTGATCTCTCTCGGGTTCACTAGCGCACTCCTTGCATTCGGTCAATGCACACTTGCAGATATTTTCCCTAGAGTCTAAGAAGTTGATTGTCTCCTCTCACACACTTGTGCTCACTCAATGCACTCCTTGCAGATTTTCACCCTGAGAGTGTTCAATAACTATGTTTTCTTCAACTTCTTCAACACTTCAGAATGTGTTGGTCCTGTGCACTCTTTTCACCTACTCAAAGTACTCCTTGCTGAGCCCTTCCTTCAGAGTGTTTTGAAACACTGAAGTATCTCTCCTATTTGTCTACCAAAGTATTCAGTAACTATGTGGGTGTATCCCTCTAACACTTATACCTTTGAACTCAAAACATAGTTCTCTCATGCACACTTGCACTTGCTCGATTCCCACCTGGTAGAGCTCTACAAAGTGTTCAACAATTTTATATTATGTGCCTTCTCTGCAGAGTTTCTCCTCGAAGGTGCTCAATAATCTTGAGGCCCCACTCTAAGTATGTGAACTATTCTGGTGTGCTCTCCTGGAACATTCTCCTCTGACTCAGAAGAGTTCATATTCCCACTCATTGTGTTGGCTACAAAGTTTCCAATACCCTCTTGTGAAATCCTTGCATAGCCTAAAGAATCCAGAACAACTTAACGAAATCAAAAAAATATAGTGAATTATATCTTATCCCTGCAGAGGAGACATACCACACACATCTTCAACATAAATGAACACACAACAATCATTCATAACATACATATACACACAAAAAACTCATGGGCAGGAAAAACTTCTCTTTGTATTAATATGACTGTTTGTTTGCAATGTGTGCAAGCTCAGACTGCAACTGATTCTTGGCCCTCTCCTCTCGGCTTACAATGATTTTCTGTCCACCTTCAGCAGCCTCTGCTGGGAATACGTTACTAATATTTATACAAGAGGGGACTCATTTAGTCTTTATCTCCAACTACACTAGTGGTGTCTAATAACCATTTACAACACCTATATACTGAGGTAGATTACATTGAATGAAAAATATAGTGTGAATCATATCTAGATCAGCCTACAACTAGCCATTAAAGTAAAATCTAACTACTACATGTACAAAGGAATCAACTCGTCTCTTCCAACCTTACAACATTTAATTGATTTTAATTACATTGAATTTTAAAATTCGAGGGAAAAATGAGAGGGCTGGAGCCTCTCTCCTTCTTTAATGCACGTTTATCATGGCTCCCTCTGCTCCATTGTTGAAATCCCCCTGGATCCCAAACTCTCCCTTGGAGTTTTCCACCTTCTCCTTTGATATGTTGTTGCTATTGTTGCTTCCCTACTGCTGTGGCATGATTTCCTCTATTCAACCTCTCCTTGTTGACAAATTCTTGTAATGATATCAACATCAACCTCCTTATCTCCTCAATCATCTCTTCCAATTGATCCACTGGATGGCTCCCTTCATGCAATTTTCTCTGTTGCATCTCCTCATGTTTATCAAATGGCAAATCAACTTGATCTCCCATGCTACCTTATTCTCATGTGGCACTGGCTTGCCACTCTTTTGTAGACTCTAACTCTGTAGTCTCCGCACTGAGATGCTACTCAGCTTCTCCTCTGATAGACTAACTCATGTCAACTCCTCTTGTGCTGGTTCAACTCCAGCTTCCTCCAACTACTCCTCAGAGTATCATTCTACTCCAATCTGCATGACTGTCTCCTGTCATTCCTTCTCTGATTCTTCTGGATTGTTCAACCAATCCTCCAACATCTCCAAGTCCATCTCCCAGTGAGTGATAAACTCAACTATATTCTCCTCTTCTTCTGTTGGGGCAGACTTCAATATATGCTCCTTCTCCTCCTCTAGGAAAGTCATACTAGGCTATCTTCCTGCTGCATCTGCAACACATGTGCTAGCCTCTGTTGGGCTATTTGGTAGGAATATATGTATTCCCCAATGATCATAATGATCCTCTAATCCTCCTCCATCATCTCTCCTTATTGATATGAACTCTTCACTGGGTTCATATCTTCTCCCTTGCCCACCTGGAAAATTGGGATTTCTCCTCTGCCCTCCTGGAAGTCTATGAGATCAACTGATATCACATCATTTCCCACCTGGAAATTTGAAAGTTCACCACTTACCTCCTGGTATTTTATGATATCCTCCATTGATCTCATCTCATTTCCCTCTTGGAAAATTTAAAATTCATCCATGCCCTCCTGGCAGTTTATGAGATCTCTAACTGATCTCTTCTCCTCCTCATCACTAAGGCTCTCTCCACTCTCCGGTTCAAAAATGTAAACCAATTTCTTTGTGTCACTTAGGGTTTCAACTTCCCTCAACCACCTCCTCAACTGTTGTTTCTTCCTTCTAGCCAACAACTTTTGAACATGCCACTTTATTTTCTGCTTCATGGGCCATTCATATGTCCATTGCACCTGGGATTCTTGTTGCATACTCATCATTAGCCTCTCCATTTATTCTATAATATCCTCGAGCTCTTTATCCATGTATTCTTATGCATCTCTTAGTGGTCTTCTCTTTTACCACTGTTATGGACTTAAGTATCCATTTTTCTTTCTCTACCCCTAAGAACGCGACTGGTTCTTTTGGCTCAACCCACCTAGTTGTCTACTATCTACTCTACAACTAAGAGCACCTCCAACTTCTCCTACAAACCACTTGGATGTCTACTGACTATTGTGATCTTGCAAAAATCCCTCACATAGAGCATCAACACTCTGCCTTCCTTCACCTATTGTCTATAAGATAAAATAGGCTTTGATACCAGTTGATGGTATCATACTATCTCCTTTCACCTTCTCACCTTTGCCTACTATTTGCAAGCAAAATAAGGCTATGATACCACTTGATGCAGACCCCCACCTCTCTCCTGGGCTGCGCGACCTCTCGGTCTAGGATCGTTCAAAAGACTAAGCCGAATCAGCTCTTTGGGCTCCTTCTAGACCCCAAATCAATTTACACAGGCCCCTTTCTTCCTAAGGCACAGGTTCTATGAAACCCGCGGGCTCCTGCTAAGCCCATGTTCTCTGAAAAATAATTGAATAACAAGCACTAACTCCTTTTTCTAGGCCCCCCTTTCTTCATGTGACCTTGGGCTGTGACCCAGGGATAACCTCCTTCGCGACTTCGGGTTTCAACGGTTTCAAGTGCAGTTGACTCCTTTTTCCCCAAACTCCAGATAGACGAAATCACCCGGACCAGATATACGACCCACACTTCTCCAACAACTAACGACTGTGATTCACTTCGGGAATCTGACCTTTGGGAGTTCCTAGTGTTCCAAAATCCTTTTTCCCTGGAGCGAATTTTACCCGGAGCTACGGATCGAGCACCATGTGCTGACCTCGATTGACAGTTAAAATGCACCCTTTGTTCCACTTCGGGTGACTTGCATTCAATGCTCCGTTGCTTCCCTTTATTCCAAAGTATCAAACCTCCAGAGTGACAGATGTTCTGCCACGTGTCCTTTTCCAATGAATGACTCAAATGAACTCCAACGGTCCATCCTTCCAGAGTTTTTGTCTTCACTCTTCACTTCTTCCGTAGTGACTTTTCTCTGGAGTGAATCTCTGCTCTCAATGTGTCCCCTTGCAAATCAATGGTTCACGCTTTCTTTTGAGATCTACGGCCCACAACAACTTCATGCTCTGACACTTCAGTGAATTCCGAACAACCACCACATGGATCCTCCAGAGTGACAAACCTCCAGAGTACGCAATCTGTTGACCCCTGTCCACTTCCGATGGATGGCTCTGATGGAGTCCGATGCTTCAGACTTTGAGAGTTTTCACACTACCCAATTCCACTTTCCTTTAGAGTGTATGACCTCGAAAGTGACAGATCTGACCCCACATGTCCAAGCAACTTACTGTTAGGATGGGCTCTTACATCTGGAGCTTCAAACGAATTTTGGTCAACGTCTCCACTTCCTCCACAGATTTTCCTCTAGAGTGCACACTTTCAGATTCCATGATATGACGACGCGTGTCCTCCTCAGATCGATGAACATGATTGACTCTAACAATTTGGCCTTTGAGATTTTTGGATTCACCACACTCGCTTTCCTCTGAAGCGCTCTTCTCCCAGAGCACGTGGATCTCTGCCACGTGTCCTTCTTGGATCCAATGGTCCAAGTGAACTCCAACCTTCGACCTTTAGGAGTTCTTGCTCCACCAAATCCACTTTCTCCTGAAGTGGCTTCTCTCCAGACAAGAATATATTCTGCCATGCATCCCATTGGATGATGGGTGGTCCTGATCCACTTAGGGACTTGGGCTATCTCGCTCTCTTGTTCACTTTAAAAGTGGTTAAATCCCATGCTACTCACCTGGATCAGATGATGGTTGATCCATGCACCTAGTTCCGAAAGATGGGGTCTGTTCTCCTTTGCGCACCTCTTTCTGTCTGGACATGGATTTCAATGACCCAAATCTATCCCCTGCAACTTATCCAATGGATGTTGTCGCTCCTCCTCCTGAGCTTCTGTAACTACCGAATTGGAATAATTTTCAATAGTCAAAGGCACCGACCTTTGATCCTCCTATGAGACCGACTACTTTGGGTATCATCTGCGCTTTTCCTCCTAATCTTTGGGACTTGGAACAAGTCTATTGGCTGACACCTTGTGCTATCCCTTCTGATATTTTGTCGATGTAATTTGACCTCGACTCTGGTGCCTCCTTGCACTTTGTGTGCTAACCTGCACTTTCACTTCTGATCTTGTGAACTTGCTCAGAACTCTAAAGGGGTCTCAGACCTCTGCTTTCTTCAAAGGGTTTCTTGCACCCTCTTGGCACTTAATTCTCCTCCTCTTGAGATTTTTTGTGGCTCAAACCTCAAAGGGTCTTGGCCTTCTATTTCTCTCTATTGAGATTTTGTGCGCAAAGGAAATATCCCTCCTGAGCTTTGTAAAGTTGAAATAATTTACCTCTGATACTCTCCTTATGATTTCCTGAGCCTTTAGATGGCGTCCTTCAACACTTTTTCTAAGTTTTGGTTGGTTGCACTCCTTTCATAAGTCTTACTCTAGACTCTTGATCTCTCTCAGGTTCACTAGTGCACTCCTTGCGTTCGCTCAATGCACACTTGTAGAGATTCTCCCTATAGTATAAGAAGTTGACTGTATCCTGTCGCAAACTTCCGCTCGCTCAATGCACTTCTTATAGAGATTCACTGCCAGAGTGTTTAGTAACTATGTTTTCTTCAACTTATCCAACACTTCAGAATGTGTTGGTCCTGTGCACTCTTTGCACTTGCTCAAAGAACTCCTTACTGAGCCCTTCCTTCAGAGTGTTCTGAAACTATGAAGTATCTCTCTTTCCTGTCTACCAGAGTATTCAGTAAATTTGTGGGTGTCTCCCTCTGAAAATTCTCTCTTTGAACTAAATTTTTTTTTCTCTCATGGACACTTGCACCTGCTCGATGCCCACCTGAGAGAGCTCTACAGAGTGTTCATCATTTCTATCTTCTGTGCCTTCTTTGCACAGTTTCTCCTCCAAGGTGTTCAGTAACCTTGAGGATCCACTTTGATTATGTGAACTATTCTAATGTTCCCTTATGGAACATTCTTCTCTGACTCGGAGGAGGTCAGATGCGCACTCCTTGCGCTGGCTACAAAGTTTCTAGTACCTTGTTGTGCACTCCTTGCATAGCCTAAAGAACCTAGAACAACTCAACGAACTTGCAAAAAGATAGTGAATTCTATTTTATCCCTGCATATGAGACTTATCACACACATCTACAACATAAATGAACACACAAAAATCATTCATAGCACACATAAACACACATAAAACTCATGGGAAAGAAAAACTACTATTTGTATTAATATGAATGTTTGTTTACAATGTGTGCAAGATCAGACTGTAGCTGAGTCTTGGCTCTCTCCTCTCGGCTTACGATGATTTTATCTCCACCTTCAGCAACCTTTGCTGGGCATACATTACAAATATTTATACAAGAGGGGACTCATTGAGTCTTTCCCTCCAACTACACTAGTGGTGTCTAATCACCATTTATAACACCTATCTACTGAGGAAGATTACATTGAATGAAAAATCTAGTCCGAATCAGATCTAGATCAGCCTACAACTAGCCATTAAAGGTGACTCTAACTACTTCCTGTACAAAGGAATCAACTCGTCTCTTCCAGCCTTACAACATTTAATTGCTTTTAATTACATTGAATTTTAAAATTCGAGGGAAAAATGAGAGGGATGACGCCACTCCCCTTCTTGAATGCGCTTTGATGTGATGAATAGTTGGCGCTTTGCTAAGGTGGAGCGATGCTCCTGCATCACTATCCAGGTAAAGCTACCATGAAGAATGTATTGTGCACATGATTATGGTGGCCAACAATCCATAAAGATGCCAAGGAATACTGACAAAAATGTGATGTCTGTCAGAGGGTTGGAAAACCCAACAGAAGGGATGAGATGCCTCTAATACCACAAGTGACTCTTTAGGTATTTGAAAAATGGGCAATATAATTTGTTGGACCATTCAATCCATCGATAAAAGGTCAGGAGATAGATATATCATTACTGCAACTGAATATTTAACAAGATGGGTAGAAGCAACACTAGTCAAAGGCTGTAGTGCAGAGACAACAACACACTTTTTATTTGAATAAGTGATCACCAGATTTGGATGTCCCAAGATTCTGATGAGTGACCAAGGCACACATTTGATCAATAATACAATCAAGGCTATGACTGAGGAGTTTGAATTCTATCACCAGAAGAATACACCATATCATCATCAGGAAAATGGAACTGTAGAAGCTTTCAATAAGATTTCAGAAAATGCTTTGATGAAGATATATAGGGATGATTGGGAATTGAAAATACCAAAAGTACTATGGGAATATATGAACACATGGAAGAATTTGACAGGACAAACACCATTCAAACTAGTGTATGGGAAGGAAGTAGTGGTTCCATTCAAATTTATGGTACCTAGTCTGTGTGTAGCAACAATTACAAACATGACAGAAAGAGGCGCAGTACAGGAGAGGTTAAGTAAACTAATGGAAATGAAAGAGGACAGGATTTTGGCAGGATTTCACCAGGAAGTACAAAAAGAAAAAGACAAATATTGACATGTCAAACATATTAAAAAGAAGATTTTTAAGGAGGGAGACTTAGTTTTTCTCTGTGAAAACAAAATTTTCCAACAGCCTGGAAAGTTTAGAATGCATTGGCTAGGGACATATGAAGTAAATATTGTCACATATGGGAGATCTGTGCAACTAAAAGACTTGGGAGGAACATAACTGAAAGGAATGATCAACGGTAGTTGACTGAAATTGTACATGGGCAGTCGACCTACTAATTCTTAAAAGTTACAACACCGTAAGAAAGTCATGTATATAGTGTACCATAGTAGACATTACGAAATAAAACTCATAAAAAGAAAGAAAAAAGTAGAAAATAAAGAAAATAAAAAATACTGGGAAATATCATGTGCAACAGATAGTGTAATTAGCACGACAAAAAGAAAAAGGTACCGTGCACAACATATGGTTGACAGGAAGAAAATACCACGCACTAAGGGAAACTTCACAACAAAAATGTATGACGCACTGGAAAATTGCAGTGCACCAGAAAATGGGTCAACGGTCGGAAAAGAAAAAACTAGTCGTTAGGGTAAAAAGGCGTGAATTGGGCATTTATGAAACTGAACGAAGCATACTCGACAAGTTTTAACACATTAATAACAATAAAAAAAGTTTCTCCAAGAAGATTTAGGGCAGTTATGATGCCCTATATATAATGAAAATGCGGACCAAATGAGACACATTTTGCATTTACAAACCCACGAAGCTAAGGAGCACGAAGACGAGAGGCGAATAGGCAAGTTCAGAGATCATAGCAACTGAAGCTCAATCAGGGAAGGAATTATTACCCACGATGTCACCTCCAAAGGTCGACACACCTAGCCAAACAACACAAAAAACATGCAGTAGCCACAAGTCACCATAGGAAACTGCAGAGGTTGAACAAGAGTTTACACAGACAGAGGGAATCATCAATGTTGACACAATTCCTTCACAACAGGCTGAACCAGTGAGTGCCAAACTAGTAGAGGAAGAAGAGAAGACCCCGACGATGGTCTGGATGGATATCGACTTGCACGACAGTGCGTAGGGCCATGACCCATTAACTACATGAAACCCAAAACAACCTTCCAGGGCTGAAACAACCCACAAAACGAATGGAGGTGACAACGAAAGAACAAATATGTTGAGGAAAATATATGAATTTATCTTACTCAAGAATTTTCGAATCTTTCTTGGCTAAGGAAAGATAGTCGAGAAAATTACCCTATGTTTGTAGCCTCAAAAAGTATTTCCCAATCCACAAGTATTAATTACAAGGGCTTAGGCTGATTTTTTGAAATAAAAGATTATTGCAAAATATAACATTTTTATGTAATTTTATGAACATAACAGATTGTATAAAGTAAATGCGGAGATCTAAAGCAAAAATACCAAGTCACAAATTAACATAGATGAGACATAATAACAATCTCTTTATTTCATTCCAAGAAATCAAAAGAATCGTTCTCTTTACAAAACTCCATGTGGGGGCATGGACCAAGGTCAAACTTAGATATCCCCAATGAAAACCATACAAAAGGACTTTGATAAGAAGTAAAAAATGAACTTTAAAATATGGATCATCTTGCCATAGACTGCTGCCCACTTGACTTTGCACAATATCCTTTATCAGTCATGAAACTCAATTCATAAACATACAAGTCTACACAGACTATCAAAGATAGATCAACACCTCTGAAACAAGCATTTGAATGATATGGTTCAACTTTAAACCTTGATTTCTACAATAGGACCCTGCTGTCATAAAAGGGAATTAGGATTTTAATGAGTTGAAGAATAAATGAAAATTGAACCATCTCAATAAAACTCAAGAGAAAACCTTAGTATGCTTTCTCCTTCTATCCTCCCCTTGTTCTTCCTTCTCATTTGGATTTTATGCATTCCAGATTAGTTGAAGTAGTTCAACTACATCATTTAGTCAAGTTAACTAAAACTTAACTAATCTTTAGTTTAGGGGAAGAAATACAAATAATAATAATTAAGGGTCTTTTTATTAAATAATAACTAGTAGGTGGGACCCTTTGTTACTCCCTTTTATTGCTTAACAAAAATAAACATAAGTATACAATCAATCATACACATTCCTCCTTATGGCTCCCATAATGTTTTCCATAATTTGGAATTTAAATATCAGAAATATTTCAAATTATATCCAACATGTAACTATACACAATAAACAAAAATAATTTGTTGTCCAAAACTTTCAACACTCCACTATCCTCAATAAATAAATAATAACACATAATCAAAAATTATATTTTCCACTTTGAGAGGCAAATTTTCCTTTGTTGCTGTTATCCCCTTTTGACTTCCCTGAATTAGTCTTAGGTTGGGTATGACCTTGAGGCTTGATCTCACTAATGAAATGGGAGTATTCATCTCTCAAGTGAATACATGATAATATTGACTTGGAGGAGTCACTTGAAGGGGAGGAGGGAGAAACAACAAATTTTCCTTTGTCATGCATATGGTGGGCCTGGGTTTTGAGTCATTTGCTTGCATGGGAGGACTGTACAGGTGAGTGTGCAGGATAAATCTGAACATTTGGGTTTACAAGTGGAGGAGGAGGAGGTAATGACAAGTTTTTCCAACCATGATGGTGGGAGACTGTTGGGTGAACAATCTCCTACCATCCATCATTCTCGGGAACTTCGGGCTGCATAGATACATGGAGAGGCACATGGATACCAGGAACATTTTGGGGCTAGAAGGGAGGCATCTCTGGTCTAGGCTATACTATCCCTTTCCCAATCCAATTTAAAATCCATCTTGAAAGAGTTGGTTTAACTTTTGAGGATCGACATCGATATGTATTGAGAATCCGGGCCTTCCAGGCCCTATGTTCTAGTTTCCTCTGCCCATATTGTTTCAGCCATGACTTCCTCTATTGAAGAATCTCATCCTATATGCAACAATTATTAGAAACTATATCTTAACATAGAATACATGACATTCTCTTAATATGAAACAAAGTTTGGCTCAACAATTAACATCAAACCCATGCAATCCAATCCATAAAATTTATTTAATAATTTTCAATTGAGCAGGGGGTGAAATAGAGTACATGGGATATCTGGGGGTATTGTAATAAGCGGAAAAGTGATACCATGACAGGGAGTAAGAACACGATTATTTCTCGAAAATTCATTAAATAATTGACTATGCATCAATACCAAAACATATCATGTACCATCTATCTTTGTATCAGTTTTTATCACTGTCATACAGAGTTTTAATTTAATTTTGGTGAACATGGCGTGCAAAATGAATTTGGGATCGTGAGGGGATTTATAATGAGATAAAAAGTGAGAAAATAAGATGGAATTATATGGATAGTTTTCATAAAATAAATTAAATCAATCATAACTCTGTTTCAAATTTAATCCAAAAAAATCCACTTCCAAGACCAAAACATTTAACTGTTCCTCAATTTCATACAAATTGCTTGTTGTCTTCAATAACAATTTAATTTCCCGAGAATATTCAATCTATACCAATCTGTTCATTTATATAATGACTATGCAAACATTTCCAATTCCATAGTACTACATATGCTAACGTTGATCTCTTTTTTTTAAAAATAAACAAAATAAGAACAATGATCCCTGTTATCTATGTCCAACCTTCATCTTTGGTAATCAATAATAGACCCAAGATAACAATCAATAGTCATTGTTACCTAACAAAAATAAGGCCCAATTTAATTACCCACATGTTCCTTTTAAAAAAAAATATAGACTTAAGAGCATGCTTGATGAACCAATCATATACACATGTCTTCAATCGTATAATTGACACAATCTTGATTCGACAACAATAGTCAACCCAAAAAATGTAACTCTGATCTTGATCGTTGTGTGAATTAATATGTATAGACTTCCTTTCAAAACAATCATAATTTGCATGGTGATTCCAATAAGATATATGAAGAGAACAAAATGATATTACCCCTACACAGGTATCTCTTTTAAACTTTGACAGAATCATTATCGTGCTTGGTGAAATAATCACTCATATAGGTGCCTTCTTAACTTAAATGTAATCACGATCATGCTAGGATTAAAAAAAGTAATAAAGACCATAATCAACTAGAAGGGAAACTCTCGGGCAGTAGGTAACCATACTTTTATTTTTTGTTCAAACAAATTCATCACAGAGAGGACACACAAATATTCAACCAAGAGATGGTTTTTGAAGCAAGGGAGACCATGCCCTTAGAATTTCCACAATAATTAAACCCAAAATCTTGAAAACCCCCAGGAGGTGCCCGAGGAAGGTAGTGTTAAGAACCAAATATCAATATAGCATAGAAAAACCTCAGAAAAAGTACTCAACGCCTTGAAAAAGAGATAATTTCAGATAATAAGCCTCTTCAAGGGGGAAACCTCCTTTTACCCCACTTAAATGTTCAAGTACAAGAT
>ML778392.1:329561-343758 GCA_009831015.1 Picea engelmannii
TAGTATATCATCAAAAAATACTAACACAAATTTTCGAAGAAAGGGCTTGAAAATGGAATTCATCAACCCTTGGAATGTGGAAGGTGCATTTGTAAGGCCAAAAGGCATGACCAAAAATTCATAATGGCCTTCATGAGTTCAGAGTGTTGTTTTTGGGATATCTTATTCCTTCATTCTGATCTGATGATACCCTGAATGGAGATCCAATTTTGTGAAATAGATTGCTCCATGTAGTTCATCTAACAATTCATAAATGATGGGAATGGGAAACGTATCTTTAATGATGATCTTGTTGAGCTCTCTATAATCTAGACACATACACCATGAGCTATCTTTATTGAATACCATTACGACTGGTGCAGAGTAAGAACTTTGGCTAGGTCTAATAATTCCAGTCTCTAACATTTCTTCAACCATGCACTCAATTTCACTCTTCTGGGTGTAAGGGTATCTGTATGGCCTGCTATTAGGATGAACACTACCAGGAATTAGGTGAATTTAATTATCATGATTTCGATTGGGTGGAAGACCTTTGGGAATATCTTCAAATACTTTGGAATTCTTATCAATGATCCTTTGGAGATCTTGAGGAATAGATGGCTTAGATGTTTGAAAATCTAGTGAGCATAGTTTTTCAATAACACCTTGAAGCCCTTTTTTCAATAATTTTTTCATGCCATTAGAGATTATCACCTTACCGGGTTTCCCTATGATGCCTCTTAACTCAATTTCTTTTCCTTCCAATGAAAATTTCATGAAAAGTTATTGAAAATTAAAATCCATTGTTTCTAATGATTGTAACCATTGGATTCCTAGTACAACATTTGCACCACCCATGGGTATAGCAATCATTGGAGTATTCATTACATAGTCCCCCATAGTAAGATTGATCTTATTGCATTTTCCTGAGAAATTGATAGTTCCTCCATTTGCAATCATTACTTGAAACTCTGGCGCTGGATATACAAAGAAATTGAGAGCTTTGGCTAATTTATAGTGAGTGAAATTATGAGTACTGCCAGAATCAATTAGGACTATTACTTTTTTCTTTTTGATGTATCCTTCGATCTTGAGGGTTTGAGGAGTGCTAATTCTAACCAATGAATTACACGATATCGTGGGAGTCAACTCTTCAGACGAAATTTCTTCTACGTTTTCATCTTAAGATGGTTCTTGTTCTTCTTCTTCTTCCTCTTCACAATCTATGTAGAATAATTTCTTCTCACCACACTTATGTCCCTTACTGTACTTGGTGTCACAATTAAAGAATAAACCTTTTTCTTTTCTTTCCTCCAATTATTGAGGTGTCAACCTTGTAGGTTGAGGTGTTTTAGAAGAAGGATCATTGTTCTCTCTATAGATGTTAGGATTGGTCCTTCTAGTAGCCATAGCCATATTTTTACTTTCAACATTTCTTGCCACCTTAAATGCATTCTCCAATGATTTGGGTTCCCAAAGGAAAACCTCATCTTCAATGTTTTCCTTTAAAGTTCCTATGAATACATCAATCAAGTGCTCATCTGGAATATCGGCTACCTTTATATTCAATCTTTGGAAGTTCTCAATGTGCTTGGTAACTGAACCCTTTTGCTTGAGATTTATCAATTGGCCAAAGAAGGTATTGCTCCTTGATCCTCATAGTGTGCTATCATTTCTTCCGTGAAAATTGTCCAAGTGACAAGTGATTTGCAAGAACAAAGTGATCGATACCATACAAATTGATTAGGTTCTAAATATAAAGAAGCAATTTGTACCTTTTGTGTATGTGGCACATTATGGAGATCAAAGAATTGCTCCATCTGAAGTATCCATGTGATTGGGTCCTTGCCATCAAACTTCCTCATATCAATCTTAGGAACGTGGTTGGTCTTCAAACCAAAGTTGGAGTTTCTCCCTTATTGATTCACCTTCCTTGTGTCCTCATCATGAATTTCATGGGATGCATTTTCACTTTCAGTTGTCTTCTCCGTTACGAAACTTTTCAATACTTCCATGATCTCCCCTTTTAACCCTCCATCATCTCTTGTAGTTCATCTTTTATTACTATGTTCTTTTGTAAATCATTTATGTCCCTACACATTTCTTCACCTTCATCAAGAGTCCAAGTAGGATTGTATGGAGGCTTATTTGGTGTAGAAGTTCCCTTTTTGGGTGGCATGTTGGCCAAGTGTCACTTTTAAACCTTGATTTTGAGGTGGTTCTGCTAGACAATCTTTCTTCAATTGTATTTCCAAAGTTTTGGCCCTTCTAGGCATGGAAATTTCTTTTATGTAGTTCTCTGATATTTCTTCTCTACAATGCCATAGGTCTGATCAAAATTGGATGTGCCAATTGGAATTTACGATAACTTCCCCACAACTTGCTGATCTTTGGCCTTTCCAAGATATCTCACTTGTATAGCGTGCCCCGCACAAAATAATTGATATAAAATTCTGAAACTTGCACCAAAAATACTGCAGACTATCCACGATCCAATGAAACTAGTCCCAGTCAATTTGGATACTCTAGGAAGAAGTTATGATTGTTTTACCTGGAACACCTTCTTGAGACTAGTCAATAGGACTAGTCAGATACCCTATCTTACACAGGGTGTATCTACAAATTTAAGATGACCTAGAAGATGAAAGTTTTACCACATATACCTTACTAATTTCTGTGAATAGCCTCCAGAGTTCAGGGTCTAAAACATTACATAAATTGTTTTATAGCGAAAATTCCGAAATGACTCAGTTCAAGATGATTCCAGAACGCTATCTTGTACATGATGTATCTCTGAAAGTATAAGGCCTCAAGAGATGAATTTTGAACCCAACGTACCTTGATCAGTCTGTTAAATATCCTCCAATCCGTTCCTTCTGAAACATTATAGAAACAAAGTTATAGAGAAAATTCCAAGGTGTCTCAGATGTAGCAGCGAAACCCCAAGACCGTGAGCTCTGATACCATATGTTAAGAACCAAATATCGATATAGCATAGAAAAACCTTAGAAAAAGTACTCAACACCTTGAAAAAGAGATAATTTCAGATAATAAGCCTCTTCGAGGGGGAAACCTCCTTTAACCCCACTTAAATGTTCAAGTACAAGATGATTCAAAATGAAAATGTCTCCTTGGTATATATAGGAGACTAGGAGGTATAATTACAACTAATGGCCTAAATCCGACATAAATAAAATAAAATTACTAATATAATATGCCCCAATTAAGGGGTAATGAGTCAATATTAGGGCTTAACAGGTAGAATCAAGTCAAACTCCAAGTCAGGTTCTTTAGAAATTAAATGCAAAGAGGAAATGAAAGTTTGCTTGAATTTAAAAAAAACAGAGAGCTCATGGTCTTTTACATCCTCAAAAATTTACTACCAAGAAACAAACTCAGGACACAACATAATATTTAAAAAACAGAGAGCTATTCTCTTTAAAAACACCACAATCCTTCAAGTTATAACCCCAATATCTTGACAGAACCATAAGAGAATGCCCGAGTGGGAAATAAGGAAATTCGAGCTAAGCAACCCATGCACACACAGATGCTTCTAAAACCTTTTTTGCAGAGAGGAACGAAGGTTAATTTAAAAATGAAGGGTTGAAAACATAGAGATACCATCTCTCTTTCCAACACCCAGGAGGTCAATAACTCTCGAAAAAAATTGACAATGAGGCCACACAACATAACAATTGTCATTATAGCAGAGTTGAGAGGAGCGGGTGTGAAAAATCTTCGTGAAAAGAATGGCAGAACACAACTCGTATTCACTCAATACATACACATGCCTCTATTAAACATTTTGGGCCAACCAAGATTGGACTGTGGAAAGATTTCAGTTGAATGACAACAAAAAACAAGAAATCAAACAATAGCTCCGGGCTTAGACAAAAGAACCACACCATTGTCAACTGTTGCATTGCAACTTGGATAAATAATCACAACAATGACCGAATGGAAAAAGGGTTAACAACAACTAATACCCAGATTGGTGCTTAAAACCCTTCAACAATAAAACTCAGAGCTCATTGCACCACTGTTACCATTATTTCATAGAGAACCATCTCAAAAAACCAAGCTGACTGAGTAAATAACCAATGCACAAACTTTATAATCAATAACACCCATTACTTCACTTACAAATGCCAACATTTCATAGTAATCACAGAGAACCCATAACACAATATTGACACTCACTCAAAAACTAAAGAAAACACAGAACCCATGCAATCTCGAGCCACCATTTGATTCATAATACATATATTCCATCATGGATGGAAAGAAAAGAGCCATACCTATGAGAAAATCGTTTCAAAGATGAACTGGTCGAGTTTTCCCCTTCCAATCCTGAAATCGTGGAGCTTCCACAACCAACAGAGAAACAATGCTACTATGTTAGGGTGACGGGCTCAAGGGAGGTTTGGAGTGACATGCATTAAATCCACGTCGATTCCTCACCTATCCCTATTCAATTCCATGTACGAGCCAACCCATTAACATAACATCCACCATTAAAATCAAACCATATCCAATCTAAAATTCAATGCCATATCCTTTGTATAGATTCGATACCATATCAATTGTATAATGCGCCATATGAGACATATCACAACTATACGTTAACCTTATGCCATAACAATCATATATCAACATTACCATATGTGCCTTCATATATACTCTTTAACAAAGTGCATAGTATAACAACTAGGCCCACCATTTCACATTTGTCACAAGGTTTATGTGTAATCTTTTGTCATAGGTCTAGCACTTACACATATTTTTTATTTTTGTTTTGATCAAACTCCCAATTTATTATCCTTTGCATAAATCATACATGGATCAATTTTATAACATAACATATCACCTATAAACAACACAAGTCTCATATGCATGGCGTTGTTTGTACAAAAAGTAAATTTCAACAACATTTAGCAACAATGCATCAACTACCCATTTATCATATCAAATGAAACCAAGACTGCATCATCAAATGTATATGACTGTATATGAACATCATAACAAAAACAACATATAAGCCTAACATGTCTATCCTTGTGCCTCTAGTCTACAAGGGGTCCCACCTACTAATTATATATTATCATTATAAATAAATAATAGCGTTTAGGAATCCTTTGCGGGAGGAATTCTTCGTTGCGATTTTAATCGTCAACAAACTGGTGACTCCACAGGGAAATCTATTTCCAACATATTAAGAACTCATAATGTCTTGTTTTTCAGATCAGTAAACATTAGATCAAGAATATATACATCAGAATGATTATGCAATAGGGGGAAGTGAGTGGATTTAAGGGAAAAATGACTTGGATTTTGGAAATAACTCATGGAAAGTGTTAAGTATGAAGGGGTTTATCCTTGTAATCATAATCATTCGATTAATCATAGTAAAACGTTCTTGAATTCAAGGAGAATTTTTTTTTGGTATGCTCTTTTGAATCTTGGAGCGGATGAAAGAAAAGGGAAATCAGAAGAAGGATAAAACCAACTATCTTATATAACAACAGTTGAAGCAGATAACAATTTCAATGATTCTTTTAAGGGGAACATTATGGCAGTTGTGTAACCTGATTTTTATTGATTAACAATAATTTTCATAATAGTGTCGATGTGGCAAAACTGATCCAACATTTTATTTTGACCAGAAATGAAGTCAAATAAAATAAACAATATAAAAAGAAATGGCATAGCAGAAATGAAACAACTGAATTGAAATAAGAAGAAATGAAATAACAGAAATTGAAAATCGAAGAAAATAAAACAAACTATAATACATAAAATATTCCATACAATGTTAAAACTTTCAAGTTGGTTCCACATAGTGTTTTAAGTGGGAACCGCTAGTTATATAGGAAAACAATCACTCTTGTAAGTCCTTTAGGATGTAAGAATTTGTGCCCAGTACAAAAGCGATCTTAAAAGGACCCAACCATAATTTTTGGAACTTTTAATGCCCTCCTCTATCAGCATGAGCTGAATCTCACAAGAATACCTTCTCATTAACCTTAAATTTGACATCCTTAACACTTTTTTTGAAATATCTTTTAACAATCTGTTGTCTTCTCTTTATATTATCCAAGGCAAACATCCTTTGCTCCTCTAAATCCAAAAGTGCATTCATTCTTTGAGAAACATTAGAAGAATTTAATTCTTCAACCTGTAGCATTAACCTTAGGGAGGAAAGTTCCAGCTCGATAGGCATAATGGCTTCTTAACCATAAACAAGTTGGAAAGGAGTGCAACCAATGCTCACCTTGGTGGTAGTGCGATCTGCACAAAGGATGTAAGTGAGGAGAGTGTTCCATTGACGAGGCTTATATTCAATGAGCCTCTTGATAATTCTAACCATATTCTTGTTGGTAGACTCAGCCTGCCCATTACCTTGGGGATAATAAGATGATGAGGTAAAATGTTTAACCCCCAATTTAGATAAAAATTGGGTCATCTTAGGAGAAATAAAGGCAATAGCATTGTCTATGATAATTTCCAAAGGAAGACCAAATCTGGAAAAAATATTAGTTTCAAGAAAAGAGATCACCTGCTCATCCTGCAAATGCTTAAGCGGGACAAATTCATTCCATTTCGTAAAATAGTATGTGGCTATCAAGACAAAATCTTGCCCTGCTGAAGATGGAGGATTAATAGGACCAATAAAGTCCAAACCTCATTTTGAAAAAGGAAAGTCAAGGAGGACAGGTTGTAAAGACATCTCTAAAAGGCGTTTTTTTCCAGCAACCTTCTGGCACTTGTCATAAGGTCTTGAAAAAATATAAGAATCACGAAAGATTGAAGGCCAATAGTACCATTTCCTGATAATCTTAAAAGTAGTGGTTTTAGCAAAAAAGTGACCTCCTACTTGAATAACATAATTTGAAGATCCATGAGTCTCTTGCAACAATTTATGTGCTTCCTCATTGTTCACACAATGAAGTAACATACCATCGACATATCTCCTAAACAAGAAGTCTCCTATAAAGATGTATCAAGCAGATTCGAGGCGAAGCCTTCTTCTTTGATGAGTGTTTAAGTTATCTGGACATATTTTAATTTGCAAGTAATACACCAGATATTTATACCAAGGATGTTCAAACACAGGAAGGATTTGATTTTCAATGTAAAACAATGCTGATAGAGAGCTATCTTGTTGATCAATTTCTTCACTCATTTCAGCATGCTGAGCTAAGTGAAGGGATAAGTCATGTCCCTTAATAGTTTTATAAGTCATTATGGTTAGATCATGCTCCTAAATCTTGGAAATCCAATGTGCAATATTTCTTGAAAGATAAGTCTATGAGATTAAAAACTTGACAGCAGGTAAAGGGACTTTTACTAGCGTATGCTTACCTAAGATGAAGTGGAAAAACTTTTCAACAACTTTAACAAGAGCGAAAGAATCCTTTTCAATAAAAGAATATTTAAACTCATCATCTGAAAATATTTGACTCATGTAAGCCACTGGTTTTTCATTACCTTGGTCATCACATTGCATGAGGATAGCAGAAATTGATTCCTCTGTTGCATTAGTATATATCATAAATTCTTTCTCAAAATCTAGCTTTGCCAAAACCGGTGCAGAACTGATTGCCTTCTTGATCCCTACAAAATCATTTTCAACATCATCTGTCCAAGAAAAGGAGCGTTCTTTCTTAAAAATATTATGAATTGGCTTGACCATTACACCAAAATCAGAAACAAACCTATAGATAAAGTTAATAACCCCCATAAAGGCTTGAACCTCTTTTTTGGAAGTAGGAGTAGGAAGATTTAGGATAACAACAATCCGTTCGGTATCTATGCTTATTCCTGAATCAGAGACAATGTTCCCAAAGATATTTCTCTTAGTAATGCCGAAAATAGACTTAGAAGGATTTAAATAAATGCCAAATTTCCTTCATTGCATGAGAATATTTCTAAGATGACCAAAATGATCTGATCGGTTTTTAGAATACACAGTTAAGTCATCAAGATAAATTTGAATAATTTTACTGATCAAATAGTCAAAATCTATTTGCATATCTCTTTGAAAAGTGGCACCTACATTAGCTAAGCCAAAAGGCATACATTCATAAGAAAAAGCGCCACAACGTGTGCTAAGAACCAAACCCATCATCGAGCAGTCCATCATGGCCTTAATCTTGTTAGGGTCTACCTTAACACCTTCATGAGATACAATATGATCCAAATGCTCTACCTCCTTCACTCCAAAGAAACATTTGGATGGTTTGGCATATAGTTGTTTCTCCTTTAGTAGTTGTAGCACCTTGTCAACATGTCACACATGATCCTCCCAAGACTTGCTATAGATTAGTATATCATCAAAAAATACTAACACAAATTTTCGAAGGAAGGGTGTGAAAATGGAATTCATCAACCCTTGGAATGTGGAAGGTGCATTTGTAGGGTCAAAAGGCATGACCAAAAATTAATAATGGCCTTCATGAGTTCGGAATGTTGTTTTTGGAATATATTCTTCCTTCATTCTAATCTGATGATACCCTGAACGAAGATCCAATTTTTTGAAATAGATTGCTCCATGTAGTTCATCTAACAATTCATCAATGAAGGGAATAGGAAACTTATCTTTAATAGTGATATTGTTGATCTCTCTATAATCTGGACACATACGCCATGAGCTATATTTCTTGAATACCATTACCACTGGTGCAGATTAAGAACTTTGGCTAGGTATAATAATGCCAGCCTCTAACATTTCTTCAACCATGCGCTCAATTTCACTCTTCTGGGAATAAGGGTATCTGTATGGCTTGATGTTAGGAGGAACACTCCCAAGAATTAGGTGAATTTCATTATCATGATTTTGAGTGGGTGGAAGACCTTTGGGAATATCTTCAAATACTTTGGAATGATTATCAATGATCCCTTAGATACCTTGAGGAATAGATGGCTTAGATGTTTGAACATCTAGTGAGTATAGTTGTGCAATAACGCCTTGATGCAATTTTTCAATAATTTTTTCATGCCATTAGAGCTCGGTAACTGAACCCTTTTGCTTGAGATTTATCAATTGGCCAAATAAGGTATTTCTCCTTGATCCTCATAGTGTGCTATCATTTCTTCCATGAAAATTGTCCAAGTGACGAGTGATTTGCGAGAACAAAGCCATCGATACCATACAAATTGATTAGGTTCTAAATATAAAGAAGCAATTTGTACCTTTTGTGTATGTGGCACATTATGGAGATCAAAGAATTGCTCCATCTGAAGTATCCATGTGATTGGGTCCTTGCCATCAAACTTCCTCATATCGATCTTAGGAAAGTGGTTGGTTCTCAAACCAAAGTTGGAGTTTCTCCCTTCTTGATTCACCTTCCTTGTGTCCTAATCATGAATTTCATGGGATACATTTTCACTTTCAGGTGTCCTCTCTATTATGAAAATTTTCAATCCTTCCAAGATCTCCCCTTTTAAACCCTCCATCATCTTTTGTAGTTCATCTTTTGTTACTATCTTCTTTTGTAAATCCTTTATGTCCCTACACATTTCTTCACCTTCATCAAGAGTCCAAGTAGGATTATCTGGAGGCTTATTTGGTTTAGAAGTTCCCTTTTTGGGTGGCATGTTGGCCAAGTATCACTTTTGAACCTTGATTTTGAGGTGGTTCTACTAGACAATATTTCTTCTGTTGTATCTCCAAAGTTTCGGCCCTTATGGGTATGAAACTTTATTTTTTTTGGTTCTCTGATATTTCTTATTTTCAATGTCACAATTATGATCAAAATTGGATGTGCCAAATGGAATTTACAATAACTTCTTCACAACTTGATGATTTTTGGCCTTTCCGGGAGATGTCACTTGTATAGTGTTCCCCGCACAAAATAATTGATATACAATTCCCAAACTCGTACCAAAACTACTATACATTGTCCATTATCCAATGAAACTAGTCTCACTCAATTTGGATACTCTAGGAAGAAGTTATGATTTTTTTACTTGGAACACCTTCTTGAGACTAGTCAATAGGACTAGTCAGATACCCTATCTTCCATAGGGTGTATCTACAAATTTAAGATGACCAATAAGATGAAATATTTACCACATATACCTTACTAATTTCTATTAATATCCTCCAGAGTTCAGGGTCTGAAACATTATAGAAAAACTTTTATAGCAAAAATTCCGCAATGATTCAGTTTAGGATGATTTCAGAACCCTATCTTGCACTGGCTGTATCTCCGAAATTATAAGGCCTCATGAGATGAAATTTTAACCAAATGTACCTTGATTTGTCTAATAAATCTCCTCCATGTCCTTCCTTCTGAAACATTGTAGAAAAAAAATTATAGTGAAAATTCCAAGGTGTCTCATATGTAACAGCGAAACCCCAAGACCTTGAGCTCTGATACCATATGTTAAGAACCAAATATCAATGTAGCATAGAAAAACCTCATAATAAGTACTCAACACCTTGAAAAAGAGATAAATTCATATAATAAGCCTCTTCAAGGGAGCAACCTCCTTATACTCACATAAATGTACAATTCCAAGATGATTCCAAATGAAAATGTCTCCCTGGTATATATATGAGACTAGGAGGTATAATTACAACTAATGGAATAAAGCCGACATAAATAAAATAAAATTACTGATGTAATATTCCCCAATTAAGGGGTAATGAGCCAATATTAGGGCTTAACAACGTGTAATAAAAGTGGTTTTAATTTTATCTTTCCTTTTCACCTTGATTTGATTGTAACCAAAAAAACCGTCAAGTAAGGACATCATCTGTGACCCTGCAACTTGTTGCAAAATCATTTCCATACTAGGGAGAGGAAAATGGTCTTTAATACTAGCTCTATTCAATGTGCAAAAGTCAACACATAATATAATCTGACCAGTTTCTTTCTGAATGAGAACCAAATTAGAAACCCACTCAGAATACTTAATAGGGAAAATTATCCCAGCTTTCAAGAGTTTTTCCAACTCCTTTCGAATAGTTGCTTCCAGTGCAGGGTTAATGGGTCTTTGTTTTTGCCTAACTAGTTTTATTCCTTCCTTGATAAGAATGGCATTCTCTATAATAGCCGGATCAAAACCATGAAGATCCTCGTAAGACCAAGCAAAAACATCTTGAAATTCACCAAGCAACTTAGTGAACTTCAATTTTTCTTCATCAGAACATTGGGCACCTATTTTAACATTGTTTGGACACTCGAGTGTTCCAATGTTCAAGGAAATAGTTTCACCCACTTTCCTTTTCGACTCCTCTTATTTATGTTTTTATTTGTTGCCTACATCACTCGATGAAAATGAACTTTCTAGAGGAGTCAAGACCTTCATAATTTTGTTATCTTCCATCGATATAATATCCTTAGGCTTATAATGTTCATTTTGAATGAAAGCACAAATTCTCTCATCAGTAGGGAAGACCTTCCATGACTCTACATTGTCAGGTATATGTGGATGATAAAAATATTGAAAGGTGCAATCGGGTCTTTGTGGCATAATTTTCCATGTAGGAGAGGCTGCAAAAACAACTAACCTATTAGCCGTTGAGTTCGATTCCCTTTTAACATGAGTGATGTTGAAAGATAGCAAATTCAAGATAAGTTCCCAAAAATTTTGGGTGTAACATTTCATTAACTTGTTGTTAGGAGAATATATCTTACGTACAAGGTTTACAACAAGTTTAGAATCCCCAAAAACTGTAAGGTGACCACAACCTAGATTATAGGCATTTCAATGCCTAGCAGTAACGCTTCAAATTCAGTGACAATGTTTGTGCAAGAAAAATCTAACCTATAGGAAAAGTTATGAATTTTACCCACAAGAGATTACAAGATAACACTAGCTTCATTTCCTTCATTGGAACATGAAACATCAAAGTCCATATGCCACATCCCATCCTCTATGTCGATTTGTTCCAAGGTAGTGTTGTCCTCATTTTCAAAGATGGAGTACACTCCTAGGTCCTCCTCGATATAATTCACATTAGGATGTGGGATGCTTTCTATATAAGGTGAAATCCTTCCCTCCCTTAGTACTATGATTTTTTTACCATTCCAAGGAATGAATAAGTGTGTCCTGTCGAGTGAGAGGTATCCACCTGTCAAATCTTTCCAATCTCTTCTTAAGATGATCGAGTAATTACTCATTGGCATATCGATTACCTGAATATTAAGGGTTGTCCTTATTTTAGGATGCATGCACAAAACCAAGGTCATGCCCTTGATTTCAACTATGGTTGTTTGTTGTAAACTATTATAAGAGAGCATGCTTCTGGCATTTTCATTTGTACATGACAAGTCTAGCTCTTCCATAGTAATCTTCAACATTAAACTTGGGCTCGAACCGCCATTAATGAGACAAAAATGGGCTATTTTGTCCATAATCTTTACAGAAATAAAAAATGGGGTTTTTTTTACAGGGTGTCTAAATTTATGTACACATACTTTATTTATAGTTGAATCCTCTTCATCTACCTCTTCAGAGAGGTTGGCTACAATGGAAGCTTTTCCTTCCATGAAAATTTTCAGATGCTTTTGTTGCTTAGGGACGAAAACCATGTCCAGGAGGGTAGCATCATCTTTAATATTATCCAATTGATTGAGAATATTGTATTTGTAAGAGGGAAGAGGAGAGGTAGTTCCTTGATTGTCAGGAGCTTTAGAAACCTAAACAGTAGCAGCTGGTGAAGATGATATATGGATAGAAGAAGTGCGAGGAGGATAATATTTACCTTTTGGAGCATATGATTTATTCCTAGTGTTTATGATCATAACATCCTATGGCTCTGCAAAATATAGGACAAACATAGTAGTTTCATGTCTTTTATGAAATATTTTATCACTGACACTCTTCTTTACCTCACACGTACTTTCCTCATGGTGTTTCTCGCAAAATTTACGCCAACTACGAGGCATGATGGATGTAGTTTGAAAGTTATTTTCATTAATATTCTTAAAAGGTGGTGAAGAAGAAGATGAGGCCCCAGGGGTAAGTAAGGGGACATTTCCTTTCCACTCATATGTTATCATCCGATTATTCATGTCTTGTACAAGCTGTAAGAGGGTAGACATATCCATCTGTTTAACTGAGTCTCCCTTAGGAAGACCTGTTCTTTCAAGTTGTTCTTCATAATCTAAACAAGTATGCAAAGAAGAACCAAGGTTATCAATGGCCTTTTTCTCAATCCTATGATAGTAGGGGGAAGGTAGAAAATTATAATAATGCATGAAAGCGATTTGGTTCTGGGGGAAAATGAGTTCAAGAATTTGGTTATATAATTTGGTGAAACACAAGTTGAAAGAATTGATAGTTTCACCATCCTTATAAGCAATGTTATTGTACTCCTATAAATGCTCGTCTGGAATTTTGGACTTCCCATAGGTAGACTTGAACCATTAGACTAAATCCTCCCAAGTAGAAATAATATTGGGAGGAAGGTCAAAGAAATCGACCACAACCTTCCCTTCAAGAGAATTAACAAATAAGCACATACAAGTGTCATTGTCATTGGCTCCTATGTTTTGACAGGCATTAGAAAATTCCACCAAGTGTTCATTCGTAGTGACCATGTTATTGTTAATGTTTATGCCATTATTATAGTTCTTTGCATTTCATAAAGATAAGAGAATAATAAGAACAAGATTACTGAGAAATACACATCCACAAGAGACACAACATTTATCTTGGGAAACCCTCTAGGGGAAGAAAACCCAGCAAAAACTTCCTTATCATAAATAGCTTATACAATGTTCAAGAGATAACTCAACCAATACAGAAAAGTCCTCCTCAAGAGATGCACTACCCTTCTTCTTCTTTCACCAATTGTAATTGCATCTTTCCTCATAAGAGAATGAGCAAGTGTAGTGTGTCTTAGAAGTGAGGCGCTAGCCTCTTATTTATATAAATCTGGCACATGTGAAGAGTCACCATCTGGTAGGGCCAACCTCTCACTCTGGGTGGGTAAATCCACCTTTAATTAATTCTGGCCCTTTCATTATAACTGTTGGGGCCGACTTCTTATTCTGCACTTTGTAATTGTCCGATGGCCAATCCGCAAAAGGGGATTTGGTCCTTATACAATTACTGAATTGATTAATCCTCAATGGGGATTAATCTAATAAAAATAATATTAATAATGACATGATTAATCCTCAATGGGGATTTAATCCAATAATAATAATAACATGATTAATCCACAATGGGGATTTAATCCAATAACAAAATAATAAGA
>ML778392.1:344448-378949 GCA_009831015.1 Picea engelmannii
CATCTTGCTTTACGTCTAACAACTAGGTCAGAAGCAAGGAACCAACGACGTTATGCTTTACATCTAACAACTAGGTCAGAAGCATAACTCATCTTGCTTTACGTCTAACAACGAGGTCAGAAGCAAGGATCACACAGCGTCATGCTTTATGTCTAACAGCGAGGTCAGAAGCATGACTCATCTTTCTTTACGTCTAACAACTAGGTCAGAAGCAAGGAATCAATGACGTTATGCTTTACATCTAACAACGAGGTCAGAAGAATAACTCATCTTTCTTTACATCTAACAACGAGGTCAGAAGCAAGGATCACACAGCGTCATTCTTTATGTCTAACAGCGAGGTCAGAATCATGACTCATCTTTCTTTACGTCTAACAACTAGGTCAGAAGCAAGGAATACATCTACTCCCCCTTTCAGGGAAGGTCCTTTCGGACAATACCAAGCTTATCTTGAAAGTGTTCAAACTTTACACGAGATAGAGGCTTAGTCATCACATCAGCAACCTGTTCATCCATGCTAATGTACTGGAGCTTCAAGGATCCTCTCTGTACCATGTCGCAGATGAAATGATAGTGGATCTCTATGTGCTTCAACCTGTCATGGAACACAGGATTCTCTATCATTTTAATATAGCTTTGATTATCACATAGAATCGCGGTTGCTCTCATCTCCAAATCAAATAGGCCTGTCAGCAACTTTCGAAGCCATATAGCTTCGTAGCTAGCAGAACATGCATCAATGTATTCTTCTTCCACTGTGCTGAGAGCAATACTGGATTACTTCCTACTCTGTCATGAGATCATAGCTGATCCCAAAATGAAACAACATCCGGAAGTTCTTTTTCTGCCAGCAACGCTTCCTGCCCAATCTGCATCAGTATATCCAATCAGAGGGAATTCATGATCTCCATCATAGCTGAGACCATAATCCATTGTATGCTTAAGGTACCTCATCACATGTTTTGCAGCCACTAAATGAACACGTCTGGGCTCCACCAGAAACTGACTCAAGGTGTTCACTGCAAAATAGATGTCTGGTCTGGTGTTCGTCAGGTACATCAGTGATCCAATAATTTGTATGTACAGAGTGGCATCTATCAAATCTGACGAAGTATCGACCAACAACTTCAGTTTTGCTTCCATGGGTGTATTCATGGACTTGCATTCGAGCATGTCGAATCTCTTCAGGATTTCGACCATGTACTTCCCCTGGTTAAGGAAGATTCTTTCCGGACTCTGCCATACCTCAAGACCTAAGAAGTAATGCAATAGGCCAAGGTATTTCATTTCAAATTCAGCGGCAAGTCTCTGTTTACATTCAACGATGAGATTTTCTTCTCTAGTTAAGAACAATTCATCCACATATAGTAATAGTATTACTGGTTCATTATCCATGATCTTGAAGTAGAGATTTGAATCTGCTTTACTCTTGGTAAAGCCCAATCTCGTCAAGAAACTGTCTATACGGCCATACCAAGCTTTGGGAGATTGCTTCAATTCGTATAAGGCTTTCTTCAATTGACAGACATGAGACTTCCTATCTTCAACCTCAAATCCTTGGGGTTTTTCTATGTACACTTCCTCTTCAATGACACCATTCAGAAAAGCTGTCTTCACATCCATCTGGTGCAGCTTCCATTTCATCTTGGCAGCAAGAGCTATAATGGTTCTGATCGAAGTGTATCTGGCCACAGGAGCGAATGTCTCTTCATAGTTGATTCCTTCCTTCTGGGAAAAGCCACGAGAGACAAATCTTGCTTTATATTTCTCAATACTTCCATCAGCAACATGTTTTATCTTGAATAGACATTTTGATGATACCGCATCCTTACTTTTCGGTCTGGGAACAACTTCCCACACATCATTCTTTATTATGGATTGGTATTCCTCTGTCATGGCATCTGCCCATTCCTTCTTCTAGATGGCCTCTTCAAAACATGTAGGTTCTTCATCAAGAAGATTTCACATCAAAGCCATGTAACTGGAGAATGGCTTTGGTTTCTTCACCTGTCTAGGGGTTCCTTCTGGAACACCATACTTCTCTCCATCTTGAATAAGCTCTCTTGCCCAAGAAGGCTTTATTTTATGGGAGAAGGTCATCTGAGGAGGTTCGCGAACTTCTGTTGTATCATGATCTTCAAGAGTTTCCTCATCATGGGAAGCTATGACTTCCCTTACAGGTTCTACAGCTCTGGGAACTTCCCTCACAGATTCTGTCATCCTATGACTTACAGGTTCCTCTTCACATACCTCTTCAAGCTAGCATCTTCTCGATTTCTTAAGTGCAACTTCTTAATCAAAGGTCACATCCCTGCTGATCTCAATATGGCGGTGACTAGGTATGTAGATTCTGAAGGCCTTGGATACCTCATAGTATCCCACAAATATTCCCTTCTTTCCGAAGGGCTCCCGTTTGTTTCTTTTCTCTTTCGGTATATGAACAAACACTAGATAGCCAAGTATTTTAAGATGGCTTACCTCTGGCTTCTTTCCGGTGAACATTTATTCTGGGGTCTTGAACCCAAGTGCACTATGGGATAGTCTGTTCTACACATAAACAGCTGCCATAGTTGCTTCGAAGATCTTGATCATGAATCATGGTCTTCACAGCTTCCATAATCATTCTGTTCTTCCTTTCAGCTACACCGTTTTGTTGGGGATTATAGGGAGTAGTTAGTTCCCTCTTGATCCCGACATCTCTGCAGAATATTATGAACTCCTTCGAGGTATATTCTCCTCCATTATCTGACCTGAGTATCTTAATCTTTCTTTCGGAAAGATTCTCTATCAAGGCTTTGACTTCCTTGAATTTACTGAATACTTCATCTTTAGATTTTAAGAAATATAACCAGGTCTTACGAGAATAATCATCAATAAATGATACATAGTATACATACCCACTAATGGAGGATGTTGGCATTGGGCCACACACGTCTGAATGGATGAGTTCCAATGCTCCTTCTGCTTTGTTGTCCCTCTTCGGAAAGGGGTTCTTGATGTTCTTCCCTTGCGCACATCCATTGCATATGCCTTCTTGATCAACCTTGAGTTCTGGTAAACCTGTGACAGCTTTGCATATGTATGGTAGCGCCTTGTAGTTGATGTGAGCCAATATTCTATGCCAAAGTTCACATGAGTTTTCGATGGCATGGGTCATAGCAGTTTCTGGGTAACCCTTCAGCTTATATAAACCATTTTCTTCATTTCCGATGACGATTTATTCATTAATGGTTTCTCCCTTAGCCCACATAAGAACTTCTCCATCTATGAAGGCAAATCTATAGCCTTTCTTGTCTAAAGCTGATATGGAGAGTAAGTTCTTCTTTAGGTCCGGTACATAGAGTTCGTCCTTCATTGTTATTGAGTTTTCTAAATCAAGATTGTAGTTTGATTCTCCTATTCCCTTGATGGGATATTGATAATCATCTCCAAGAGGTACTTTCTGAGAAAACTTCTTTTCTGAAATACAAGAGAGAGTATTTTTCTTACCCGTCATATGCTTTGATGCACCACTATTAATGAGCCATGTGTCCTCTCCAGGTGATACAGATCCTGAGAGAGATGAGATCAAGACATGGTCCTTAATCATCTTCATAGGTTGTTCTTCATCTTCGACAATGTGAGCATGTTTCCTTTTGTTCTTCCTCTTGTATTCTTCTTTTCTAACTAGACAATTGTTTGCCTTGTGTCCCATCTTATCACAATTATAGCATTGTATAGATGAGAGATCTCGTCCCTTGCGTTGTCCTTTCTTCTGAAAATTTCTTGAATGAGATTCTTGATTGTTGAATTTGTTTGATGGTTGTGGTCCTCTATGAGATTCTCTTTTGAAATAGGGCTTCTTCCTTCCTCCTTTTGTATGAGTAGCTAGGGCTTGATCATCATCCCTTGCTAGTAGTGCTTTACGGTTGGTTACCCTTGTCTCTTCTTGGATGCATTCTTCCCATAGGATTTCAAACTGTAGTTTCTCCTTTCTGCCACATACAGACTGGATGAAGGCATCCCAAGGTCTTGCGAGACCATTTAGGGCTGTCATTACAAATTCATCTTCATCGATGGTGTCTCCAATCGCTTTCAACTGTTCTTTTATTTTTGAAATTCGGGAGAAATACTCTTGAATCATTTCTCCTTTCTGCATCTTGGTATTCTTCAATTGAGTTCTGAGATTTATCTTCTGATTGGTGTTCTTTCCTTCATATAGTTTTCTTAGAGCATCAAACATCTCCTTCAGGGTTTCTTTTGACGATAAATATGGAATCAGGTGGTCTTTGATTGAATCTGCAATGATTCTCTGAGCCCCGATTGAGTCCTTCTGATGCTTCACTTTCTCTATGGCATCTTCAGGTTCCTTCACATCTTCTTTGATAAATCTTGATAGGTCATTCTCTGCAAGGATCAGACCGATCCTATACTTCCAGGCACGAAGTTGTCTATGCCTTCCAATTTCTCAACAAGCTTTGTGCTTGCAGACATCTTGTACTTTCCGGTAACAAAAATGACCAAAAATTGAAAATGCTCAAAATCAAATTTTGATCTTACCAAGAGGTGCGCTTGGTTGAGGCAAGTAGCCTGGTGTCTTCAGATTTGAGAAAATCCAAATTTTACCCCTTCAAATCTGCTCTGCGGATTTCTGGACTGGTGCTTCTGGTACTTCTGGTACTCTAGTACTTCTGGTACTTTGGTTTTCTGGTTTTCTGGTACTTTTTGAAACTAGGGTTTCACTTTTTGGAGGATCTGGCCACTGAAAAGGTGCGCTCTAGGTGCAAAATGGATCCTTGGGGGAGGGCGCAACTTTCTAGGGTGATAGATAGCTTAAAACACTCACTTTTTCAAAACCCTAATTTTGGGGTACGGTAACAGTGACATTTTTCCTCTTGCAGATTGTGCTTTCTTCAGGTTGGCTCTAATACCATGTTAATGTTTATGCCATTATTATAGTTCTTTGCATTTTATAAATATAAGAGCATAATAAGAACAAGATTACTGAGAAATACACATCCACAAGAGACACAACATTTATCCTGGGAAACCCTCTAGGGGAAGAAAACCCAACAAAAACTTCCTTATCATAAATAGCTTATACAATGTTCAAGAGATAACTCAACCAATACAGAAAAGTCCTCCTCAAGATATGCGCCACCCTTATTCTTCTTTCACCAACTTGTAATTGCAGGTTGCCTCATAAGAGAATGAGAAAGTGTAGTGTGTCTTAGAAGTGAGGCACTAGCCTCTTATTTATATCAATCTGGCACATGTGAAGAGTCACCATCTGGCAGGGCTGACCTCTCACTCTGGGTGGGTAAATCCACCTTTAATTAATTCTGTCCCTTTCATTATAACTGCTAGGGCCGACTTCTTATTCTGCACTTTGTAATTGTCCGATGACCAATCTGCAAAAGGGGATTTGGTCCTTATACAATTACTGACTTGATTAATCCTCAATGGGGATTAATCTAATAACAATAATATTAATAATGACATGATTAATCCTCAATGTGGATTTAATCCAATAATAATAATAACATGATTAATCCACAATGAGGATTTAATCCAATAACAAAATAATAAGAATGCTCTTCGCAGTTACATTATTTCATCAGTTATTTATCGAAAACCTAGGGAGATTCTCTTTGAATTTAGGAAGTGGACAAGTAGCAGGTGCTAGGTTAAGAGGGGAGGAAACAACCCATGAAGTAGTTGTAGGATATTCTTCAAACTGAAAATTCCCATACTTTTTAATGACTTTGGAGGGATTTGTAGTATATTGGACAAGGAATTGATGACTATACAAGATACCAATCACCAACGATGATGAATTCTGAGATGAAGAATCACCTCCAGTGCCACCAAAGCCACCACTAGATGCCATCTTGTGAATGATAGGTAAGGGAGAGAAAGGCGAACTGGTTGAATCAGACAAATTCCTCCTTAGAGTACTTTGTTGGACTGAAAAAACAATGTTTCTTCTTCCTATTTCAGAAATAGGATTGATCTTAGGTGATAAACCTCTTTTCTCTTAGAGATATGAGGGTTTAAGGACATGAAAAGAAGATCTAAATTGTAGGAAAAAGAAAAACTATGGTTGATTCCTAGGTTATCTTTGCCTAGCTTCCCAACTTCTCAGACACTTATGTCTTGTTCAATCACTGCCCATGAGAGTTCAAGCTCAACCCATGTATTATCGGTCTCTAAGATGGTATTAAACAAGGTTAAAACAATGCTGGTCTGATCTTTAAGTCTAGGCTCAATATTGGGCTGCCTTGCAACAGGTACAATCATGAATAAAAAACAAGCAGTCAAAGAATCAATATCAGAAATATAAATATATTCAATGATGATCAAGCATACAATCAACCAGAGAGATATGGAAGATATCCCCAGTATGGTCACAAAATTAATTGAGGAAAATATATGAATTTATCTTACTCAAGCATTTTCGAATCTTGGTTGGCTAAGGAAAGATAGTCGGGAATATTACTCTATGTTTATAGCCTCAAAAAGTATTTCCCAATCCACAAGTATTAATTACAAGGGCTTAGGATGATTTTTTGAAATAAAATATTATTGCAAAATATAACATTTTTATGTAATTTTCTGAACATAACAGATTGCAGAAAGTAAATGTAGAGATCAAAAGAAAAAAATACCAAGTCATAGATTAACACAGATGAGACAGAATATCAATCACTTTATTTTATTCCAAGAAATCAAAAGAATCATTCTCTTTACAAAAATCCATGTGGGGGCATGGACCAAGGTTAAACTTAGATATCCCCAATGAAAACCATACAAAAGGACTTTGACAAGAAGTAAAAACTGAACTTTAAAATATGGATCAACTTGCCACAGACTGTTGTCCACATGAATCTACACAATATCCTTTATCAGTCATGAAACTCAATTCATAAACATAAAATTCTACACATACTATCAAAGATAGATCAACACCTCTGAAACAAGCATCTGAATGATATGGTTCAGCTTTGAACCTTGTTGTCTACAATAGGACCCTGTTTTCATAAAAGAGAATTAGGCTTTTAATGAATTGAAGAATGAATGAAAATTGAACTATCTCAATAAACTCAAGAGCAAACCTTAGTATGCTTTATCGTTCTATTCTCCCCTTGTTCTTGCTTCTCATTTGGCTTTTATGCATTCCAAATTAGTTGAAGTAGTTCAAATACCTCATTTAGTCAAGTTAACTAAAACTTAACTAATCTTTAGTTTAGGAGAATAAATAATAATAATAATAATAATAATAATAATAATAATTAAGGGTCTTTTTATTAAATAATAACTAGTAGGTGGGACCCCTTGTGGTTTCCTTTTATTTATTAACAAAAATAAACATAAGTAGACAATCAATCATACACATGCCTCCTTGTGGCTCCCATAATTTTTTCCACAATTTGAAATTCAAATATCAGAAATAATTCAAATTATATCCAACATGTAAATATCCACAATATCCAAAAATAGTTTTATGTCCAAAACTTTCAGCAGTCCACTGTCCTCAATAAATAAATAATAACACATAATCAAAAACCATATTTGTCATTTTGAGAGACAATTTTTCTTTTGTTGTTGCTATCCCCTTTTGACTTCCCTAGATTAGCCTTAGGTTGGGTATAACCTTGAGGCTTGATCTCACTAATGGCACAGGAGCATTCATCTCTCAAGTGCATACATGATGATACTGACTTGGCTAAGTCACTTGAAGGGGAGGAGGGAGCAACAACATCTTTTCCTTTGTCATGCATATGGTGGGCCTTGGTTTTGAGTCGTTTTCTTGCATGGGAGGACTGTACAGGTGAGTGTGCATAATAAATATGAAAATTTGGGTTTATAGGTGGAGGAGGATGAGGTAATCACAAGTTTGGCCAACCATGATGGTGGGAGATTGTTGGGTGAACAATCTCCTGCCATCCATCACTCTCAACAACTTCAGGCAGCAAAGGTACATGGGGAGGCACAGGGATACCAGGAACATTTTGGGGATGTAAGAGAGGCCTCTCTGGTCTAGGATGTACTATCCCTTGCCCAATCCAATTGAAAAATCCATCTTGAAAGAGATGGTTTAACTCTTGAGGATCGACATCAAAATGTATTGAGAATCTGGGTCTTCTAGGCCCTATGTTCTAGTTTCCTCTACCCCTATTTTTTCGGACATGAAATTCCTCTGCTGAAGAAGCTCATCCTGTATGAAACAATTATTAGCAACTAGCTCTTAACATACCATACATGTTATTCTCTTAATATGAAACAAAGTTTGTCTCAACAATTAAAATCATACCCATGCAATCCATTCCATAAAATTTATTTAATAATTATCAATTAAGCAGGGGGTGAAATAGGGTTCATGGGATATCTGGGGGGTTTGTAATAAGCGAAAAAGTGATACCATGACAGGGAGTAAAAACACGATTACTTCTCGACAATTCATTAAATAAATGATTGTGCATCAATACCAAAACATATCAGTTGCCATCTATATGTTGATTAAGGTTGGTTGTCATTGATGTCAACCCTTGAAGAAAGCCCCGTAGCACAAAGGTTTGGGTAATGGACCAAAGGTTGTTTCATGTATAATGGTATGAGTTTTAATATATTTGAAGGTAATACTATTCTATATGGATAGTACACGTCATTCAATTTCTGGTGGTATGTGGAATGTCACATAACTCCTCACGGTTAGAGAGTTATGGCCATGTCAAGTTGGAGAACCCAGGTTTGGTTAATGGACCCAAGATTGTTTGATGGATAACAGTATGAGTTTTGATATATTTTCAGGTAATAATATTCTATATGGATATTATATGTCATTTCATTTTTGGTGGTATGTGGAATGTCACATAACTCCTCACGGTTTGAGAGTTATGGCCTTACAAAGTTGGAGGACCCTCATATCTTGGCTTGAAGCCCCAAAAGGTCAAAGTAGTCAAAGTGGTTTAAGATATTTTAGAAGGTAAATAATAAAGTGAAGTGATGAGTGTAATATAATTCAAATTGAATAAAAAATAAATTATTTAAATAATAAATTTAATGGAGAAATTAGAAGTGGGTTAACCCTAAAATAAGGAAAGTGGGCAAAGTGACCTAGAAGATGTTTATAAGGAAGCTACTAGGAGAGTATAAATAAGAGGCAAGGCTCTCTAATTTAACACACACTGAGAATATTGAATATCTATAGTTTTCTGAGGTAACCAAAGGATATCTAAGCCAAATTTCTGAGGGAAGCTGAAGAAAAGAAGGCCAGAATTCAAGGAAGGATAAATTATTTTGATGATGCTTTCTATGGTATGTTATTTACAGGTCATCTCACCATTTTAGCTATAACTATTTTTATATAATGATTCAGACCGTGAAATTTCTATGACATTGAGAAAACATAGCCAAGTATTTGTGGTAAATAATTTAGCTTGTGGGTCTTTGTATTTTTTGAGTTACACTCCGTGGAAAATAGGGTTTGTGGTTAGTCCTGAAACTAGTCTAAAACATGTGTTTCTGGTAAAAACGTCATAACTTATTCATAAAAGATCCAAATTTATTAAGACAAAATGTTTTGGTTATATTACAGTCTATAGTATGGTTTTTAATAGTTTCATATCGATTCAATAAATATTCCATGCGGGGCATGCTCTACAAGGTCGCTCTCTAGAATAAGCCAAAATTCAGCAAGGTATGCCACTTTTGCTATAACTTCATTTCTAAGAGGTTACAAGTAGTGGAACCTAGAGGAATTGTATAAAACAAATTGAATAACATTGTGTATCAGTTTCAAATATTTATTCACTACAGGTACAAAGTTATGATTATTTCAATTTAGGGTTGTTGACTAATCCAAAACTAGTCATGTGAGAGTAAAGAAAAGTTTGATGAAAATGATAGTCTCTTATTGTTAACGTTAAGGAAGGTTTGCGGGTATGTGATAATATACACCAGATCTATTACGGAGTTACAAATCATATTTGGATGATGAAATTGATGAGAGATTTTGGTTAAGGTACATGTTGGGTACATGGTTGAGACAAGTAGTTGATGAGTTGGCACATACATGAGGTGTATAGTTGATGATGTTGGTACATATTGATGAGTCATAGTTGATGAGTAGTTTACACATGATTGGTACATACTTGGTACATGGTTTGATGCACTTTTTTATGGTATAGGTTGATTATAGGTTGTTTGGTACAGGTTGGTGCATGGTTGATGCACTTGTTCATGGTACAGGTTGATTATAGGTTGATGAATGGTTCAGGTTTATTGGTACAGGTTTACAATGATATATCTCACAGTGATAGTGTGGCAGTGGTTCCATCATTCTACTTCTACTTCAGGGCGATTGGACGAAGCAAGGATAGGTGGTTGTAGCCACCTTCCGATTGTAGTCGGAGAACACAGGGGGTTTTAGGATCCTTCTGGTTGTAGCCAGAGAATTGGGGAGTTGGAGCTTACCTCAGGTTGTATCCTAAGAAACTAGGGGGTTGGAGCCTCCTTCCGGTTGAATATGGAAAACAAAGGAAGTTGGTTCTTCCAATGAATGTAATTCTTCAAGACATATACATAAAATAATTCCATGGTTTTCTCCCGATTTGGGTTTCCACGTAAAACACTGGTGTACTGTGTATGTGTGGGATTGTTCATTTCTTATTGCTAATTATTGGATAATAATTCTACATTGATATAACACTTGGATTATTTGAAGAAAAAAGATTATAATTACGTTATTACTGATTCACCTCCCCTCTCAGTAATCCAACAATTGGTATTAGAGTAGGTTCCTTGAGAAATCAGTTTAACCACTGAAAGGTAGATCATGGAGAATACCAACTTGTATAAAAATGGAATACCACAGTTTGATGGACATAAGTATGTTTTTTGGAGAATAAGGATGAAGACATATATACAAGAACGGGGATTTCAAGTTTGGAAATCAATTGTAGATGGATACACAACACCAACAGTTCCACCAACAAATGAAAAAGCAGTAAAACTCGGTGAGAATAATTCCAAAGCCACAAATGCACATTTGAATGGTCTCATTAATACAGTATTCACCAAAGTTGCACATTGTAAATCTGCTAAAGATATTTGGGACAAGCTTCGAAATATTTATGAAGGAGATACAAAAGTCAAAGAAACAAAGATTCAAACTTATAGAGGTCAGTTCGAAAAACTAAAAATAAAGGAATATGAAGATATTGTAGCCTGCTTCTTACGAGTCGATGAAATAGTGAATGCAATCATAGGACTGGGAGAAGAAATCGAAAAATCTGTAATTTTTCAAAAGGTACTAAGATCTCTTCCTATGATATTCAACCCTAACATATCAACACTAGAAGAAATATCGGATCTAGACTCAATAAGCATGGACGAACTGCATCGAATATTCACAGCATATGAAATGAGAACTAAACAGGAAAATCCAGATGTAAAAGAAGCATCCTTCAAAGCATCCAAAAGATCAAAGAAAAAGAAAAAATAACAAGAAAAATATAGCAGCAACAGTGATGTCTTGGAAGATGATGAAGAAGTGGCCAACTTCGTCAAAAGACTTAACAAGGAAACCAACGGTAGGTATAGAGGTAAGCTTCCTTTAAATTTGTTTTAGTTGTGATGGTATTGGTCATTTTGCTAACAAATGTCCTCATAAGAAAAAGAGAAATGATGAAGGTTACTCAAAAGGAAAACAAACATATAAAGGAAAAATAAATACAAAGAAAGTTTTCAAGAAAATCTTATCCACCAAAGAAGACATCTCATCATCAGATGAAGATGAATTCAGTGACAGTGAGATAGGAAGAGTTCTATTCATGGCAGTATAGGACTCTGATGAAGAAGACTTTGAAGAAGAATATGAAGAAGCCAAAGAAGAATATGAAGAAGTTGAAGAAGAAATTGAAGAGATAGAAGTTGACTTTCGAGAAGAAATAATATGTTCCATAGAAGTTATCGGAAGAGAAAAGAAGAAAAACAAGAAACTACAAGCAAAACTAGACAAGAAATAAGACACTCAAGAACTAGAAAAAATGATCACAAAATTGAAGGTTCAAATAGAAGAAGATAAAAGAATTGAAGAAGCACTCAAAGAACAACTAGAAGAAAAGGACAGGATCATTGGAAACTTGGAAGCATAGATTGTCACACTAAGAAAAGATATTCAAAAGAAAAATATGAAGAATAGCTCAAAATTCTTGGATGACATTATCAACAGTCAAAAATCTCATTTTGACAAGATCGGACTTGGATACAATCAGACAGAAAAGGGATCAAGCTCCAAAACAACAGAGTAAGAAAAATATCCAAAAAGCTATGCAGAAACAATCAAAGGGGATAATAAGATATACAAGGAAGATTACAAGGACACTCCTCCACCGAGAAGATTGAGAGTTTAGAATCAACAACAGACAGATAGGCCTCAAGAAGAAGGATTCATAAGAGCACATTCATTTAGAAGATATTCAACTCCCAGGTATCAAACTATATTTTTTGGTTTATATTATGCATGTAATAATTTTGGACATAAAGTTGTGAATTGAAGAGCTAACAACAGGAGCAACAATAGATTTGAGAGTTATAAACAAAGGGGTTATTCAAGAAGGCCTATTGAAATGCAGAGAAGAAGTTACAATAGGTTTGAATCTTTGAGCAATGAAGTGTAATGTTACAAATGCAACAATTATTGACATGTGGCCAAAGAGTGCAGAATGACAATCCCTCCTAAAGAACCTCAACATAATAACAACAGTCACAAACAAGAACCATGAAAAAGGACATGGATAAGAAAGCAAGATCAATATAGAAATGAAGAATTCACACCCTTTCTACAAGCTAAGAAGAAGAAACACGTGGTTGGTATGTTGACAATGGGTGTTCAAAACACATGACAGGTGATAGAGACAAGTTTCTTACATTACGAAAGGAAAGAGATGGATCAATCTCCTTCGAAAATGATGATTCAACCAAAATCATTGGAAACGGCACAATTCGAATTGGGAACAAGAATGAAAAGGCAGAAAATGTTCTACTAGTATAAGATATGAAACATAATCTTCTAAGTGTGAGTCAAATGTGTGACCAAGGTCATAAAGTGACTTTCGATTCATAAAGGTGTGAGATAAGAAAAGAAGGTTCATGGAGATTGATTTCTACAGCTAGAAGAACTTCAAGCAACATATATGTGTTAAGTGAAATTGGAAATGAAAAGTGTTGTCTAGGAAAGGAAGATGAAAGTTGGCTATGGCACAGAAGAATGGGTCACATGCATTTTGATAACCTTGTCAAAGTCAACAAAAGAGAAGCAATCAGAGAAATTCCCTAGATCACGAAACCAACCAACACTTTATGCAAGCATTGTCAACAAGGAAAGAAAACAAAGACCAGGTTCAAATCAAAGGAATATTCAACGACAAGACCACTGGAAATTGTGCATACTAATCTAGTTGGACCAACTACAACAAAGGGATTGAAAGGTGAGAGATACTTTATGTTATTAGTTGATGATTATACAAGAATGACTGTAGTTTGCTTTCTCAAGAATAAGTCAGAAGCTATTGAAAACTTCAAGATCTACAAGGAAATGGTTGAAAATTAAATGGACTCAAGAATCAAATGTTTGAGATCTGATAATGGAGGAGAGTTCACCTCAAAGGAATTTATGGACTACTGCAACAATCATGGAATAAAAAGACAATTCTTCGTTGCTAGGACACCTCAACAGAATGGAGTTTTTGAAAGAAAGAACATGACAGTACAAGAAATGGATCGAAGAATGCTAATGGATTCAAAATTGACAGATATTTTTTGGACACAGGCAGTGCATACAAAAGTTCACATTCAAAACAGAGTAATGCTCAGAAACAACACTGAAAAAACTCCTTATGAACTATGGAAAGGAAGACCAACAAACGTAAAGCACTTCAGAGTTTTTGGAAGCAAATGCTATATCAAAAGAGAAGATGGAGGAATAGGAAAGTTTGAATCTCGTGTGGACAAAGGAGTACTTGTTGGTTACTCAAGTACAAGGAAAGCATACACGTGTTACAATATAAGATTGAACAAAGTTGTGGAAAGCATCAATGTAACAATTGATGAAACATGCATACCAGAATCAAAAGAAGAAAATGAATCAATGAAACAACCCTTAGAAGAAGAAGCATAAGATGAAAAGGAAGTAGAAGAGGAAGATGAAGAGAATCCAACAGAAGAAAAAGAGCAAATTTAGCAAGTTTCTCCAAATACACCCAATAAACGAGTACAGAGGAATCATCCTTCAGATTAGATTATCGAAAACAAATATGCAGGAGTTGAGACTAGAAAAAGAATTTGTTCACCAGAAAAAACACACCTAACACTCTTATCTACAATTGAACCAAATTGTTTTGAAGAAGCCAGGAAGGATGAATTCTGGAATAAGGCCATGGATGAAGAATTGGATCAAATAGAGAAAAATGACACTTGGTAATTGGTTCCAAGACCAAAAAATAAGAATGTGATCGGCACAAAATGGGTTTTCAGGAATAAATTGAATGAATATGGACAGGTTACAAGGAACAAAGCTAGATTTGTATGTAAAGGATATGCTCAGATTGAAGGAATCGAATTTGAAGAGTCATTTTCCCCAGTTGCCAGAATGGAAGAAATCTATTTTCTTTTAGCTTATGCATATTCCAAAAATGTTAAAGTATATCAGATGGATGTTAAATCAACTTTTTTGAATGGGGAACTTGAAGACGAAGTCTACATTGAACAACCAGAAGGATTTCAGTTGTCATAGAACAAATATTATGTGTGTAAATTAAAGAAGGCCTTGCATGGTCTAAAACATGATCCTAGAGCATGGTACTCCAGACTGGATAAGTATCTGCAGGAGGCAGGGTTCAGAAAAGGAAGTGTAGACAACAACCTCTACATCAAGGTAAGTCAAGGTAATATTTTATTAATTGAAGTTTATGTTGATGATATTATTTTTGGTAGTGATGATGACAGGTTAAGCCATAAATTTGCAAAAGATATGCAGAAAGAATTTGAAATGTTGCTACTTGGAGAACTATCCTTCTTTCTGGGACTTCAAATATGTCAAAGCAACCAAGGAATTTTTATTTCTCAAACCAAGTATATCAGAGAAATGCTAAAGAGGTTCGGAATGGAAGATTTCAAACCAGTTATCACTCCCATGCAAACCAGTTGCAAGTTGAGCAAAGATGATGATTCAAAGTCTACATATCAAAGGAAATACAGGTCAATGATTGGCAGCCAATTGTATGTGACAACATCTAGACCAGATGTAATGCAAGCAGTTGGACAGGTGGCACGATTTCAAGCAGCACCAAAGGAATCACAGGTATTAACAGTGAACAATATTTTCAGATATCTGAAAGGAATAGAAGAGTTTGGGCTATGGTATCCAAAAGGAAAGGATCTATCACTAATTGCCTACACAGACACAAATTGGGCAGGTTGTATTGATGATTGACGAAGCACCAGTGGAGTAGCGTTCTACTTGGGTGAGTGTTTAGTATCATGGCTAAGCAAGAAAAAATCATCAATATCTCTACTTACAACCGAGGCAAAGTATATTGTAGAAACAACATTTTGTACACAGGTTCTTTGGATGAAAAAAACTTTGACAGATATATAGGTTACGTATGATAAGCCCATTCCAATATATTGTGATAATACAAGCACCATCAATATCTCAAAAATCCCGGTGATGCATTCCAAGACGAAGCACATTCCAATCAAGTATCACTTTCAATGGGAACAGGTTGTAGAAAAGAACATCAGAGTTGAGTATGTGGGCACAAAATAACAAGTGGTAGACATCTTTACAAAACCACTTCCATGGGAAGCCTTTAAATATCTTCGCCAGAGACTTGGAGTTATTTCTACTCCAAAATGAATGCTTTTTGAATGCTTATCTTATATGTCTTAGATGTACACGAGGAAGAACCATAAGAGGATGGTTCAATCAGGGGAAGCAACCCCAGATGGAAAGATACCTTTTCCATTGATGACAAAGGGGGAGAGATTTATCATATGCAGAGGACAGATGCATGGTTATAGGGGGAGCATATTTATCAGATGCAGAGGACAGAGGAATGGTTCTAGGGGGAGAATATTTATCAGATGTAGAGGACAGAGGCATGCTTCTAGGGGGAGCATGAGTGATATGATTTCATTATTGCATCAGAGTGTTTCCATCAATTCCAAAGGGGGATATTTTTTATTAAGGTTGGTTGTCATTGATGTCAATCCTTGAAGAAATCCCCGTAGCAAAAAGGTTTGGGTAATGGAACAAAGGTTGTTTCATGTATAATGGTATGAGTTTTAATATATTTTAAGGTAATACTATTCTATATGGATGTTACATGTCATTCCATTTCCGATGGTATGTGGAACGTCACATAACTCCTCACGGTTAGAGAGTTATGGCCATATAAAGTTGGAGAACCCAGGTTTGGGTAATGGACCCAAGTTTGTTTGATGGATAACGATATGAGTTTTGATATATTTTCAAGTAATAATACTCTATATGGATATTACATTTCATTCCATTTCTTTTGGTATGTGGAACGTCACATAACTCCTCACGGTTTGAGAGTTATGGCCTTACGAAGTTGGAGGACCCTCATATGTTGGCTTGAAGCCCCAAAAGGTCAAAGTAGTCAAAGTGGTTTAAGATATTTTAGAAGGTAAATAATAAAGTGAAGTGATGAGTGTAATATAATTCAAAGTGAATACAAAATAAATTATTTAAATAATAAATTTAATGGAGAAACTAGAAGTGGGTTAACCCTAAAATAAGGAAAGTGGGCAAAGTGACCTAGAAGATGTTTTTTAGGAGAGTATAAATAAGAGGCAAGGCTCTCTCATTTAACACACACTTGAGAATATTGAATATATATAGTTGTATGAGGTAAGAAAAGGATATCTAAGCCAAATTTCTGAGGGAAGGTGAAGAAAAGAAGGTCAGAATTCAAGGAAGGATAAATTCTTTTGATGGTGCTTTCTAAGGTATGTTATTTACAGGTAATCTCACCATTTTATCTATAACTTTTTTTCTATAATGATTCAGACTGTGAAATTTCTATTCCATTGAGAAAACATAGCCAAGTATCTATGGTAAAAAAATAATCTTGTGGGTCGTTGTATTTTTGGAGTTACACTTCATGGAAAATAGAGTTTGTGGTTATTCCTGAAACTAGTCTAAAACAGATGTTTCTAGTAACAATGTCATAACTTCTTCATAACATATCCAAATTTAGTAATACAAAATGTGTTGGTTAGAGTACAATATGTAGTATGTTGTGTAACATTTTCATATATATTAAATAAATATTCCATGCGGGGCACGCTCTACAAGTTCTCTCTCTAGAATAAGCCAAAATTCAACAAGGTATGCCATTTTTTCTATAACTTCTTTTTTGAGAGGTTCCAAGTAGTGAAACATGGAGGAATTGCATAAAACACACTTAATAACATTTTGTATCAGTTTCAGATATTTATTCATTACAGGTACAAAGTTATGATTATTTCAAGTTAGGTTTGTTGAATAATCCAAAACTAGTCATGTGAGACTAAAGAAAAGTTTGATGAAAATGCTAGTCTCTTGTTGTTAAAGTTAAGGAAGGTTTGCAGGTATGTGATAATATACACCAAGATATCAAAGAGTTACAAATCATAATTGGATGATGAAATTGATGAGGGATTTTGGTTAAGGTACATGTTGGGTACATGGTTGAGACAAGTAGTTGATGAGTTGGCACATACATGAGGTGTATAGTTGATGATGTTGGTACATATTGATGATTCATAGTTGATGAGTAGTTTACACATGGTTTATACATACTTGGTACATGGTTGGATGCACTTTTTTATGGTACAATTTGATTACAGGTTGTTTGGTATAGGTTGGTGCATGGTTGATGCACTTGTTCATGGTACAGGTTGATTACAGGTTGAGGTACAAGTTAATGAATGGTTGATGCATGGTTCTGGTTTATTGGTACAGGTTTACAACAATATATCTCACAGTGATAGTGTGGTAGTGGTTCCATCATTCTACTTCTACTTCGGGGCAGTTGGACGAGGCAAGGACAGGTGGTTGTAGCCACCTTACAATTGTAGCTGGAGAACACAGGGGGTTGTAACCTCCTTCTGGTTGTAGCCAGAGAATTGGGGAGTTGGAGCTTCCCTCAGGTTGTATCCTGAGAAACTAGGGGGATGGAGCCTCCTTCTAGTTGCAACTGGAAAATAAAGGAAGTTGGTGCTTCCAATGAATGTAATTCTTCAAGACATATAAGAAAAATAATTTCGTGGTTTTCTCCCGATTTGGGTTTCCACATAAAACACTAGTGTACTGTGTATGTGTGTGATTGTTCATTTCTTATTGCTCATTATTGGATAATAATTCTACATTGATATAACACTTGGATTATTTCAAGAAAAACGATTATAATTACGTTATTACTGATTCACTCCCCCTCTCAGTAATCCAACACTATATCTGTATCATTTTTTATCACTATCATATAGAGTTTTAATTTAATTTTGGTGAATAGGGCATGCAAAATGAATTTGGGATCGTGAGGGGATTCATAATGAGTGAAAAAGTGAGAAAATGAGAGGGAATTATATGTATACTTTTCATAAATAAATTAAATCAATCATAACTCTGTTTCAAATATAATCCAAAAAGCATCCACTTCCAAGAGCAAAACATTTAACTGTTCCTCAATTGCATACAAATTGCTTGTTGTCTTCAATAACAATTTAATTTCCCAGAAATCTTCAATCTATATTCTGTGCATTTATATAATGACTATGCAAACGTTTCCAAATCCATAGTACTTCATATGCTAACACTGATCTCTTCTTTTTAAATTAAACAAAATAAGCACAATGATCCTTGTTATTTATGTCCAACATTCATCTTTGGTAATCAATAATAGACCCATTATAACAGTTAATAGTCACTGTTACCTAACAAAAATCAGTCCCGATTTAATTACCCACAGGTTCCTTTAAAAAAAAATACAAACTTAAGAGCATGCTCGATGAACCAATCATATACATAGGTCTTCGATCGTATAATTGACACAATATTGATTCGACAACAATAGTCAACCCAAAAAATACAACCCTGAGCTTGACATCCATGTGAATTAATATGTATAGACTTCCTTTCAAAAAAATCATAATATGCACAGTGATTCCCATAAGATATATGAAGAGAAAAGAACGATATTACCCCTACACAGGTATCTCTTTTAAACTTTGACAGAATCATGATCTTGATTGGTGAAATAATCACTCACACAGGTTCCTTCTTAACTTAAATGTAATAACGATCATGCTAGGATTAAACAAAGTAATAAAGACCATAATCGACTAGAAGGGAAGCTCTCGGGCAATAGGTAACCATAATTTTATTTTCTGTTCAGACGAATTCATCATAGAGAGGACACAAAAATATTTGACCAAGATATGGTTTTTGAAGTGAGGGAGCTTGTTCCCTTAAATTTCCACAATCGTTAAACCCAAAATCTTGACAAACCCTAGGAGGTGCCCGAGGAAGGTAGAAGCAAGTCAGACTCCAAGTCAGGTTCTTTAGAAATTAAATGCATAGAGGTAACGAAAGTTTGCTTGACTTTAAAAAATACAAAGAGATAATGGCATTTTACATCCTCAATAATTTACCATCGACAAACAACCACATGCCACAACATAATCTTGAAAACACAGAGAGCCATGCTCTTTAAAAACACCACAGTCCTTCAAATTATAACCCCAATATCTTGACAAAACCATAATATAATGCACGAGTGGAAAATAAGGAAATTTGATCTAAACAACCCAAGAACAAACAGATGCTTCTAAAACCTTTTTTAAAGAGATGAACGAGGGTTAATATAACAATGAAGGGTACTCAAAAAAATAGAGAGACCATGTCTCTTTCCAACACCCAGGAGGTCAACAACTCTCGAAAACAATTGACAGTGAGGCCACACAACATAATAGTCATCATTATAGCAGATATGAGAGGAGAGGGTGTGAAAACTCTTCGTGAAAAGAATGCCAGAACACAAATCATATTCATTCGATACATACACATGCCTCTATTAAACATTCTGGGCCAACCAAGATTGGAATGTGGAAATATTTCAATGAAATGACAGTAAAGAACGAGTCATCAAAAAATAGCTCATGGCTTATACAAAATAACCACACTAATGTCGACTTTTTCATTGCAACTTGGATAAAGAATCACAACAATGACCGAGAGGAAAAGGGGTTGAAAACAACTGATACCCAGATTGGTGGTTAAAACATTTCAACAATAAAACTCAGAGCTTGTTGCACCATTGTTACCATTATTTCATAGAGAACCATCGTAAAAAACCAAGTTGACCAAGTAAATAACCAATGCACAAACTTTATAATCAATGACACCCATTACTTTGCTTACAAGTGCCAACATTTCACTGTAATCAAAGAGAATCCATAACACAATATTGATAGTCAGTCAAAAACTAAAGAAAACAAAAAACCCATGCAATCCTAAGCCACCATTTGATTCATAATATAGAGAGTCCATCATGGATTGAAAGAAAAGAGCCATACCTATGAGAAAATTGTTTCAATGACGAACTGGTCAAGTTTTCCCCTTCCAATCTTGAAATCGTGGAGCTTCCACAACCAACAGAGAAATAATGCAATTATGCTAGGGCGATGGGATCAAGGGAGGTTTGGAGTGACGTGTTGTAAATGCACGTCACTTCCTCACATGGACCTATTCAATTCCATGTATGAGCCAGCCCATTAACATAACATCCAACATTAAAATCAAACCAATCTAAAATTCAATGCCATATCCTTTGTATAGAGTCAATACCATATCAATTGTATAGTGCACCATTCGAGACATATCATAACCATACATTAACCTTATGCCATAAAAATCATATATTAACATTACCATATGTTCCTTCATATATACTCTTTAACAAAGCATATAGTATAACAACTAGGTCCACCATTTCACATTTGTCACAAGGTTTATGTGTAATCTTTTGTCATAGCTCTAGCACTTATACATAGTTTTTCTTTTTGTTTCAATCAAGCTCCCAATTTATTATCCTTTGCATAAATCATATATGGATCAATTTTATAACATAACATAGCACTTGTAAACAACACAATCCTCATACCCACGACGTTGCCTTGTACCACAAGTAAATTTCAACAACATTTAGAAACAATGCATCAACTACCCATTTATCATATCAAATGAAACCAAGACTGCATCATCAAATGTATAGGACTGTGTAGGAAACACCATAACAACAACAACATATAAGCATAACATGTCTATCCTTGCACCTATAGTGTACAAGGGGGTCCCACCTACTAATTATATATTATCATTATAAATAAATAATAGCGTTTAGCAATCCTTTGCGGGCGAAATTCATCGTTGCAATTTTAATCGTCAACAAGATTCTGACAGGCCAAGGTCACAACCTAAGGTGGGGTTCTCACAACAGGAGGAATTACAACTTGAATATATCACAGGGCAACCAGATTCAAGATGGGAAGGAGAACCAAAGTCTGGGACATCTAGCGTGCCAACATAGAGAAAGGGGAAACAACCCATTGCAGCATTCTCGTGCAAGCATCCTGATGCCTCAATCATTTTTTCATGCATTCCAGAGGGGGTGCAAGCCACACCTAGTCTACTGGGTTGCGTCGAAATGTTAAGTTACACAGACCATGATGTGTCTGACACAAATAAATTCCCATAATTTTTGTAGCAGGTGTATATGGAGAGCCTGGGAACATGGCCGTTAGGATATCCAGTGATACAATCAAAGCAGTGGGTGGAAGGTTTAGTAAAAAAAGGGATCCTTAATTTTTTAGAGATTCCCCACTTCGACAGGGTGAAATATGTGAACAACTGCATCAAGCAGTTTATGGTAGTCCTCCATGGAGGATTTTTGTTGTTGGATGAACCAGTCTCAATCGATGTGGAGTTAATTGTATTCATCACAGGCCTGCCATCAAATGGCGAGAAGCCCACGCAGTACTTGGATGATAAATACAAGGAAAAGGATCTTGCAAAAAAGATGAAAAATACTTATGGGACATAAATAGGCTCACGCGGAATTATTATAAAGATAATTAGTGACACAACCACCATGATGGAAACAAATCTATTGGAATGCCAACTACTTCGCAAAATCTGCAAGGATGAGGTCCCTACATGAGTTGTCACAACAACAACACTATGCACAAATGACACCATAGTCAATTGGGCCCCATACTTACTGAACCTGTTCCTAGATGACTGCAAGGGTATGCAGGACTTGGGAACAGAGTTACACTACTCTTGGCCAATGATATTTATAATGTTAATTGGTTGGAAAGAGCATCCCTACTCATATTTCTGTGACAGAGTAGGACGATGTCGTGCAACATGGTACACGTCGTTGGGAAGCACTTTGTATTCCAAGCGAAGAAGTGGTAATGCCAACACTTTTTCTTGGTATCTTAGCGAAATACAATAAATCATAGCCAACACATGGAGGATAACTCTGGAATTGGTCACACATTACCAGGGGATATCCAACTTTAATGGTATGTGACACAACATGTGGATCCAAGCGCGCAGGGATCCTGAGAAATAATGGATACAACATCGATTCTGCATCAATGCATATGAAGTTGAAATGGAAATAAATTACTGGCAAGAGGATTGGAACATCCCAGTCATCACCAAGGACATGCCTAAGGGAAAATAAGTGGAAACAACGTCATCCAAGACATCTACAGGAGGCATCGTCGTGACCAAGAAACCAACACAGGAGGCGAAGCCTGGTCAAAAGACAACGCCACAGAAGAAGGGCAATGCCCCAAATAAGGATGCTCAAATAGGAAAGAAGGACAATTCCCTAACACAGGAAGAACAAGGAAGGGAGGATACAATGACACAAGAAACCCCGTCAACAACTACTCCGCAAGATATAGGGCCACCCAAATGACCAATCATACATATAGGTGGGTCGCATGAGAAGGCCAAGGCCCATAAAAAAATCCTGGAATACACAGTCATCAAGGATGATGCTGATATTTTCGTAGAGAGGGTACAGGACCGTGCAACGGAGGCATTTGAAGAGGATGAGAACCAAAGAGGTAGGATAAGGAAGGATTTGGCCAACATTAAGCAGGTTTTGGAACAAATACAAGTAGCAAAAATGCAAGAAAAGGGGATCAGAACAGATCTCCCGAGCGACAAAATAATAGGACATGATTGCGTAGAATGAAGAAGACACAATCCAGGTCATAGTGCAAGCAAGTCCTAGCTTCCGGTTAATAAAATATATGATGCAGGTTGGCAAAGCCATAGCCGAGATACCACTCAACAACCTAGTGCAGGTACAATTGGTATTGTCTAAAATACCAACAAAGGAACTCTACAAACTAGAATTCAGTATCACACAGGAAGTGAAATCGTGAGCTAGAATAGATGCGATGAAATTGCAGGAAACTAGAAATTGCAAGGATGCACTAGAACTGGTTGTAGAGCAGGTCAAGTTGGAGACAAAAGAGGAGAAGAAGCACACAGATAAATTAGAGAAGAAGCTGAAGGAAGTGTTCACAAGAATTATAGATAGCGCGCAGGTAGTTGTGAGCAAGGTTGAAGAATATATTGAAATCATCATGTAGACAATCGAGGAATATAAGAAGGATATCAAGGAACTCAAAGAAAATTTAACACCAACCACTCCTTCTGAATTTACAGCTGAAAGGGAAAAATAGGAAGTCCTACAAGTGGAAATGATGGAGAAAGAAGCTAAAAAGGTAACATAATTTTTGACAGGACCATGCAACTATGGACTACGTTGGATGAAGATGATAGGGTCCAACAACTAGACCAAGAAGAGGAGGAGGTCAACACTACAATCCAAGAGCTGAAGTAGAGAAAAAATGCCATAAGAATTACAAAGTGATTGAAGGGCATGTAGGAGATGAAGAGCTTGCAGACATAATTGAAGATTGTGCATAATAACAAGAACACCAGGCAAGCCCAGTTAGAACCCCTCCAGGAAAGAAACTGGAGGAGGATAAGACAAGGATGGATTAGGACCATGCCGAGAGCGCATATTCTCTGAAGGAACATATCACAACGTAGAGGGTGGAAGAGCTTACAGAGAAAGCTAGGAAAGCGAGATCAAAAAGGGATACATTAGAAGGAAAGATTCACATCTTGGCAGAGGTTGATCAAGGAGCACACACCACCTGAGTGGCTCGGGATGAGCCACATTTCAGTGTTGGGGGCATGTTGGGTGTAGGGCTATTTTGAGAAGGAATTATATTTTGGGCACATGCCTATTTTTGGAGAAGAAACTATTTTGAGGAAAGACCTAACTGTGAAAAGGAAGAACTAATGTTGGAGCACAAGCAATAGGTGGTAGAAAATCAACATGCAGAAAAAGAAGGAAAATAAGCATGCGAGAGAAAAAGTAACATGGCACGAAGGAAGGAAAGCCTAACCATGATAGGGTTAGGGTTTTTTATAAGGATTGTAATGGCTATAAGCCTATAAAATAGTATAAACAACAACCTATGAGGTCTAGGAAGAGAGATGTTGTATGTCAATTAAGGATTGTTAAGTATTTGCATGTGGTTGATTCTAATAGGTCTTGTAGAAGAGATGAATAAGCTAGAGTTGAGGGTTAGTTCATAGGCTGAGGAGCCTGGTATGATCTAGTTTTCTTTACATAGGTTACTTAACCTCATCTTGATTGTATTATTGAAGATGTAACACGTGCAGTGCAAGATTTTGCAGAAGATCAAATAAAAGAGCAGAGAAGCTAAATCTTTGTGGACGTATCCCCATCAGGGGGTGAACCATGGTAAAACTTGTGTTTTGTGTGATTTTTATTGAATTTTTACTTCCTATTATTGGCTATCTTATGAATGAATGATTAACCTAGATGTATCAACATGCATGCACAAGGTTTAATATGAATGAATCTTAGAAATACTTAAATCAATAACAAGGTTAATGCATAAAGAAGGAAGAACACAACCACAGATCCCCATTCATTCCTAGACTGCAAACACCTGGGTATTGCATTCACCCATAAAAGATATCTCGGGTGAGACTATGTTGTGCATTCTGTGCGCAATGTTGCCTTCTGGTTTACCAGGAGGGCGGATAGTTTTTGAGGGATTTGTTGGAAACCTATTGAGATACGAACCTGTGTCAGCCCAAGAAGTGAAAGACTAAGACAACACTAGGTATTTTCATAAATTTTCAAATTTAAGAAAAAATATAACTACAATTTGGAAAATTGAAAATGAGGATGGCTCCATGGCTACTAGTTTTTCTAAATTAGCAACAACAAGGGTAAAACATTTTGACACTATTTATAAAATGGAAAGAAGAGCTTCCATACAAAAAATAATTAAAATCTTTTCCTACTTTGTTAGCTTCATGGATGCATAGGAAAATCAAGTACATTCGAGAGAAGTTAGGAGGGAAGAATTAGCAATTGTTCTTCAAATATTTCAAAAAGATAAGAACCAAAGTCTCAATAGGCTTCTTATAGAATGTTTTTGGGGGTGTTTGGATTTCATGAAGGAAGATATTCAAAGGGTTGTAGAGGAATCCAATTAAAATTCCATTAAGTGTTACCTAAGAAAAAACTTAAGACTAATATACATCCATCACGCAAGCCCTAAAGTCATTAAAGAACATGAAATTAACCAACAGTGCATAATAAATACTTAATGTAAAATAACTAAACCTATATCTTACAAAAATCCATGGTAGAGCCAATTGTACTCTAGTTCTATATATATATATATATATCCCATGAATAAAGCTTCAACAAATCCCATAAAGAATAATATAGAAATATCCCATGAACCAGTCTTCATTAAATAGGGAGTGAAAAATATTGAGGGTCAGTTTTCCAACCAAATAGTACAACCACCTTCATATTTGTTTCCCTTGATTAGGGATTAATCTCAACGAGGTAATGGAATTCATAGTTCACAAAAAATCTAATGAATCCAACCCAAAGGTGATCAAGAAAAAGTAATTTATGCTTACAATGTTTTAACCTAGGTGTGGTGGAGAGGCCCATGGACTTGAAACACCTCCAAATACTACAAGATTATGGTGTGTAGGGGTCTTACTACCACCTTCAACTAGTGATCACAACCACACAACAATGGTTCCCCACTTCAAGCAAGGATCTTAGAACCATATTCTACTAGTGATAACAACCACACAACAATGGCATACTTCTCTACAAGGATCTTACTACCACCTTCAATTGGCGATCAAAATCACACAACAATGGTGTCCTCCAATTTGTGCCCAAATAAAAATTACAAGGAGCCAAGAATACCAATATTTAATACCTATTAATGTTGTAGGAACACTCCCAATCCATTAATATATGTAGACTTAGTTGGCATAGACACAATCCTTCCCCACCCATCATTCTGATACACAAATGCATCAATCATACTTACCTCCACAAAGAATTTCGTCAGGAGCCAACCAATCCCTTAATCCACATAGACTTGGTTGGAATTGACACAATTTCTGTCCAACCCATCATCCCCATAACATAAGTGCATCAATCATACTTAGTTATTGTTGTCACAAGAGTTGACTCTAGGCTGTAGTAGAGCCAAGCCTTAGCACATTTTGAAAAAATATAATAATGGGTGATTGATAAGTTATTGGAGGCTTCTAGAACTAGGTCTGAGAGAGATTTTCAACCATTAAAAAACAGAAATAAAGAGGCATGATCTCATATACTAAATTCATTTTAAAACCATGAGGATGGATAAAAGATAGGAGATAGACAAAACTGAAAGAAAAATCCAGGTATCCAATTCTGATAAATATGGTCTTCCTTTCAGTAGAAGAATGAAAATGATTTCAAAAATCTGGACATAGGTCTTGTATCATTGACATCAAGACAGAGGAAAATCTATGAACAAATAAAACTTGTAAATAAGGCAAAACAATTAAGATTCAGGTCTTGTTCTACTCACAACAAAACAAAGGAAAAACTGCACTTGAAAGAAACCTCTTAATTAGTCATAGCATAAGTCTCACTGAATTGTAACCATTACAAGATGAATAAATGAATGGAAAGAAGAAAAGTATCCATGTAAACTTGAGAAACAATAATATAGGAAGAAGACAAAATCTAACATAACGAAGTATAGAATATCTTTTCTTCTGTTAAGTATTATTGAAAAGAATGCATTACATATCCTAGCCTAAAAGGCTCTCGGGATGCCCCCCCACCACTTTTGATAGATCTATAATCTATCTATTTATACAAAAAATGTCTCAACTGAAAAGCATTGGACTTCCCATAATATCTGCCTAAAAATGGAATATCAACAACATGCAAATATTATTGAATTTTGATTCGATGTGCCGACGCTTAATCTTTCCCTTCGTTTTCTCTTAGATACACTCACTTTCTTTTGTTCATTTAACTGGTTACACGTGTCCATGAAGGTTTTCATAATAATGGCTTAATATCTTTTCCATCTGATTTCGTTACCATCTTTCCCTTCGTATGCATTTACCGAGGTAAAGAATTGTGGTTGAAGTTGTGGTGATGGTGATTGGATAGCTAGCTCCACGCGGGCTTGTTATGGGAAGGTGGTGCGTCCACTGGGAGGTGACATGTAGTAAGAGTGGGAGATGAGTGGTGAGGGGTGATGGGTTTTCTATTTTGCGGGGGCGCGAAGAAATGGTTTTGAGGTAACCCGTTTTTCATCCCGCAATGCATCTGGTGATGCCACGTAACCCCAAAAGAAAACTACGGTTTAAATTGCGGGACTGCTTCTCAAAATTAAACCTTGTGCAACTCCGTACCCCGCAATATCCTTCAGTCGTTGATCTGGGAGAGATCAAGATAAGCCTCCAGATCTTTGAAAAGTAAGATAAGCACTCAAAGTTTGAGCCAAGGTCACAACTCTCAATCACATGTAGAGAAATATTCATGCAATTCTTGTCCTTCAAGCCAAGCAGAGGACATGCGTCAGATGATCCTCGTAATTGGTGATCTCGTATTTGGAGGAAGCAAGCAGTGCTAAGTAAAGAACTCACGAAATCTCAGATTTCAGGGTTCATCTGGACCGTCGATCGAATTGGACATGTGGTAGGAGATCTTGCACTCTGGAAGGTTTGAGCTCTACACATTTTTGTTCCCATTTTTGTATATTTAGCACTTCACTACCATATTTGGTCCTTTCTCCTTGTTTATCAAACTCCCAAACTAGTTTAGGATTATGTTAGGTTCTGATGGAGCCATTAACCTATCTGAAACAAGAGAATTCTGTAAGTTCTTCACATTGATGGAAAATACAAAATAATTATTCAAATCATTAACTCTATCCAATCATAAACGTAATTAACAATTTGATGATTCGACGTTAAGAGGTTTTGAATGCAAGAGGGAAGAAATCCCCCGAAGGTCGAATTCACAGAGCAGTTAATCTTTTATGAATTAGTTTTAAGTTTTAATTAATCATGTTTTAAACGTCGAATTAGCCTTGAGGACTTCGGCGGTTTGGCATTTGAAAATTTTGGATGTAGCATGATAGAAAACCTCCGAAGGCCGAATTCCCGGAATCATTTATTAATACTTAATCATGATTAATTAAATCTAATTAAATGTTTTATTAACTCTTTAAAACACTTTTTACTTCGGTGATTTTTGAACTCAATCTTTGTTAAAACTCCTGAAGGGAAATCTCTCGGACTGACATGGTAGAGATGACGTCATTCTTGATGACGTGCCAAGAAATGATAGGTGCCACATGTCACTTGAAAACGTGTGAATCATCCAACGAAAATGTTAGAAAAAAGTGCCACGTTTCAACCCAAGAAAAGACCTTTAAATGACACGTGTCTTATGACTCATCCATAATTCCTTTAAGAATTTATTGCGAGGAACTATCTTCAGGATTTTGGGACTTCGGATTTTTTGTTGTTTTGACTTCTTGTCATACCTGAAGCACGATGCTCCAAAGTGACCATTAGAGACTTTCTTTTAAAACTCAAGCAACTTCTAAAATTCAGAGATCACTATGACCGTTTGATTAAATTAGGGCAATTCATCAACTATGGATATTGTAAGCACCTTATTGAAGAACAACAAACCTTGGATTTATCTTAAAAAGCAATTTTTTAAGGTTCAAAAGCTCAAAATTATGCGTGTTCCAACATAGGCTGCATTTGGGGATTGTGTCTCCCTGTGAGGTGTGAAAGAACAATAGCAAAAGTTCCTTTACTGGGTAAATGGCATCATTATTGATTTTTGAAAAACATTTTCCAGTTTTATTTAAGGATTAATCATACATAGAAAAATGCACTTAACCAAATCTCAAAAACCTTCAAAACATACTTAATCATAGATCTCAAGTTAGGCTGTTTAAAATTTCCCTTTCTTAAAACTGAGTTTGGATCTGTTTAATATAATCAAAACAGCTTTAACCAAATTATCAGACTTCGAATGACTTCGTTCGCATCAAGGTTAAGTAGATGTAATAATTTATTTAGGGAATCCCTTGTTGGTTCAGAATGTAAATATTACCGGAAAGAGAACTAGATGTCAGAGTATGTTTTTGTAGATATGTATGACAACCATACAAATATCATAGATATTTCTTCACTGCTAATGAGCTTGTTCAGTACCCTGGTGAATTTATCTACTTCTCCCATTGAATTTCCTTTCACCATTTCAATTAGTACTTTTTCATTTTGCTGAGATGAGGGAAATGATTACATGAATTTCCTTTCATCATCTCTTTAGACAAATGGGGGAAATCAAATTATGAATTTCCTTTCACCATCTTTCTTATATTTTAATATTTTGAAGTGGGGGAAATCAATATGTATGTATCATACAAGGGATGATATCTGCTTAAAATTTAAAAAGAAGGTCTTTCACAATTTTTTAAGTATACTTTGAAATTAATTTTCTCCCAATCTTCAATACACCTTCTCCTATAGGGAATATTTTATAGGGATTTTGATTTTCAAGGATCGACCTTGAGTGAGTTTGTCAGTTTAAAATATGATATCAGAGCTAAAATTATCAGGATTAGCCTAGACATAATTTTTCAATTAAAATCAAAGGAACATAAAGATTTTTGCCTAATCTTGTTTTGAAAATATTCTTTTGAGTTTTCAGAGTCAGGTTGAGTCTCTTTTTTTCTATGAAGATTAAAAGGATGAGAAAGGAGGAAGAATATTTGGAGTGGAAAGAACTTGGGGAAACGGAAAAAAATCAAGGATTGAAAGGATCTGAATCAAAAATATCCTAATCCCAGACAAGTTCATGTATCTAACTTCTTTCAAGCTTATTTATTATTATTATTATTTTATTTTTTTTATATATTTTTATATTAGAGAGTCAGAATGAAATGTTGATTTGGAAAACTTATTTATATACATTGGCCCTACACTAATCAAGTGAAATTCCATTGATCAAGTAATATGAAATTTCCAATGGAGCCATGCAAATAGTGGGTTGCTTAACATACCTTGCTTGTTGCTAAATGAAGGAATGAAAAGATAATAAATTGTTTGTAGCAAAGAATGAATAGGTAGCTTGCGCTTACTGCTAAAGTTTGGTTGCACACAAAATGCTGCAACATTTTGGACCTCTTGAAGAAAATACTCCAACCAAACAACTGCTGGATCATGAAAGTATAGAGACATAAAATTTTCAAAGTCAACTGATACCTTTTCCTGTTGGCCAAGTTGTATGAAATACCTACATTCTCCATTGCTGATCTTTTCTTTTTTTGGCTAGAGAATGTCATATTGAGGCTCACTAGTTTGATGCTCATCAGTTGCTAAATAGGAAGGAGTGATCAACTGCTCCAGTAACCCCTCCTTATTTCCTTCATCGTCAGTCCAAGAATCTTGTTCATCATTGTCATATACAGGTTGGCTGCTTTCACAATGCAACTGATAATTTTCCAGTTGAACATAACTCTCTGAAGGAAAAGAAATAATGTGTTGCTCATCAACTTCGAGATCACATTCATCATAGTTATCAAACAAAGGAGAAATATTTTATGTTTCCATGCATTCTAGGAAAGAAATGTGCTCTTCTTGATCCTCTGGATACTCATCATAAACAAGATCCTCATATAAAATTTCTGAACTTTGAATTTCAAAAAATTCCATTTCTTAATGATCTAGTAATGATGATTGAATAATAACAACTTTATCAAAATAAGAATCTAGAGCAATAGTTTTATCATGACAATAATTACTATGAACATTTGGTACAATGACAAAGGCACTTAGAGATCGTTTCCATTGTCAGTATCATTACCAAAATCATATTTTCCAGGAGTTGATTGCTTATGGTCTTCAATAATCCATTGGCCTTCGCAAGGATCTAGATCAGCAGAAGATTCATCATCATGTCTTTGATCAAATTGAAGGACTGGAGGGTCTGTAAGGATTTCTTCATTTTTACTTGCAATCGTGTTGTCTTAATTCTTATTGCTGCAAGAAACCTCTTCTTGATTTACTCCAAAATCTTCTTCATATAAATTTTCCTGATCTGTTTGAAGGATATCTTGTTTTTATGCAAATTCTTCTTCATATAATTGACCACAATTGCTATCATGTTTTGATTTTTCATCAACAAACTGATAATATTCACAATCTTGTTCTACGAAATCTAAATTGCAACATTCTTAAAAAAGGAACTCTGATGAATACATTCTTTTGCAATATTTATGAAACTCTACATGGAATTCTTTTAATGATGAAATGTTGGAAGGGAGTAGAGATTTGTACCAATGTTGAGCATCCCCTCCTAGACTAAACATGAACAATTTCATCAAAACATCTTCATGATGAATATCTAGTTGATGCATGAGCTTATGAAGTTCAAACAAATGTTGAGCAAGATTATCATCTTTATCCTCTCTAAAAATAGGAAGATGATATCCCCATTCTTTAATATCAGGAAAAACATTTGTAAAGTCCAAATAAACAAACCTCACAGCAATCCGAGCAATGAAATAATTTGACATCTTGGAGCCAGTGGAGTCGCCAGTGAATCATGTGGATTCTTCGAACCAAGGATTCGTCAGGTGAATTATTACAACCAATCTAATTCCTATCCCCTGTTCACCATCAAGGAATAGATCTAAACTTTTGTCGTACCCCAGGGAAGATATAAAACTTCAAAACTGTCCCCAGAAACGGTGCCATAAAATGTTGTCGCAAGAGTTGACTCTAGGATGTAGTAGATCCAAGCCTTAGCACATTTGGAAAAAAGATAATAATGGGTGATTGATCAGTTATTGAATTCTTCTATAACTAGGTCTGAGATATCTTTTCAACTATTAAAAATCATAAATAAAGAGGCATGATCTCATCTTCTAAATTCATTTTAAAACCATGAGGATGGATATAAGATAGGAGATAGACAAAACTGAAAGAAAAATCCATGTATCCAATTATGATAAATCTGATCTTCCTTTCAATAGAAGAATGACAATGATTTCAAATATCTGGGCATAGGTCTTGTCTCACTCACAGCAAGATAGAGGAAAAGATATGAATAAATAAAACTTGTAAATAAGGCAAAACAATTAAGATGCAGGTCTTGTTCTACTCACAACAAAACAGAGGAAAAACTACACTTGAAAGAATTCTCTTAATTAGTCACAGTATAAGTCTCACTGAATTGTAACCATTACAAGCTAAATAAATGAATGGAAAGAAGAAAATTATCCATGTAAACTTGAGAAAAAATAACACAGGAAGAAGACATAATCTAACATAACAAAGTATAGAATCTCTTTGCTTTTGTTAATTATTATTGAAAAGACTGCATTACATATCCCAGCCTAAAAGGCTCTTGGGATGCCCCCCCCTTTTGATAGATCTAGAATCTATCTATTTATACAAAAAATGTTTCAACTGAAAACAGTTGGACTTCCCATAATATCTTCCTAAATATGGAATATCAACAACATGCAAATATTATTGAATTTTGATTTGATGTGTTGGCGCTTAATCTATCCTTCGTTTTCTCTTAGATACACTCACTTTATTTTGTTCATTTAACTGGGTACACATGTCCATGAAGGTTTTCATAGTCATGTCTTACTGTCTTTCCATCTGATTTCGTTATCATATGTCCCTTCATATGCGTTTACCGGGGGTAAATAATTGTGGTTGAAGCTGTGACGATCGAGATTGGATAGCTAGCTCCATGTTGGCTCGTTATGGGAAGGTGGTGTTTCTGCTAGGAGGTGACGTGTAGTAAGAGTGGGATATGAGTGGTGAGAGCTGATGGGTTTTCTATTTTGCAGGGGTGCGAAGAAATGGTTTTGAGGTAACCCTCTTTTCATCCCACAATGCATATGGTGATGCCACGTAACCTCGAGAGAAAACTGCGGTTTAAATTGCAGGAATGCATCTCAAAGTTAAACCCCACGCAACTCTGCACCCCGCAATCCCTCGGTCCTTGATCTGGGCGATATCAAGATAATCCTCCATACCTTTGCAAAGTAATATAAGTGCCCAAAGTTTGAGCTGAGGTCATAGCTCTCGGTCACATGTAGATAAATATTCGTGCAATTCATGTCTGTCGATCCAAGCAGAGGACACATGTCAGACAATCCTCATAATTGGTGATCTCGTATTCGGGGGAAGCAAGCAGTGTTGAGTAAAGAACTCCCGAAATCGCAGAGTCCGGGGTTCATCTAGACCATCGATCGAAGTGGACATGTGGCAATAGATCCTACACTCCGAAAGGTTTTCTCTCTACAAATTTTTGTTCCCATTTCTGTATATTTATCACTTCCTTGCCATATTTGGTCCTTTTTCCTAGTTTATCAGACTCCCAAACCAGTTTAGCGTTCCACTAGGTTCTGATGGTGCCATTAACTTGTCTGAAATAAGAGAAGTCTATAAGTTCTTCACATTGATGGAAAATAAAAAATAATTATTCAAATCATTAACTATAGCCAATCATAAACGTCATTAACAATTCGACGATTCAACGTTCGGAGGTTTTGAATGCAAGAGGGCAGAAATACCCCGAAGGTCGAATTCACGGAGCAATTAATCTTTTATTAATTACTTTTAAGTTTTAATTAATCATGTTTTAAACATCGAGTTAGCCTTAAGGAATTCAGCGGTTCGACATTTGAGAATTTTGGATGTAGCATGATAGAAAACCTCTTAAGGCCAAATTCCCGGAATCATTTATTAATGCTTAATCATGATTAATTAAAGTTAATTAAATGTTTTATTAACTCTTTAAATGTTAAGCCCTGATATTGGCTCATTACCCTTTAATTGGGGCATATTAGATTAGTAATGCTATTTTATTTATGTCGGCTTTAGGCCATTAGTTGTAATTTAGATTAGTAATGTTATTTTAATTATGTCGGCTTTAGGCCATTA
>ML778392.1:385049-467776 GCA_009831015.1 Picea engelmannii
TGAAGTATCTCATTAACCAAGTATAAATCATAAATCATATTATGAACCACATTAAATGAAAAAAGGTACTCAATACATGTACACATCATATCAAGTCATCCAACATGTGTATATATCCTAAACCATATCAATGGAAACGTACCTAATACATGTATGCATCAAGGCACCCATGATGTGCATTCATATCATAAACCATATCAAAGGTAGGGTATCCAATATTATCATACATTAAGGCATCCATCATGTGCATACATATCATGAACCATATCAAAGGTAGGGTATCCTATCAATATATCAAAGGAAATGTACCAAATACATTTATACATCAAAGATCCCATCATGTGCATACATATATTAAACCATATCAAGGGTAGGGTATCCAATATTGTCATACATTAAGGCATCCATCATGTGGATACATATCATGAACCATATCAAAGGTAGGGTATCCAATCAATATATTATGAATCATACAAATGTATCAAATCACATATACACGTCATCAATTATAATATGAAACCACTCTATAGAAATATATCGAACAAATGTGTGCTTCATCAATCCTAATATGAAACCACTTTGATAGAACAATATCTAACACATGTGCACATCATGAAATACCTTTCCTAGTAGGGAATCCACGCAAGTCACATACCAACAAGGCATCTACACATAATCACAATGGAATGTCTTTCTAATAGGGCATCCACATATGCGGGCATCATATGAGGGTGAATCACATAATAATACGACAAATCATACTAATCTTCATTAAGGGTTATCGCAACCACTTGGATATCATCAAGAGCATGAAATATCATCATGAATATCCATAGCATCAACACATCAATGAACATGTTAAACAATAGGTATGCATGTAATATTAACCATATCATTAAGACTAGTCATGTTAATTCCTCGTAAAATATTTCCATGGATACATACTTATTATTAATAGCATTCAATTCTAATTTGATAATCAACAAGGAGGCATTATTGTTCATCACTAATTAAGTAATCACATAGATATAAAGGGTATAATCATTGACTCACACATGTTTTTGACTGTGATTAAATACCAAAGAAGGGACCATATAGGGGATGAGGAGTCCCAATCCCCATCTCCTACAATCGTCAAAATCAATAGCACCATGTCTAGTCAAAATAAGAATTCAATCATCATAATGAGAAACATAAGAGTATAATTAAATCATGTGATTATCGACAACTAAGGGTCAGTATGCTTACCCTTGTTATTCTAAGTACATACATATAATAAGGATAGTTTGAACTATAATCTTGCATAGTCACCACCATACATGATGGGGGATTACAATCGTCCACCTCTTTATAGGGCTACATCCTCAAAGCCAATTCAATATCGTGTAACCAAGCATAAAATGAACTTCTTTAATCTCTAGATTCCTAACTCACGCATCCCCTACTTTGATCTTGATATCATCATTATCAAATAAACCTATGTTACCATTATAGACAATAACAATTATTGTTGGTTATTATTTGATTACCATTCCCATTATCAAGTTCATGGTAAGCCATTGAGATATCCAAATCCTAAATATTAATTATGTATCCTTCTCCAATCAATTTATCATGAAATAAAATCATGAAGTCATTAATAATCCATGTCATTTCCAATAAAAGTTCTAAAAATTTATTCCTCACATGGTAGAGTGGATATTGTTCTAGTTCAACATGTATCACCACAAAGAAATACCTCTCGAATGAAATTATATGTAATTGATGACCTCTTGGGATACCCACATTATTGTAGAATTCTCAAATTCAATTATGCCCAACTCTAGAATTCGAGATGCACTCAAGGCTCTAAATTTATGCATGGGCCCAATCTCCTCAACAGAGTTATGGTCTAACTATTTTTTCACACCATAAATTTAGTACTAAAAATTAAGTGCCCTCTTCTACGTGACAGAGTACTAAAACTCCGAGTTTATACTCTTAAGCACTTCTCATTTGGAGCACTACTAAGATCTATGGTTTCAATTCACCAGCCTTAAATATGCTACGCCAAGTCTTCATTGGTCAAACTGCACATGTCGACCACGTGTCACCTTTTCACTCGTCCATGTCACTACCATGTGTCCACTTCTCATTCGCTAATGCTATGCAGGGTTCTTTATCAGCTGACACGTGTCCTCATCTAAGCCATTGATCTATTCCACTTTGAAAATATCTCGTCCATCTATCGGGCTTGTTCCTTGCCTGGGGCTTCGAAATACCACTGTAGCCATTGATTTATTCTTTCCTTCCATTAGGTTTGAACTGTCAGTCTGACTGTCTCTTATTCGAAGTATATTTCAATCTCTGACTTTGAAATACTTAATCTGAATCACCTTACATAATCCCTTCAGATTCCAAGCTCTTGACCATCCTTTGTCATCGATATATTTCATGTTGCTTGATCTACACCATCGATCAAACTTCACCTATCAAAGTTCCCTTCCACTTTACACTCTTATATTTAGACTCTGAAGGCCCCTTTCACTATCGCATGATCCTCCCCTAGTCTTCAATCTATTGTTAGGGATCTATTAGTGATTGAATAAATGGTTGAGATAGCTTCAGAGCTTTCAACTAGATCCAATGAATCTTGTCTGCACAGACTTACGATCTGATGGTCACGATTAATTCCGATAGAGATCGGATGGTTCATGTTTCTCTATCATCTACAAAGGGTTTATTCCTCTACTCACATCTAATTCCACATAGAATTGGGTCTTATTCTCGATCTAGATCCGATCAAAGGATAATTGTTGCTCCTGTCATGATCAACAATGTACCACAATTCGTTTTGGGTGTATTCCACTAGATACCTTCACATACAATTCAAGAAGGGGATTCTTCTTGTTCGAATACTTACGCCTGCAAAATTTAGTCCTACATATATTTAACACATAAAATCCACATAAAGGTTTTTAACTGACCAACTCCCTACAACACTTGAAACAGAGTGATATCATTCATAAATCATACAAGACTATACATGTAAGTTACATAAGGTGTCTTAATGGCCCTTTCACATCTCCCACTCTTTGGCCTAATTCTCTATTCAATTGGTCACCTATCATTCTCAAAATATTACATTTTTAATGCAAGGTTCTTGAACCTGAATATGTTCAGACCATAACAATCATTCACCAAATTAGTCTCCAAGATCTATTAAGATCCAAAAAATCCTCATGAGATCTATAATTCACCTAAGATCTGTCTAAATCCTCACAATTATCAATCATCTCTCAAAAATCTTGATATCTTCTTTAACAAGGAAGATTCAATTACATATTAAATGAATCTCAACTCAACAACCCTTATCCGATGAAATTCTTCTAGAATTAAATAAAACATAGGAAAATATAATAATCCAAAGACCCCCCTAGGTCTAATCAATTATGTTTTTATTATGAAGGAAGGATGCTCCTGCATCAGACTCCCAAGGTTCAAATGTTTCATGATCTCTTGATCATGAGTCTTCAACTGTTGAAGTCCTCCCGGATCCCAAAATTTATGTTGTTTCTTACCTTCTTTGCTACCTTGATGTTACCTTGTTGTTGTCTACAACCTTCATGAATCCCATACTTTACTATGTTGTTGTGCAACATCTCTAATTTCTTTAGTAATATGTACTAGCATTCTATTCTTCTTCTTCTTTCTCTGGTATCTTCTTTTGGAAACCTTCATCAAATTCTTCCTTAACTCCTCAATGTCCAATGTTATCCTCCACTGGTGCACACTACTACTGTAATTCTGCTGCAAATTTCTACAAAATTTTTGTATGGCTATTGCCACCTCTTAGTTTTAATATCTCTCTCTATCCTCAGCCTCTTAAAAAAATTTCTCACTCAACAAAACATTATGCAAGCAATATTTCATATCTTCAAGCTACATGCTCAGTTTGTAAGATTGCTTAAATAAACTATGTTCTTGGAATTTACTAAAATGAAAGACTTGTTGCAAAAAAATTATACCTTTCTTCATGATCATGAACCAATGGTCATCATACCCTACTGTCATCTTCTCCTTAGAAATCTCCATACTTGCATCATTGTAGACTTGCATAGCTCTTTCCAAGAATTTATGTGCTTCATCCTCTAAGTATCTCCAAGCCAACTATTCATCCTCCTTGCATCTCCATCATCTGCATCCTTTGAATATGCATGACTTCCCTATTCACAACTTCTAAGAAACAATGTTGTCCCTTCCTCTAACATGCTATAATTTAGAATCTCTCTCTCTCGTATGCCCTCATGAGGCAATCCCTCCTCTTGGACAACTTCAAGTGGTTTCCTATCTCCATGACTTGTAAGTCTTAAAAACATACACAAATCATCAGTTTTAAAAACATGATAATCTTCCGTCTCCTTAGATGCCTCTAGCATATTCTCCTTATCCAATTTTTTCATGAGGTCTACACTTTGAACCTCATCTTCCTCTCCCACCATCACTTCCTTCTCTAGTTAAAAAAATGTGAATGTTTAGTCCTTCCCTCAAGGACTCTCTATACTCAACTTCTCTAATTTGAGCTTTCAACCTTTTCTTTTTCTTCCTTGCAATTAAATGCTTAATAGGCCATCTAGACTTCCTCTTAAGTATCCAACCATATCTCTGGTTTTCTTCAGTCTCCTGTAGCAGCTCCATAATAATGTTGAGCCTCTCCTTTAGCTCAGTAAAATCTTTGTCAAGTTCATCTTGACTCATCTTTCTTCCAACTGCTTTGGAATCCTCCTTATTCTGGTCGTGGATTCTTTGTGAACCTCTGACATGACCATTAGTGGTCACCTCTATCTCTTGCAAACTTATCCTAGTCTACTGTGAGTTGCATCAATCCCCTGTAGCAAGTCTTGTCTACTTGCTACCTAATACCTCACCAATTTTCCCCTTTAGTTGTGGCCTTTTGTTATTACAGGTTCTCTCCACTAGAACCCTATGAGAACTCATATTCTCTTCTTTATAGCTTCTGCACCTACCCACTTCTCCTAAAAACTTCAATTGTCATCTGCACTTCCAATCTGTAGCTAGAAAATTACAACATCTATTGATGCAAGGTTCTTCCACAAAGTCTTCACTTGAGAGCTTTGTTGCACCCCTTTTTCTCCTCTATCATAACTCTATTTTCTACAAATGGATGCTACCAATTCTCTACTGCTACATGCTAACTAACATTACCACTGTTAATTAAAATCCAAATATAAAACATTATACCTCATACCTTCAAGATCTTGTTCTGAGATCTTGTCTCATCTACTTCTTGGTTGGAATGATCTTCAAGCCTATAGTAATCCTTTACAGGAATTGTATATCCAATTCCTTTTTTTGTTGTCTGCACAAATATTCATATACTTCCTTCTCTTGAAATTTTAAATGTGTTGAACCTACACATAATATATCTAGCTAGAAAATACTACACACATTTGCAGAGAGATTGAGAAAGAAGAAGAAGGAGAGAAAGAATGGAAGAATTCTCGATAATTGTATTCCACACTCAAAGAGTGAATAATTTACAATATATATATATAGGATACATGAGTAACTAATGAGCCATAGTGGTGGTATAGAGTGATATGGACACACACCAAAAACTATGGGAGTAAACTGCCACCTAGTCTAGTCTCTCAGGAAGTTACAGGAGTGAACTACCACCTAACTGAGTTAACTGGTCAACTAGTCTTTAGTTAACTGACTGAACAAAGAGTAGTGAGGAGTATATCAGGGAATAAAGGGTAATGCGTTATTTTGGTTATGATCCCAAGGCAAGTGTGCATTATCATGGTGATGATCCCAATGTTGCATGGTGACAAAACTAATGTAACATCTAAACTCAACTCAACTAGTCAAATTGAAGTGTCAACTAAAAGAGAATATTCTCCAGGTGGAATATCCTCCCCTAAAATATAGGAGATTGGATAATGACTGATTATGATGAATACAAAAGGAAAAACATTAGTAAAAATAAATCCCAGGTGTGTGTGAAGTAACTCCAACACCCCCCCTGAACATCACTATGGTGAAAATAAATAATGGGTCTCGACAACGAGGCCATGTTAGGTACCCAAATACAAAAGACACATTGAAATAAATGAGGAAATAGGGAAAACATCATGGGAAACTCCCCCCTCAAATTACAATTCATAAAAAAAAAAAAATTGGAAGGAACAAAAAGCAGTTGCTAAGTAACTATGTCCTTCACTCCAAGAAGACCTCGCAACTGTGCAAGTTTGTGCTCGTTGAAGATTTTTTTGAAGATGTATATGTCTGCACAGATCTGATGAAGTATATGCACCATTGATATGTCCAAACATATCCACTTTATCTTCTTGTAATGAAGAATATCCAAATAAAGTTTGGATGAAACTTTGAAAACTGTGCCGCCATTTCCGGAAAAACGCTGAAATTTTGTTGATTTTAAAACGATCATAACTTCACTTCCCGGACTCCATTTTGGATGATTGTTTTTTGAAATTGGATATTTTCCCTAGAGGAATTCAAATATCCAATTTTTGTATGCAAAGTTTTCTCATAAAATATCAGAATTGAGTCTGATGTGCGCGGATCCCTTTTTGTCTCTTGAGATGCATGAATGGTGCATGCAAAAGTGTCTGCATGTGACTCTTGAGATGCATGCCATATATCTTCCACATGAAATTAAGAAAACAAATATGAAATGGAGTAGACATCATATTCAATTAATGGGATACAAATTTGTGCAAATACTTGTGTAGAAGACTCTTCAGAATAAAATCTTTGATCTTCTGGTGGCTTCTCTTCTCGCTCTATCTGTTCAACCTCCTGCATCAAATATTCACAATATTATTTATTCCCAAATAGAACCTCCAATCTGGTCCATAATTCATTTGGAGTTGATTCTTGTGATTCTTCATATACTTGATGGAAAAGTTCTCGATAAACAGACATGCAAATACTTCCTATGGCCATATCATGTCTATTGAGAAAGTCATTTTTCTCATTGGCGGAATTAGTGTCTACTTTCATTGCCATAGTTATTTGGTACAAGCCTCTACATGTGAGATGAATCATAATTTTTGGCTTCCATTCCAAATATTTATGAGGCGTGAGAAGTAGTGTCGATGAGTAAAACATAGATTCCATATTTTCTGCGTTCTTCAATCTTTTTTACCTGCAATTTTTTTTGGTGTAGATTTTGCTTAGAATTCCATCGACTCTGATACCATGTAAATGTGTTGAACCTGCACATAATATATCTAGCTAGAAAATACTACACACATTTGCAGAGAGATTGAGAAAGAAGAAGAAGGAGAGAAAGAATGGAAGATTTCTCATTAACCGTATTCCACATTCAAAGAGTGAATAATTTACAATATATATAGGATAAATGAGTAACTAATGAGCCATAGTGGTGGTCTAGAGTGATCTAGACACACAGCGACAATTATGGGAGTAAACTGCCACCTAGTCTAGTCTCTCAAGAAGTTACAAGAGTGAATTGCAACCTAGATGAGTTAACTAGTCAACTAGTCTTTAATTAACTAACTGAACAAAGAGTACTGAGGAGTAGATCATGGAATCAAGGGTAATGCGTTAGTCTAATGATGATCCCAATTCAAGTGTGCATTATCATGGTGATGATCCCAATGTTGCATGGTGACAAAACCAATGCAACATCTAAACTCAACTCAACTAGTCAAACTGAAGTGTCAACTGAAAGAGAATATTCTCTAGGTGGAATATTCTCCAGGTGGAATATTCTCCCCTAAAATATAGGAGACTAGATAATGACTAATTATGAATAATAAAAAAGGAAAAACCTTAGGAAGAAGAAATTCTAGGTATGTGTGAAGTAACTCCAACAAACATTGTCTTTGTTATGTATCCCTTACAGAATATCAAAGAGCATTAAATTTCTATGATACCAAAATGATGACCTCTCAGCCTACCCACAATATTGTATAATTCTCAAATTCAATTATTCCCATCTATGGAATTTGAGCTGCACTCAAGGCTCTAAATTTGTGCATGGGCCCAATATCCTTAATAGAGTTCTGGACTAACTATATTTTCACACCAGAACCTAAGCGCTCAAAATTAGGTTCTCTCTTCTACCTGATTGAGTGCTAAAAATTCTAGTTTATACTCTTAATCACTTCTCATATGGGGCTTATCGCATATGTTCTTGACCATGCCCACAATATTCATTGCTTGGGAACTTGTCTCGTCATGGACCATACAATTTTTACCACCTTTAATTCTTATCCATTGATCATCACTGAAAGGATGATCTAGATCACATCTCATATAGATGTTCCTTTAATCCTCATCATATAATACTTTCCTGATGGATGCCCCCAATTAATCCTCATAATGGATTAATATGGAGACAAAATTTGGCTAGCAATCGATCTTGATCCTTAGTTCCTCTCTGCAATGGATAGTCCTGATTTTTCGTCGGAGTGTTATTTTTGGAGGGTCTCCTTGCACATTGACCAAATCATCCAAAAATGTAGACTTTGATATCCCGTGTCTCTTCTTTCAGTTTTGAACATCAGAACAACCTCCATAGTTTATCTGTCATAATATCTATGGTCCCAATTCATCATCCTTTACTCTGTTGTACTAAGTCTTCATTGGTCAAAATACACGTGTCTGCCATGTGTCACTTGTTCACTCATCCATGTCACTGCCACGTGTCCACTTCTCATTCGCTAATTCTATGCATGGATCTTTATCAACTGACATGTATCCTCATTTGAGTCATTGATATATTCCACTCTAAATAAATAGCGATCATCTATTGGGCTTGTCCCTTGCCTCGGGCTCTTAAATACAACTGCAGGCATTGATTTAATATTTCCTTCTGTCAAGTTTGAACCGTCGATATGACCTTCTCTTAGTCAGAGTATCTTTCAATCTTTGACTCCAAAATACTTACTCCGAATCTCCTTACACCATCCCTTTGGATTCCAAGGTCTTGACCATCCTTTTCCACCGATCTATTTCATGTCGCTCGATATACACCATCGATCAGACTTCACCTATTAGAGTTCCTTCCACTTTACACTCCAATATTTAGACTTCGAAGGACCCTTTCACTATCACATGATTCTCCTCCAGTCTCTGATCTATGGTTAGAGCTCAATCAATGATTGAATAAACACTTGAGATAAATTCATACCTTTCAATTGGATCTGAGGACTCTTCTCTTCACTGACTTATGATTTGATGGTCATGATGAATCTCGTTAGATATCAAATGGTTCCTATTTATCGATCACTTGCAAAGGGTTTCTTCCTCTTTTTACGCTCGATTTCACACTGAGTTGGATCTTAACCTTGTTCCTTCTCGATCTCAATCTGATCAAAGGATCATTGTTGATCCTGTCATGATCAACAATGTATCATGATTCTTTGTGGGATTATTCCACTAGCTACCTACACATACGATCCAAGAAGGGGATTCTTCTCGTTCAAATACTTACGTTTGCAACATTTAGTCATGTAGATATTTAACACACATAATACACACAATGGTTTCTAACTTACCAACTCCCTATAACACTCGAAACATAGTGATATCATTCATAAATCATAGAAGACTATACATGCAAGTTACATAAGGCCTCTTAATGGCCCTTTCACATCTCCCACTATTTCGTTTGATTCTCTATTCATATGGCCACCTCTCATGCTCAAAAGATTACATTTTTAATACAATTTTCCTAAACCTAAATCTTTTCAGACCATAACAGTCATTCACCAAATTAGTCTCCAAGATATCTTAAGACCCACAAAATCCTCATGAGATATATAATTAGTGTAAGATCTCTCTAAACCTTCACAACTCTCAACCAACTCTCACAACTCTCGAGATCTTCTTTAACAAGGCATATTCAATTACATATTAAATGAATTTCAACTCAACAACCCTTATCCCATGCAATTATTCTGCAACTAACTAAAACATCGGAAAATAGAATAATCCAAAGACCCCCTAGGTCTAATCAAATGTGTTTTGATTATGAAGGTAGGATGATCCTGCATTAGTAATGCATAGTTGCATGTCATCTCACTCTATCCTTTCAATTAATTATCTTACAAACTATGTCACTATCATCAACGTGTCGAGATCATAATTATGATTATCCCTAAACCACCCCACGCACATAAGATATTAACAATAAAAATCACAATATATAAACATACACAATATATTAACTAACACACTATAGAAGCAACATATTAACAATACATAGACACCATATCAGAAATATGTAAACAATATAAACATTATATTAATAATATAAACAAACTATACAAACCATACAAACACAATATATAAACAATATTAACTATAGTAACACAAATACAATAGTAAACACAAAGCACCCAACGATATTAAACAAACAATGAACAATGCATATAACATAGTAATGAGATAAATGCATCAACACAGTAATATTAACATATATGCAATAATAAAATACATGAATGTAATAAATATTAATAACTAAATATATCGACTTGAGTAGGCCTAATGGTTAAGAACATGTGTTTCCTTCTTGGAGGTCAAAGGTTCAAATACAAAGGGAGGTATGGCATGTACACCTATGTAAACTTTATAAGTCAAATCGCTACAACAAACAAGGAGGTCTCATACACCAGTTTGGTGATATATATATCCCCTTTGGATTTGAACCTGTGACCTCTTTAGAGGAATCATATGTTCTTAACCATTAGGCCCACTCAATATAATATATATACATACATTTTATTAACATATTAACATAATAACATTATAATAGCACAACAACATAATACAGAGCATAATATAACCCAAGAAAACAACACAATAACACAACAATTTTTTGTCGAATGCCCTTAGGAATCTCTTTAAATACCTTGGAATGACTGTCAATAAAATTTTGGAGATCCACGAGTAGAGGGTCTAAATGTTTGAACATCTAGTGAGAACAATTGTGCAATTACACCATGGTGTCACTTTTTTAGTAATTTCGTCGTGTTGTTAGAGATTATCACTTTAGAAGGTTTCCCTTGGATACCTTTGAGTTCAATTTCCTTGCCTTCCAAGGAAAATATCATGAAGCGTTCCTGAAATAAAGAGCCACCAGACATATGTGAGTATATTGTTCATAGTACCCATAGTGCTAATGATTCATTTGAAATTTATTCATTCGATCTTGTATCAAAAGAGAAAACACTACATCAACTCAAATTCCCATTGATTATAGGGTTGATGTATTCCTCCCATTGTCATGATGTCAAATTTTGTAGTTAATCAACCACATTGTTGGATATGTCTTCCTCTGCAAGATCCATAAACCTTTCTCCCTACATGGATTCCATAGTCTAGATGATGTCTCTACCCTCAAATTGAAAAGACATTTGGTGTTTTACTCTTTACAAAACAATGCAATATAGTGATCTGTATCATCCACTATCTTGATGAATTCAAATACACATAAGTATCTATCATACCCAAGTCAAATTAGACCCCTTCCAGTAGAGCAATAAAGAGATCCTCAACTGGTTCTCCAAGAATATTTGAATGGCTGATTAAAACAACTTTGATTGTCCCATTAACAATATCTCTTTAGTATGATATTCACTGTATATCCTAGGTATATAATTACATCTTGCACCTCATGATGTCATTCTATTCACTTTGATAGTTTCAATCCCACTCCTTTACCCCTGTGAGCATCACCTGATGTAATGAGTGCTATGTGAACTATTCAATATCATGAAATATTTGATCATTCTGACTAATTATGATGATACATAGGTCATGCTTAATGACTTACTCTATGCAAATAATCCCAAAAATGATATCTCATATGTTGGACTATGAAATCCTCACAATTCCTTCCATTTTCCTTAATCGGTGTAGAGTTCCTTCATAGACATTTTTTGAGGTACCTAAATATTCTACTAATAAAGTAAACAATATCATGTAGGTTCTCTCATCATGTAGAATTCTCAAAAAGGTTTACAACCAAACCTTAACCTCATTATCTATGGAAAGTGGATTCAAGAATCTTTCTCAATTCTACGATATGCTCTTGAGCTTTGCAGTTGAGATGGTGTCGTTGATCCGAATATTAGGTTCTCATGGATTCCCATATCACATGAATAGTATGCTTCAAGTATTCCTTTTTCTCAATCACATCCAAATTTAAGGAATGAAGAGAGGATTTCATTATATTCCCTAGTAGTAATGTATCTAGGTATACTATAGTCTCAACTCCTCCTCATGTGGAAATGTTCAATATTGTACCATTTTCTTTTGTAGTAGAAAGTCTAAGGGATTATGGATAAAATATTACAATATTAACTCTACAATGCCTCCTATATTAGGCCTCCCACTTGTCAATCAATTATGTACAATGTTTGATGTTATATGCCCCATCGTTTGATAGTGGTTGTACCATGCTTGTTTTGGTTGTATAAAACTTCTTTTTGTGACCAACTTCATTACATTTGAATCATCACACATGAGGTTTATTCTCATCGAGCATACCTCCCCCCCTTGACCCCCCCAATTCTCATGTTCTTAGTCCATTCCATGAATCCTTACCACATAATAATTCACCATGAATATGTTCTTCTCAAACCTCTCTTCCAATGCTTTCATTAATCTACAATCCTTAGTGCAGTGTGTATTTATCCTACATAAGTTAGAGTATAAGAAAATTGTAGAATACATATTTTTGTAGCAATGGATAATGTTATCAATGTTGAACCAACTTATTTTGTATCTTATGTATTTCTGCCATGGTATTCCTAGTGAAAGGATCCATCATAATGGAAGTCTACTATTGTACCATAAGGAAGTCATTACATAGATGAATGCCCATATTGGATATAGTACACAATACACTCTCTCCCCATTCTGCTTTCTTATTTCCAATTATTGAATATGTTTCGAAAAGGAAGTTATTTGGTACTAGAATTGAACCATACAAGGGGAAATTCTTAGGATTGTAACATTGGCTAACCCTCTAATCAACTCAAGGAACATTTCAAATTCTAGTACTGCCTCCTATTAAGTTCTCAAGTGATATTTTGGTAAGGGTTTGTAAAAGAGGTAACACTCTTCCAATCAACGATTGCTTATGTTACATATCCTAAATGGTGTAAACAATATGATTCATGAGGACATGGAACATTTTATCATACTACCACACTAATTGTCCAACCCTTTTCTTAATATCCTTTAACTTATAAATACTATTTTCCTTAGAATTTGTATTTTTAAACTCCCGGATCCAAAGTCTACTCATGACTCATGAAAGTACTTTTCTTGCACCTAATATACCGTTCTAACACTCTTCCATGCATATTGGTTTAGAATCTACCATCACAACAACATTATTAGTTCCTTGTGCAATCCAAATAACATTGCAGAATAAGTAGTGTTGCTCTATGTGTTCTTCTCCACGACCATGAATAAAGGCAACTACAACATTGAATTTGCAGGTGGATTCTCCATCCTCATAGTTTTCAGTCCTAGAACCAACAAAAATCCTAGAGGACTAGGTTATGCAACCAAGTTTTGAATTCCAAATGTGACCTTGACACTACTCGACACAACTATTGACAAAGTCACACTAGTAGAATTTGGAAAATAAATGACTATGTGACAAATTGTTTTATCATGAAAACTAAATATGACTAAATTCTACTATTTTTTTTCAACATAGCTATAAATGACTAAACTAAATGACTAATTTGATCGTTGAGGAAAAAACACAACTAAATAATTAGTCACACAAATAAAAATGGCTAAATAAATGACTATTACTCCTATAGACTAACATTTGGTAATTTGGACATTAATATATATAATTTCTTGTTATATACCTTATGGTTTCTATTAAGGTCTCATTATATTAGACCATTGGTAATATATTCTTCAAAAAACAAGAAGGGGAATATAACATATAATCTAGAGTCAAATCTACAACATATATCTGGCTTGATCCATGGAATTCCTAAGCAATGAAATTATCCTGATGATCCAAGAGGATCTAGGAACACTCATAGAGGTCCAAGAGGATCCAGAACGCTCACAGAGGTCAAGAAGGATTCATAAATTATCAAAATTCAATCATGCCAAATGCTCTCCAAAACACCATCAATGCATAGAGCTCAGTGATATCTTTGCAACGATGCAAAAATCGCCTCAAATGAAGTTCATATGCAAAAGTTATGGTGGGTCAAAGTTCAAGTCAAACTAGGGAAAAGGGGAAAAAAGTAAAAGGGTCATGGTGACACATCTCACCACTCCAAGGGTGACATGTGGAATGACCGTACAGGCCATACAGCGTTGACGTAGGTGAACTCATATAGTGACATGTCGTAGGAAGGTGACATGACACAACCATACGCTGACTGGGAAAATCGTATAGGTTATGTGGAAAAATCACAGGTTGACAAGTGGAAATGATAGTCCAATGAGATGCCACCATGTGGTAACCTCTCATTGTCCAATTATGGTTTATATATATCAAAATTATATGGGAGTCAATGGGGGTCAAACCCATGAACTCCCATAAGCCTTACACAAGCCTCCACTACCAATACGCCACACACATGAGACTTAACCTTATATGGCATCATTTGTATTTAAGTTTGATAAAAATTTTGAATGGAGAAAAAAGAGCCAAAGGCATAATCCCTCAACCCTTGCCATATTCTTTGTTATATAACTATGTGCCAAGATTCACATAGGGAATTAAACTATATTCCACTGCATTTTTCAACAACCATACTATATATATGTTGGAAGCAGGCTGAATTAGAAAGAAAGGTTATTTTGGGAAGAAAGGCATGCTAGAGGAAAGTGAAAACTGGAAGGAAAAGAAGCATGCACAAATGCATGGAATACCTAACGAAGCTAGGGTTAGGGTTTTTGTAATGCATTGTAATGGATGATGAGCCAGAAACATATATAGAGATATGCTTAGAAGATGTTTAGGGGATGAGTTTTGAGGAGATACTTTTCAAAAGAGAGAATGTTTTGTTTAGGATAAGAATTAGTAACACTACTATAATCCGATACCTTTTTGTAAGTTGTTCAACTGTAGGGGGCTCAGGAGGGTAGATCTTGAGGGTTAGATCACATGTTGAGGAGCTTGGTGTGATCTAGTCTGTCTCATAATAGATATCAACCCAACTGAGAACAAGTTGTAAAGTGCACGATGCTGTATTTTTGGAACTACCATAATAGAAGAGTTGAGAGCCAGATCTTTGTGAGTGTAGCCCAAGAGGGGGTGAACCATAGTAAAACTTGTGTTATGTGATTTTATGCTTTTGTGTCTTTTATTGTCTATGAATATATGTTAGAATGATGTATGAATGAATTAATCAATGAGAATGCCAGTATATTGTGTTACTAAGTAAATAAAACTCTCAATGCGCAGCTAACATATTCACATTCATTCTTGGATTGTGAACACTTGAGTATTGCAGTCACCCAATAAGACTATCTCGTGTGAGACTGTGTAATGCACTTTGTACGTTGCGCTGCCTTCTGGGTTACCAGGAGGGCCGATAGTTTTAGAGGCTTTGTTGGATCCCTAGTAGACCTTGACCTGGGTCAATAATGTTAAAGGTATAACTTAGAAAACCAACCAACAAATGGTTTCATTACCAGTTGGAACAACATAGGATTGAGTAGATAGGATCTGTTGAAGATCTATTAAAATAAATGTAAGATCTATGGAAGGTGGGTCAAAAGAATAATGAATCAGACAAAAAGAAGGTAAGAAGAATGCACCACTAGAAGGGGATGTTGAGACCGTGGAATCCCATAAAAGCAGAGATTGAAAGTTGGTTGAAGACAAAGGAGCTAGATTTTGCGCATAAAGATAACAAAAACCCTAGAGTAACACCACACAAATATCTCGAGAAGTATGTGTTTACTGATCTACATGAAGTCTTTTTCTGCGATTTTCCACACTTACTATAGGAATGGATATTGATGTTGAAGAATAAACATGCAACAAATCAAACCCGACAGTTAGACTTGACCTCAATTCAGATCGCGCAGCTACAACAGGTGAATAACAAATTCATCCGCACAATAGATTTTTGACTCGAGAGTATTGTAGCAGGATCTATAACAGAATTTGCAGTAGATATCGCGAAGTCGTACAATGCAGCAGAGCAAGAGTTTGTACAAGGAACTCAAGGAAGGTATATTAGATTGTTGTATACTTATATTCAGATATTTCTCTATAACAAAGGTGTAATGACAATGGAATCAAACAACTAAACTTCCCTGCATGCATTGGGGAAGGGGGGAAGCACTGACATAAAAAGGAGACATGGAAGGAGAAAAGGATAAAGGAAATAAGGAGGAATCCTTGGACCCAATCATGATGGATGATGACTAGATCAAGTGGATCATGGTGATAGATGGAAAGACACGCAGTGGAGTACCATACCAATACAAGGTGAATACCAAGAAGAGAGCAGTAGCCGCGATGGAAGGCTTGGCAAGTGATGAAGAGGAGGTAGAGGATCCTCATGATGTGGAGCAGATTGAGGAAATCCTACATGAAACATATGAGAGGAAGATGAGAGGTCCAAGAGAGGGAATAGAAGGCAACAATCCTATCCATATTAATGTCAGTGTGAAACCCATAAACCCATGTGTGACTAACACACCAAAAAGAACACCACCATTTAGGAAACCAAATTTCGGGAGAAGGAACACAACATGAAGTACATATACATAAGGAACGACAACTGGGGGAGCCAGTTCAGGAAGCATTAGTCAAGTATCTACACCGTGCAAAGGTAATAGTTCAACATTTAGGATGGTCGGACATGATCCCACCATCAAGTTACCAAAATTCAATGGAGAAGTGTCGGAGGACCCGAAGAAGCACCTATTTATATGTGAAAAACTATGGGAAGCAAAATAGATCACAAACGAGGACACCAAAATTGCATAGCTAGTGATTACACTAACGGATCGCACACTGGATTAGTATATGAGTTTAGCCACAAACAATTCACCAAGGACAACAAGAAATATTTCTGATATCAAGAAGCTGCTAACAAATGAGTTTCAGAAGCCAAGTTCAGAGGACCAATACATGAACGAGATGATATAAATTAGACAGAAACCAGGAGAATCCGTATGGGAGATCGACCATAGATTCAAGTGAATGAAAGGAAAGTTTAAATATCTCATGAAAGACGTGCAACATAGGCACAAGTTCATCAATTCACTATTACCACACTTGAAATATCCACTGCGACAACAAAAGTTTCAGACACAGGCAAAGGCTCTACAGGAAACCCTATAGTTAGAAGAAAACCAATATCAGAAGACCGATCCATCCATCGAAGAGCTGAAGGAGGATCTGAAAAACTTAATGTTCCAACTGAACAAGAACAAAAGTAAGGGAAAACGAGAATCTATTTGGTGTACCACGTGCAAGAAAAAAGGATACCATAAGAACAAATGTCCAACATTCACGTAGTACATGGAAGTAGGAATACCAAATCCACTACCAACAGGAGGACTATGGTGTGGAATTTGTAAGAAACAAGGCCACTATCCATATCACTGCCCAATGATGCATAAGTACCAGATAGTCCCAAAGCGATCATATTGCAACTTTTGCAAGTTAGTAGGCCATGATGACAAAGATTGTAGAACCATGGAGTTGATGAGAGAAAGGGCATCAAATGCATATAGGGTGCAGGCATAAATCATGACTGGGAAATCCACACCTCAGTTTAACCAGGTACCAGCCCCATACAACACTGTGCAACAACAGTATAATAATGCACAACAACCTTATAATGCAACGCAACCCCACTACAATACCGTGTAGTATAATCAGGTGCCACAGTATAACGTGTTGTGAGGCGATCGAGCTAGGTACAGAGGTGGAGGATGAGAAAGAGGAGGCTTTGGACGAGGAAGGGGTCTAGTAGTGTGTCACAATTGTCAACAACTAGGACATTATGCAAGAGAATGCCCACTTCCACCAACAAATTGTATGTATTTTTGCTCATTGGATCATGACATGGAAGAATGTACGACATTATTTGGAAATATCCAGGAAAAGAGGAACCGAAACTACAAAAATGTTCAATGGATTTCATCAGAAGCAAGGGATGAAGGACGAAAAATCAACATAGTTACATGGAGAGGAGATAAAACAGGAAATGACGTAGTACAACAAGTGCCAGAACAACACTAATGGGTAAAGAAGAATGTCAAACCAAGGAAGAAGTTTGATGCGTAAAATGAGAAGGAGATATTTAAGAAAGTGAGACAAGAATTTCTGAAGCCTGACATTGCATCGACTTCAATCACGTAGTAGAAGAAGGAAGTACCAGAGTATGATATGCCTCCATCGTTGAATCATACCAATGAAATGCAGCCCAGCGACAAGTAAGTACAATCAATTTGTTTTTGCAATCATGTGTAAAATTACTAAATGATCCACCCTCTGTCAAAGTATTACAAAATATGCTTGAAAGATGTAGCATAGAGATAGAAGGAAAGTTAGAACAAAAAATAGTCAATCACCTACATACAAGGAGAAGAACAAGTAGGGAGTTCAGGCTTAACGCCAACATTGGAGATTTCAACATGGGGGATATTATACTGGATTTAGGATACGAAGTCAATGTATTACCCAAGAAGACATGGAAATGTATGGGAGAGCCCACATTAGGATATTCACCCGTTCATATGAAATTGGCAAATTAGCACAAAGGTCTACTAATAGGGAGACTAAAAGGAGTGAAAGTAGACCTAGATGGAGTGTTCACTAAAGCGGACCTCGAAGTAATAGAGATAGTGGAAGAAACAACACCTTACCCAACATTGCTTGGCTTGGATTGGGAATTTTATAACCAGGCCATAATCAACTTAAAAACATGAAAGATGACATTTGAGTTAGGAGAATACAGGGTCATTGCACCATTATACCCATTAGAAGGGGAAAGGTTCGTAGAGCCTACTTGCTTGGACTTGGAGGAAATTAAATAGTTGTATAGAACAATTGTGTGAGATGAGGATTACATAAACCCAACTGCAGATGAGATAATCAATTGGAGGAGAATCACCTCATGTGCGACAAACTCAAATATGGGTTTAAAAAACTGGCAACAAAGGCTGCAAGAAGTTTCCACAATAAGATGCGTGAGAATAGACCACGCCATAAGATGGGTAGGTACGGAGATAAGGGAACCACCCAACTTCCATGGGGTAAATGATCTATAAGAATTCTTGAAACTTTATGACGACAAAGTGTTAGAAAATCAGATACTCTTAGCACTATATATAGCACTCAAGGCCACACCTGCAATATGGTGGGGTGCACACAAAGAAACAATCAAGGATTGGTACCAATGTAAGTGATTACTGCACATCAGGTTTGGTACAAAACAAAGAAGCAACCAACAACAAAAATATAATGTACAGGGGGAACCAGTGGAACATTTGGAGAAGTGTAGAGCACTGTGGAAAATGACACCCCCAGAGGAATGGCCCCATGATTTTTTACACACATTAGAGGGAATCCCAACAAATTGGTATACAGAACAAGAACTGCGTAGAGGAACTATGAGTTGGACACTACTACAAGAGAACTTTATAGTCACCTTCTCATTTGAGCATGAGAACCCCAACATAGATGCAACACGTAAAAAAATAAGAGGATTGATATTCATTAAAGAAACAAAAGTCAAACTCATAACAGAAGAACAACAGTAGAACCGACAGACAGTGAAAGAACTATTATCATGCTACCACATGAAGGAAAAAGTAACAGATGAATTTAGATTGAGGAAGTTGACATTTAGATTGAGGAAGTTGAAGGTGAAAGAGAAGTGGAAGGTCCACCTCTAGAGTCAGAAGTAATTGCTGTACCGATACAAAGTAGATCCTCATTCCACTGGAACTTTGTATCTTTCCTTAGAAATTGCTAAGAAAAGATACAAAGTTCCAGTGGAATGAGGATTGTCAAAATAGTCTGCTTACACTGAAACAAAAGACAGTAACAACACCAACACTGGTATTCCTATATTGGGAGAAGACATTCCATGTACATGTAGATACATCAACAATATCACTTGGAGCTAATTTGGCATAGACATGAGCAGGAGAATTGGATCATCCTGTAGCATTTGCTAGTAGAAAACTGTCAGAATTGGAGAAAAAATACAACACTACAGAGAGGGAAGGCTTAGCTATGGTGTACGCAGGAAAATATACAGCATAGAAGGTATTGCGCATAGGAATATGGTGGCTGACCATTTACAGAGACTCAAAAGAGTACAATCATAAATGTGATCTATGTCATAGGGTTGGTAAACCAAATAGAAGGGACGAAATGCCTCTGCGACCACAGATAAATCTGCAGGTATTTGAAAAATGGGAAATAGACTTTATGGGAGAAATTAACCCACCAACAAAGAGGACAGGAGAGAGGTACATCATTACCATGACATAATACCTGACAGGATGGGCAGAAGCAGCACCAATCAAATATTGCAACACAGAGACAACAACATACATCCTATTTGAGCAAGTGATCAATAGATTTGGTTGCCCAAGGATTTTTATGAGTGACCAAGGAACTCACTTGATTAATATTACTATTAAGGATATGACTGAGGAATTTGAAGTTCATCATCAAAAGAGTGCACCATATCACCCACAAGAAAATGGAATAGTGGAAGCCTTTAACAAGATCCTTGAAAACACACTAACTAATATCTATAACGTTAATAGGGACGATTGGGACCTAAAGATACTAGCCGTATTGTGGGCATACAAGACCACATGCAAGAAGTTGATAGGAAATACACCATTCATATTGGTATATGGACAAGAAGCAGTGGTGCCATTAGAATTTTTGGTACCTATTCTACACTTAGCAGTAACCACAAACATGACAGAACAAAGCACAGTACAACATAGGCTAAATCAACTGATGATCATGGAGGAAGATAGGATCCTAGTAGGGTTCCACCAAGAAGTTTAGAAATCAAGGGACAAAGCTTGGCATGACAAACATATCAAGAGGAAAACTTTCAAGGAAGGAGACTTAGTGTTGATGTATGACAATAAGTCCCTTCAACATCCAAAAAAACTCAGAATGCACTTGTTAGGACCATATGAAGTGAAAGCTGTCACAGATGGGGGAAATGTAAAGTTGACAGATTTAGGAAGAAAAAAACTCAGAGGGATGATCAATGGGAGCTGAATGAATATGTACAAGGACAGTTTACCACCCACGACTTGAAAGTCACCGCGAAAAAAAAAGGAAGAAGAAAAAGATATAGTGTAGGAAATCAAAAGGTAACAAAAGAGGCATAGTGCGCTGAAAATAGAAAGGGAACACATGCTCGGAAATGCTATCCTGATGGAGACAAGTCCAATGGTCACTACAAAGTGGAAACACATGGGAAAGGTGGATATGACAAAAAGAAGCACCCATTGACGACGACTATCTAAATTGAATGCCAGAAATGACTGACGGGATGCCGCATTAATCAGTCCCACTGACGAAGGCAAGGGAAATCAATGGAAATTACGAAGGAATCGGTGGTTCAATTAAATCACGATCGCGGTAATGTCTCCAAAAATATTCACATGGCATTGATACAAAGCAAGGACGTGGGAGTGGAAAGGTTATTGCGAAATCAGGAAAGGCAGAGAGCGATAAAGCATACGAAGCAGAGAGTGAAGGTTGTAGAGGTTGCATAGGCCCTTGAGCTTGGAAAATGAAATATTTACCACCATGGCACCACCCAAATAGGGAGAATCAAGCCATACTTTTAGACGACCACGAGGTAGTACCAGAGCATAATCGCAACCACAGGGAAGCGAACAACAACCATCTAAGCCGTCAGAAGTCGTCAATGTGGATGAAATCCTGTTGCCATATACAACACCATGAAGCCCCACACCCATTGTGGAGGAAACCCAACAGATATAACCAACGAGCATGGACATTGAGATGCTGGAAGAAGGATAGGGCCAACCAGCTGAGGACGCAAGTAACCTAGGTACCCAGAAAATCCTGAAGAAGCCCCAAGATTCAATGGGACGACTCCAACCCAAGAAGAAACAGTCATGTCAGAAGGATCACAAACAACCATGTCAGAAAAACCATAGGAGGGAGCAATGGAAGATGTCATTGGCTGACTAGAGGGGTATAACGAATAACAAACAATAGAGGCTAGAATCTCGAGCCAACCACCACAACAAAAGGACAAACATTCTGGAAGGAGTACATGTACCAGCTAATTTGTTAGGCCACATAGAGAAATTGAGGTACTCAGACCATGATGTCATAGACGCAGACAAGTTCCTAGTGTTTTCCAAGAAAGTATACCTACAAACTATAGTTATAGGACCCTTTGGTGAACCAATTAATCAACCATTCCAGTGGGTAGCAGGACTGGCCAAAAATGAGATTCTAGGCCTTTTGGACCTACCGCACTTTGGGAGGGGCGAGTATGCAAACAACTATGTCAATTAGCTGATGGTAGTTATACATGGAGGATATTTGTAGTTCGACCAACATGTCTCCATTGACATAGAGCTCATCACAGACATCACATGGCTGCCATCATGTTGTGAGGATCCCATGCAGTTCCTTGAGGACAAAACCAAAGAGAAAGCACTGGCTGAGGAAATGAAGAATAAATATGGCACCGAAAGGGGGTCACGCTGAATCATCATAAAGCATATTAGTTACCCCGCGAAAAGAATGGCCACAAAAATTATGGTATCCAAGATGCTCAGGAAATGCCACAAAGAGGAAGTCCCAGCTGGGGTTATCGCAGCTGCAGCACAGTGTTCCAAGGGCACTACTCTCAGTTGGGCCCCTTATTTGTTAAATATGTTCCTAGATGAGTGCAAGGATGCACAAGATCTAGGGACAAAATTTAATTATTCATGGCTACTCATCCCAATAGCCATGATTGGATGGAAGGAGCCGAGGTATTCATTTTTTTCCACTATACCCAAACCCTGTCATGGAGCATGATACTTATCGCTAAGAGCTACTTCGGACTCCAAAAACAAGAAAGATAATAAAACTATATTCGAAGGCTATCTCACCAACATACATGACAACATCGCCAATACTTGGAGGATAACATCGAAAGCAATCGCATAGTATCCATGCATAACCAACTTCAAAGCCACTTGACATGCGATGTAGATCCAGACATGGAAAGACCCTGACAATAAATGGCTACAACTGCTTTTATGCATCGCAAAGGCAGACATAGAGATGGCTATTAAGGATTGGGAAGATCAGTGGAGGATTCCAGTCCTCATTCGGGAAATACTCGCAGAGATAGAAGAGGAGGAGGTAAGGCAGGAACACACAGATCCTGAGGAGGTAAGGCAGGAACACACAGATCCTGAGGAGGTAAGGCAGGAACACACACATGCTAAGGAGATAAAAATGCCCAAGAAACCAAGGATAGGTCAGAAAAAGGAACAACAAAAGAAAGGGGGGACATCCAAGACAAGCATCCAAACGGGAAAGAAGAACAACACACAGGCGTCACAGGTACAATAGAAACAGACTGAGGCAGCACAGGGAACTACATCAAGTGCTACTCCACAAGAGCAAGTCCAGACTAAGAGTCCAGTCCTCTAGATGGGGGGTGCGTGCAAGAAGATTAAGGCACACCGAACACCCCTAGAATACATGATCATTGATGATGATGTGTACATGGCGACCCAGATGATCCAGGACCGCATAGTCGACTATTTTGAGAATTTTGCACGCCAAAGGGACAAAATTGAGGAAGAATTGGCACACATGCGACAACTCCTCAGGTAGTTTGGCGAAGCGAAGGAATCCAAAAGTAGCATAGGGATGGCCCCATAAACATCTTAGACAGGAGGGGAAACTAGATCAAGTGATCAGGATAGGATCCAAAAAAAAACACAGTCGAGCTCAAAATTTCACGTCACACCCAACATGCTGCGCATGGACGAAATTGTGGGGAAAACACCCCTCAAGGACTTGGCTCAATTATAGTTGGTATTGACATGAATACCAACCAAATCCTTGTATAAACTGCAGGTCAGCGTTACATAGGAGGTACAGTCTCACGCACACACAGATGCAGTGGAATTGCAACAGGTAAAGGATAATCTAGACGAATTGGAATTGGTCTTCGAACAGGCTAAGATCGAGACCAAGGATGAGAAGGACCACGTGAATAGTCTAGAGCATAAATGGGTTGTATTCTATGAGAAAATCCCAAAGAATGCATAGATGGCCAAAATCATGATGATAGAGAAGATTGATCATATTGTTCAAACAATCGATCAATACCAATAGGATATCGAGAACCTCCGGGAGTAGCTCACACCCACCACTCCACCATAAGTAAGGGAGAAAAGGAAAAAGGAGGAAACAACATAGATAAAGGAGATAGAGAGACAAGTACATGCAATGACCAACTTTTTTGACAAAGAAACACAACTTTGGACGAAGATGGAAGAGGATCAACATGTCCAGCAATGGGACCAGGAAGGAGAAAGGATAAGTGAAGCTATCTAGGACCTTAAGCAGAGGCAGAAGACAATGTCAATCACAGAGAGCATCAAAGGAGCGCAGGTCATGAAGAAACTACAAGAAGAACTTATAACTGAACAAACAAAGAAAAAGGAGCGCTAGGCTCAAATGGAACCGCTCCAAGAGCGAGAAACGGAGGTTATTTCACGGGTGGAGGAAGCAAAAACAAATATGGCACAAACCCAGGCAGAGTGTGCAAGAATGGTTAGCGATGACATTGCAGTGTAGGAATTGGAAGCACTCAAGGAGAATATCGTGCAGGCCCAAACGCAAGCAATGGAGCTCACAAATAAGTTCCAAGAAATTACAAGAGAGATCGATGAAGCACACATGGGTTAGGTGTCTCGGGACGAGCCACATGTCAGTGTTGGGGGCTTGTTGGAAGCAGGCCAAATTAGAAAGAAAGGCTATTTTAGGAAGAAAGGCATGCTAGAGAAAAGTGACAGCTGGAAGGAAAAGCAGCACGCGCGCATGCATGGAAGACCTAACGACACTAGGGTTAGGGTTTTTGTAATACATTGTAACGGATGATGAGATAGAAATGTATATATAGATATGCTTAAGAGATGCTTAGGGGATGCTTTTTGAGGAGATACTTTTCAAAAGAGAGAATGCTTTGTTGAGGAGAAGCATCGTTAACACTACTGTAATCCGATACCTTTTTGTAAGTTGTTGAGCTGTAGGGGGGTCAGGAGGGTAGATATTGAGGGTAAGATCACAAGATGAAGCACCTGGTGTGATCTAGTCCACCTCATAATAGATCTCAACCCGACTGAGAACGAGTTGTAAGGCGCACGACGTTGTATTTTTGGAACTACCATAATAGAAGAGCTGAGAGATAGATATTTGTGGATGTAGCCCAGGAGGGGGTGAACCATGGTAAAAATTGTGTTATGTGATTGAATGTTTGTGTCTCTTTTACTATCTATCAATAGATGTTAGAATGATGTATGAATGAATTATTGAAGGAGAATTCCAATACATTGTGTTACTAAGTAAATATAACTCTCAGGGTGCAACAAACAAATCCCCATTCAGTCCTGGATTGCGAACACTTGAGTATTGTAGTCACCCATTAAGACTATCTCGGGTGAGAATGCACAGTGCACTCTATGTGTTGCACTATCTTCTGGGTTACCAGGAGGGATGATAGCTTTAGAGGATTTTTTGGATCCCTAGTAGACCTAGACCTGGGTCAATCATGTTAAAGGTATAACTCAGAAAACCAACCAACAATATAATATGGTTCAAACTATATAAACCGTCATTACAACAAAATACTATATATAGTGTAGTCGATGAGGTTCAACCTAGTGACCCACTATACAAAATTCAAACCACTTAACCATTGCACCAAAGGTACCTCATGTTAAGGCATGCCCATGACATTGTATTTAATGCCAACCATGGAATCCAAGCAAGAATTTTGGGCCCACACCCTATTTAATGGTGTGCTACCCAAGGAAGGGATTATCATAATTATGTAGAGTACAGTCTTGAAATATGTGCCCAAGGGTACCTAGACTTGGATACTGCATCATAATACATGCCACGGGATTTCGACATGGAATTTTAGGAAATTTATATTCATTTTTCACGATTTTTTGCAAGGAATTCAGTGGTGTACTATGTTTCTGAGTTTTAGAAACACAGAAAAATGTCATTGTAAAACACAAGCATTTGATCAATAGTAAAGAGGTCTCTATTTGAAGTGGACCCGGAGATGTATCCCAAATTGGGTGAACTCCATTATCAAACTTGTGTATGTGATTTCAATATTGTTGTTTTATTTACGCTCAGTTATTTTGCAAGTTGTATCAATAAAGTGTATTTGGATAGATAAGTATTTCACATGTAAATTGCAAACAATCAACCAATCATTTTTATTTTGAAGATCAGGTAGATGTTATTATGCATTAAATATTAATAAGCATCTAAATATTTTTCGTATCTAGTTGGTATCAGAGCCATGTTTGAAAAATGTTTGTGAGTGAATTCTTATAAGGTCTAAATCGAAGCGAGGAGAAGGAAAAGTTGCAATTTGCAATCTTGATATTGGTTCAAGAAGTTTTACTCATCGAAAAGAAATGACTTCACCGAGAAAATTGTTGCCTTACAACTCCGCAGATGATTTCTTCGAGTATTTTAATTTAATGAAAGCCATGGTGGAATAAATGTATGAGAATCAAGAGAAGGCCAAGGAGGAAGGTACATCAGAGAAAGTTGAACCAATCAAAGAGAAAGGAGGAGGTAATGAAGGTGGTCCTTTGGAACCCTCATCACCATCATCCTCATCATCATCTTATTTTGAAGGAAGTAAACATTATTCACATAAAAATAATCCCTCTAAGAAGTATGATCATAATATTCCTATATTAAAGTTGGATTTCAAGTTTTAATTGTTGATCTATGATGGATAATTGAATGCCGAGAAATTAGACAATTGGATCAAGCAAATAGAAGTATACTACAGGGTTCAAAAGATTGTGTATGACACTACAAAGATAGAATTAGTTGATCTTCGACTAAGTGGCACAACCTTAATATGGTGGGAGAGTAAGATGGAAGTTTATCTTGTTCAAAAGGCTAAAGTAATTTCCTCTTGGGATGAGTTTACCAAGGCCATAATAAAACAATTCTATCCACTAGCTTATACACAAACGACAATGATAGAATTACAATATCTAAGGCAAGGTAAAGGTCAAAATATTCAAGCATATACACAGGAATTCTAAAAGAAAGCATTATCCTTGGGGATTTTGTTGTATACCAATGAAACTCTTCTAAATTATATTGGTGGAATGCACTCATATCTTCGACACACTATTTTAATGTTTGACCCTACTAACACTGCTAAGGTGTTAGTACAAGCTACACATCTGGAGGCTAGTAAGAGTAAGCATGCAATTGAAGACAAAAAGCCATTCAATTTCAAGAAGAAATCAAAATTAAAATGGAAGAGTAAGAAGTCAACTACAGTAAATCAAGTTAAAGGAATATCTACATGTCCCCACTATAAGAAAAAGGTACATGAGGAATCATAGTGTTGGAAGATGCATCTAGAATTACAACCACAAAATTTCAAGGATAAAGGGAAGCAGAAGACTATTGCATCAACTCATTAGGATATAGGATCAGATTCCAGGGATGAATCAAATATCATGGAAATGGGAAGAAAAGGTATATCAACTATCAATTCTAATTCTTCAATTAAATATTCTAAATTGGAAAGTGATATTGATCAAAAGAAGAGAAGCAATATTTTTCATGTCATATTTATTGTCAAGCATACAAAGGTAGATACTTTGTTTGACAGTGGATCTCAACTTAATTTAATATCTGAAGAAATTGTTAAGAAGTTGGGTTTAAAGACAAAACCTCCTGAAAAATACTTATCCATTAGGATGGATATGTGAAGATGCTAAGTTGCAAGTGACGAAACAGTGTAAGATTAAATTTGCAATTATAGATAATTTCTTTGATGAGGTTGATCTATATGTTGTTCCTATTGACATTTGCGGAATTGTCTTGGGAAGTCCATATTTATTTGACAGGAAATCCATATTCTATCATGAAGAGAATAAATATTATTTCTTCAAGAACGGGGTTGAATATATTGTCAGAGCCCATCGTATCAAAACTAATGTTTCTTTAGTGCGCCCAGGGAAAATGAAAAGACTCATGAGCACAAGTAAATATTTTGTTCTCATGATAATGAAACGAAATGAAGAATATATAACATATGATTTATTAGGTTTTGATCCAGATCATAAACAGGAATTGGTCAAAACCATATCTATGATGAGTTATTTCATGAACCTACAAGGTTTCCTCCGAAGAGGTAGGTTGAACATGAAATATATTTTCAGCAAGCTTCTCCTCTTCTAAATATTTGAATGTATAGGTCATCAGTAATAGAGAATGTAGAAATTAAGAAGCAGCTTTATGAGTTTATCAATAAAGGAATCATTCAACTAAGTTCCTCTCAGTGTGGTTCCCTTATTATATTAGTTCTGAAGAAATATGGCACGTGGAGGATGTGTATTGACTTTCGAGCCCTGAAAAATATTTCGGTAAATAAACATTATCCTCTTCCCAGAATTGATGAATTATTGGATCAATTAAAGAACACTGTTTATTTCACTAAGCTAGACTTGAGAAGTGGTTACCATCATATCATAATTGCAGAAGGTGACATATGGAAAACTGCTTTCAAGAAAATGAATGGGTTATTTGAATGGTAAATTATGCCATTTGGGTTATGCAATGCACCTGTGACATTCATGAGGGTAATGAACAATGTGTTCATACCTTACATAGATGATTTTTTTATCATATGCTTAGATGATATATTGATCTTTAGTCGAAGACGAGAATATCATATAAAGCATGTCAAGACAATCTTTGAAGTCTTGAAAAAGGAGAAGCTATATATTAATTTATCTAAATGTGAATTTGGAAAATATTCTCTTATATATTTGGGATATATTGTAGGGAATGGTCAACTAAATATAGATCCCGCAAAAGTGGAAGTCATTGTGAATTGGCCCAAGCCAACTACTACCATATAAGTCGAGAGCTTCTTAGGAGCATTACAGTACTGGAGGAAATTCATTGCTAATTTCTCTTACATAGCATCTCCTCTGCATGCATTAACAAGTGTAAAACAAGTCTTTCAATGAGGAGGAAAGAAACATAAAGCCTTTGAGAAATTCAAGGAAAATATAAGCACTGCACTAGTTTTGGCTATGCCAGATCTACAACAACCATTTGAGATTCAAACCGATGCAAGTGGATATTCCATGGGATCAATATTGATGCAACGAGGTAAACCTATATGTTATCATTCTAACACTTTTACTTAGGCTGTGATAAACTATCCAACATATGATAATGAATTGTATGAGTTGGTACAAATTATGAATAAATTGAAGCATTACTTAATGGGAAAGGAGACAATAATTCATACAAATCATTAGCCATTACAATATTTGTAGTTACAGACCAAGCTACAATAGTCATGACATTTTAGGTGGATGGGTTTCTTACAACAGTTTCATTTGGTAATCAAGTACAAGAAATGTATTCATAATAAGGCTGCAGATATGTTGTCAAGACTAGTGATTAATTCATACACAATAATAAGGTATAATCCTTTAGCTCATGAGAGTTATGTTTAACAATATAATAAGGATGATCATTTTAAATATGTATATGATGCATTAACTCGTGGCAATCAATAGTCAGATTATCATATGCATGAAAATTTGTTATATCATCTTGGAAAACTTTGTATACCCAAAGATGAAAGAATAAATGTAATTAGAGAAGCTCATACATCTCCCATTTATGGTCATTTTGGGGTTTGTAAGACATTAGAAAAATTGTAGATATATTTTTATTGGCGTCGAATGCATGAAACTGTTTCCAAGTATATAAAAGGGCATGTTTTGTGTGCCACAAAAAAGCCCAGAAATAGAAAGTTGGGATTAAATACACCACTTCTATTACCTTCTCATCCATGGGAAAATATCTCCATGGATTTTGTAGTGGGTTTGTGGATGTCCAAGACAGGTCATGATTATCTATATGTCATCATGGATAGATTCATAAATATGTGTATTCTAATTCCATGCAAGAAACAGGTCACAACTGAATAGAAATCACAAATGTTATTTTCTAATGTATGGGTTCATTTTGGACTTCCTACATCTATTATATCAGATCGAGACTCTCAACTTTTGGGAAAGTTTTGGTCTCATTTACTGGATCTCATGGACACTATGTTAAAGAAGAGCACAAATTTTCATCCACATATAAATGGATGGAAAAAGGTAGTAAACATAATAGTTTCCTTATGTACAAAATGCCTATAATCATGCCATGCATTATTCTACTCAGAAAACTCCTTTTGAAGTATGTTTGGGGTACTTTCCTAAATCACCTATAGAATTTGTTTTCAGAGAAGTAAGTAAAGTAGATGGAAAAGATGATACAGATAAAGATAATTTGTTCATTCAGAAGATCCCATAGGTACATAAAGTAGTACAGGAACAATGGGAAAAAATACAAGCCAAATATAAGGCAAGGCATGACAAACACCAGGTTGATCATCAGTTCGAAGTTGGTGATCAAGTATGGATACATATCAACAAAGATAGAATTAAAGGTGAAGTTAAAAATCTACAACCAATCCAATATGGTCCATTCAAGATACTAGAGAAGATTGGTACTAATCCTTTTCATTTAGATCTACCAGCCTACATACAAATGTATTCAGTGGTAAATGTTGAGAATTTGAAGCTTTATGAGCCTCCTATGTTTACAGATGAAGATGAAAGTATTCAAGTTACAACAATTGATGATTTTTCTCTATATTTTTAAACGAGCTTCATGAATATGTTATTCTTGACAGAAGAATTAGGACTTCACAATGAGGTGATGAGGAATATCTTTGAGTTGTTATTAAAGGGGTAAAACCAAATAAAGCAAAATAGATGGAGATCGAAAGGGTGAGGGAAATATACCCTCACTTAGTTTTCGAATAATCAAAACTTTTGGTGGTCCAAAAGGCTTCCAATGGGGAGTAATGATCAACGAGGATTTGGGAATGCTCACAGAGGTCCAAGAGGATCTAGAACACTCACAGAGGTCCAGAAGGATTCAAAAATGCTCAAAATTAAATAATCTCAAATTCTCTCTAAAACTCCATCAATGCGTAGATCTCCATAATAGATTTTCAACGATGCAAACACTTCCTCAAACGAATTTCATATGCAAAATTTATGGTGGGTCAAAGTTCAAATCAAACCAGGGAAAAAAGGGAAAATTCCAAAGGGTCAAGATAACATGTGTCACCACTACAAGGATAAAAGATGGCATGAATGTATAGGATGTACAATGTTGACGTAGGCAACCTAATACAGTGACATGTGGTAGGTAGGTGACATGACACGACCATATGCTAACTGAGCAAGTGACTTGGAAAATCGTGTAGGTTATGTGGACAAACCACATGTTGAAAAGTGGCAATCATAGCCCAATGAGAGGCCTCCACATGGCGGCCTCCCATTTTCCAATTATGGTTTATGTATATCAAAATTATGTGGGAGTCGACAGGGGTCGAAAAAATGACCTCCCATAATGATGTAGGAGCATCGTCATCAAAGCGCAAGTGGAAGACAACTCAACACCATAGTGCACATTTTGAAGTGACTTTGAATTTAAGAGGGCATGTCACACAAATATTTGAAAAGATTGTAATTCAAGAACATATTAAATGTTTAGAGGTTGAACCATCACATGAGATCGATGGGTATTGTATTTCTTTTAATGGAGTAGCTGGCAGTATAGATTTGAAGCATTCACTCTTATCTGTCTATACCGATCATTTATTGTAATAAATCCTTAGTGGTTGAAATCTTTTAATTTGATAGGATAGCACTAAAGTAGTCAGAGGGAAAAGATATATGATCCTTTTTGTATAAATAAATGTATTGTATTCCCAAAGGATGTTGTTGAAGATTGTTATTGAGAGTTATTTAGAAGTAGCCACTGAAGACTATGGTAGTTGAAGCCCGTTGAAGCTTATTGATTTGTATGAGCCCATGTACATATCATTCGAATGAATATAACAGAGAAGCGTTGATCCCAAATGTTTGGTGTTGTTGTTACTGTGTCTATCTAAATGAATCATAGGTTTATGTTTAATTATGTTCTCTGTTATTACTCATTCTTATGTTATGAATGAATTTACATGGATGAATGTATGAGTTTGTGAGGTTTAGATAAGTTTCAATTGTTTCTCGTCATGAGCTTATGTAAGGAGTGCATATTATCTGCAAGGAGTGCGTTGACAGAGTCTAGTTCGAATCAAAATCTCAGAAGAGATAATGTGTAGTTTTGTATGCAATGTGTGCATAGTTTCCGCAAGTAGTGCGTTGACAGAGTAAGTTTCAACTCAGAAGTTCAGGAGAGATAACTTAAATATTTACTTGCAACGAGTGAAAAATAAGCTCGCAAGGTGTGTGTAGGAAGAAACACACTCATCGTCATATTGGTCAAGAGGAACAATTGAGTTGTGTAAGAACTGTTGCAAGGAGTGCACAGTCGCCCACCAAAGGGTTAAGTGGAAGAAGACATGTTGCAAGGTGTGCACAGAGTCAAAATTTGACGAAGTTTAAAAGAAACACTCTGAGGAGTTAGAGGTTTCAAGGAAGAACAATCTCAAAAGAGGTAGTGGGCAAGAATCCTTCAATAGTGAGGATCCCTTTAAGATTTCATAAATTAACGAGCAGGATCTGTTCCAAGGAAGTGAGATATTTCCATACCAAGAGATATGGGAGAGTTGCACGGAGGTTAGCCTTGTATTCCTTTGGAAATTTGTGAATTTGGACGTTTAGAAGTGTTTAAAGAGTGGGTATCGTCAAAGTCCCAAAGCCACAAAGAAATTATAGCCGTTGTTTGTGTTGGGCCCTTCCTTTTTGGATGTGAAGTTGCACAAGAAGGACTACAATCCCATTTTTGGTTTATCACAAGTTGTGCAAGCTACAAAAGAAGTTGGACAGTGGAGTGAGGAAAAGTAACAGAAATCAGTTGTGGAAAAGGACAACACAACACCAACAAGGAAAAAGCAGTTACAATAGAACAAGAAAGCATGCGAGCCCAAAGCCAGAAGATCCCAATCAGCTTATATATATGAGATGTATACGATTGTAAAAGGGTTCTCAGGTTCTCTCTCTCAACTCTGGGTTCTTGTTCTTGATATGTTGAGTTTTGTTGTTGTTAAGAAATTATTGTACATGTAATATTTATTTTGGTTCTGGGTAATTAGAGATCTATGACATGAGTCCAGAGTCAGAAGTTTGTGTCATACTGTGTTTATGATAATGAATTGTGTATTTACAGTACTTATTTATGTTTGATAAGCTCAATATGATGTCTCTGTGTATGAATGTTTTTCACAACTTAAGTATCTTTAGTTCTTGTATGCATGAGTCTAGATCTAATCCATAATTGGTCTATTTCGCGCAAGATCATGGTGAGTCTTGAAGGTTCTGTGAACCCACCCAAGTATTCTCTTTGCCCTTCCATATCCTTCTGTCTTGGTTGTGCTTCGGGTGAGACTTCTTCTCTTCGAAGGAGATGAAAATACCAATGCTCTAGACTACACGGTACCTTTTGTTGGTAACCTAAGAAGGACCCTGGTCTGATCAATTCCACGCCAACAAAATGGTTCGTTGTCGGGACCTGTGTTAAAAGGAAACCTGTAGGAAGAATGCTTCCATGGATTCATATATCTAATATTCACCAATAGTGGGAGAGAAATTGTGATGATTTCATATGGAAAGAAGAGGAGTTGAGAGGAAAATATGTGAAAGATACACGGGAGGTAGTCTTTTACTTAGAAATATTGAGCGACCAGTATGAGATATTCTAGATTAAGTTCTCGGATGAACTTTTCCACTGGATAGATAGGCTCCAAGAAGATCCATAATTCCAAGAACGAGTCAAGAAGAACTGTACTTGCGATACAGAAAATATTGCAACACTTCATCGACTGGATTGTCCAGTCATGTGAGAGATTGATTTCTGGGTCAATACCACATTAGAAGGATAAATTATTGAGTTTGTGGCTGAGAATCACCAATATTTTTCACGAGCATAAGAGGATTTCAAGAAAGATGTAAGAGGAAGACTGTTGAGATAAATCCCCCTGTAGATTAAGGTTTTCTTGATGCAAAAGGGGATGCTAACTATGTGCCCGACTAAGATGGCAGTGTAAACACCCTCGCTTGGGGTAGGGTTAGTTTTGGGTGGAATCATGGCCTAAGAGAGAGGGGAGGGTTCTTTGACCAATGAGGGAAATAACAAGAAATGGACTCAAGAGACGAGCAAGCCTTGAAAAGAGTCGCCATAATTGAGAAGTGGTGGTGTGGTAAGATAAAGAAAGCAACAAAATAGTATGAGAAGTTGCAGAAAGAAGTCCAACCAGGAGACGTAGAGGACAGACAGATGGAAGAGTTGCAAAAGATGAGAAAATAGGAAAGACTGGCTAGTCAAAGATTAAGTGAGAGAGAAGCACAAAGAGAAAGAAGTCCCAAGGACGATGGACAGAAAGAGAAGGTGTGGAAGAAAGGGAGAAGGAAGTTGACATGGATCTTGAAGAGGAAAGAGATTATTCATCCTCGATGCCAGGAAAGGTCATGAATCTGACTGAAGAGACTGCTCCAGAGGAAGAAAATGAAACCCCCCAAATCAAAGAAACCTTCCCCAAAGCCAGTGACTCCAACGCCGAATCACCCACACCCCAAGTTTCTTCTATACAAGTGGCAAATTCAATACTACCTTATGCTAATTTTGTTCTAGTATAGCTAGTTAGTCAGTCACAACCAGGAAGTGCAAGTGCAGGTAGGATATTGGGATCCCCTAGTTGGTCAAAACCATAACCCTTAGGGTTTATTTTGATAGGAGCAACAATATCAACAATGAATTGTAACTCGAGAGGTTCAATTGCTCAATACCCAAAATTCTGGGGTAAAGGAGACAAAGATGTGGAGCAACATTGGTTCTTGTATGATGCAATCTGGAGGTCGAGAGGGACTCCGGATGCGAATAAATTGTTTGATTTTCAGACTACCTTTAGAGACTGTGCTCTCAAATGGTACATGAATATTATTGATCCAGGAGTTCCAAGAATGCAAGGTCAAGAATTCACACTTGACCAGGTACGAACAAGGTTCATAGAAGAGTTTAATCCACCTCAGTCAGAACAACAAGCTCTGTCTAAGTTGCACGAGATTAAACAAAGGGAAGGTGAGTTATCCTAGGAATATAGAAAGAGTTTAAATATGCTACAAGGAGGTTAGTGCATCCAATTCATGAGGAACATCAAAGAGAATGGTATATTCATGGATCACTACCTCTGACACAGATTCTATTAACGCAACAACATATAACCACTTTGAGAGATGCCTTGGAACAATCAATGAAGATTGAAGCCATGGCAGGATATTTGAGGAGCTTGAAAGTGACCAGACCCCCGACAGATGAAAACTTGGCGCAATCACAAGGGAAAATATCGACGCTTATAGAAAAGATTCAAGAATTGACGATACCTAGACCAGGACGACCGTAGGTCTTGTGTACTGGATGTTACATGGAAGAACATCTGGTGAAATACTGTCCACAAATGAGAGGAATGGGACCTCCTCAAAATATGATGGGACCCTCACTAGGACCCACAGAAGGAGTTGCACAAGTATCTGCGAATTTACCATTCCATAACCCCCACTATATCATGCTTTTCCAGGTAGCCAAGTCGCACCAGTAGATGAGTACTGCGATATTTTCCGAATCCATGGGAATGGTCGAGACATTGCCCCATGATTCATAAGTATTCAACAGTACCAAAGATTATACATTGTGAGTTTTGCGCATCTACCACACATACTACCAATCAATGTAGAGTGATGGATCCACTTGCAGACAGGTTGGATCGAACAACATTCAAGGTGAATGAAACCCCTCAAGGATTGGGAAGACATCGAGGAGGTGGAGCTGGAGGATACGTTAGAGGAGGAAGAACTAGGGGAAGAGGACCAAGTAGATTCTACAATTGTGATGAGCAAGGCCATTTGGCTAGAGACTTTCCTCATCCAAGGCGACCATGGTGTTCACACTGCAGAACCAATGGGCACGTAACTGAAGACTGTCCAGAACTAGTTGCAAAGTGGGAAGATCAGGTACGTCAATGAGGAACTAATATCATCAGTTTAGAAATCAAAAGATTTATTAGAGGACAACTGTCCAACCTTAATATCGTCACTCGAGGAGGGGAAAAGAATAGAGTTGATGCTGATAATTTACCTCAGATACAGAAAGCAGCGCCTAAAGAAGACATGTATGATCTTATGAAACATAATTTGTTCTTTAAAAATGCCATAGAAATATTTCAAAATATCCCTAGCCCTGAGATGCAAGAGAAATCCCCTCAGCCTATTATTTACCCGAAGATTGCGCAAGTCCCTGCTTCACCCCCTGCACCCAGAAACCCTATAGTCGTGAGGAGACAACCTGAGAAACCACAAAATGTAGTCGATCTTTGGTTTCAATTATTTTATGATATTCTTGGGAATCACCAGTTAATAGAAAAGTTGTGCAATGCGCTATACCTAGTTCCGGGCAATGAAGAATCCAAAAAAATAATAATAAGGAATAATATTCCTAAGAAGAGTACTCAAAGAGTGCAGAGAAGGAAATTACAAACTAGAAAAGAGTTTAGACGAGTAGCCCATCTAGACGAGTTTGAGATTAAGGATGTTATGTTAAATCTAGGATCTGATGTTAACATACTTCCTAAAAATACTTGTGAAGCCTTAGGAAAGCCCTAGTTGACATATTCCCCAATCCAACTAAGAATGGACAATCAATATTGTATCTTCCCAATAGGAACACTCGGGAATGTGGAAATAGATGTTGCAAGAGTGAAGACTGTATCTTATTTTGAGGTTATCAAAATGATGGGGGATAAGGACCCTTTGAAAACTATGCAGTGATTGACCTAAAGAAAGACACTATGAAATTTGAGGCAGACAGAATCAAAGTAGTTCAACCCTTGGATCCGTATGTAGGCCCCCGATATATGGAGCCAACAGAAAACAATATGGAGCGAGAAGACCTGGATCAGTTGTACACTGTAACAATAAGAACAATAGAATACTACATAAATCCCATTGTTGATGGATCAGTAAGTTGTAGGAGTATACAATCAGTTGATGAAGATTTAGAACTAGCATTTAACAGTTGGCAGCAAGGCTCATATGAAATATTTTCACGAAGATGTGCAACTGTTAGGGAAATTAGATGAGTTGGAATGGAGGCTAGAGAACACCCAAAATATGATGGTACCTTAGGAATTGAAATTGTTTTGGTCAGCATGGAATAAAAGGCAGTGGAGCATCAAAGGATCTCAGTACTGGATTTATCCCTCCAGGACACCGCTACCAGGTGGTGGGCCAATCACAAAGCCTTACTCAAAAATTGGAACAATGTGAAGAAAGCTATCAAATATAGATTTCAAGATAAGGAGAAGTTGGAGTCAGGGAAGTGGACAGATTTCCAAGTTGCGCAACTATTCAAAAGATAGTTTGATCCTAAAGCACATATTGAACAATGTGTTACACAGTGGACAGTTGCAGAAATACCATCTTGCTTCTGGGTTCAAGTATTTCCCCACTCACTAGTTCCAATTTCGAAAGATTGGCTCATGCATGAAGAAACCAAAAGACAGACCAACAACTAGAAAATGGTGGAAGATCGCTTTTGCAAGGACTTCTCGTTTACAAGTAAGTACCCTAAGCTTGAAGTAGTCCTGCAAAGAATTAAAGAATTACTTTTTACATACACTAGTAAACAAAAATCATACCTAGTGGTATGCGCAAAGCATAGCCAAGAACTTTAGTCAAATATACCTAAATTTGAACAAGAAACCTATAGAATGCTATAATATTGAGAAGGATTTGGAAATCCCAGATGATTTAGAAGAATTAAGAAACTTAGCCATTAAGGAGACAGAAGGGAAAAGAGAAATCCAAAACATCATACCCAGCCAGACTGATGGTTCTTATAATCACCCATTGAAGTTGCACAAAGTCAATATAGTGACCATAGAGAAACCTAAGATAGATATGGTAGGATATTACTGGGATGAGAAAACTAGTCAAGAAATACATAGTTTGTTGCGAGAGTATGAGGATTTGTTCCCAAAGACATTTTCAAAGTTAAAAGGGATTAAAGGAGTTATGAGAGAGATGAAACTTGAATTAAAACCAGGATTGAAGCTTGTGAGGCATAGACCATACCACCTTAACCCCACACTGAAAGAGAAGGTTAAGAGGGAAATAGAAAAGATGTTGTGATGCAAGAGCATCGCTCCAACCCAGCTACGCGCCAGCTAGACAACACACTCAACGCGCATTCAAGGAGAAGAGAGGCAACAACCCTCTCAATTTCAAATTTCAAATTGAAATTAATTGCATTAAATGTTTGTAACGCTGGTAGAGTCAAAGCCATGCCTTCGATCATGTTGTATTTGATGTCGCCTTAATGGCTAACAGGTAGAAGGGGATCTAACTCCAACTCAGATTAGATGGCCCATTCAATGTAATTGAATTTAATTTATGAGAGTTGGTGAGTTGGAGGGAAGAGCTCGAGGAGCCCCTCTTTGTAAAAGATATTAGCATCTTATTTTAGAGAGCTTTATGCGAGAGGGTGAGTTAGAGAGGTAGATTTGAGAGAGAGAGAGAGAGAGAGAGAGAATTGAGAATCGGTTGCAGTCCAGTCTTTGTAACCATTGTACAGACATTCAGATTAATACAAACAGAGCATTTTTTCCTACACTTGAATATTTGTGTGTTTATGAATGAATGTCTTTATGTATTTATGATATGAGTAGTTTACATTTGTAGGGATAGACAAAATTTATTGTCCGTGAGTTCTTTGATCTTCAGTATCGGTTCTTTGTGGCTTCATGCAAGAGGTTGCATGACAGAATACTGAGGGTTCTGTAAGCCAGTGCAATAGTGCACTTATGATTTCTACGGAATTTAGACAGAGACGTGTCAGGAGGGCACACCAGAGGAATTCATACACTCATGAAGAATCCTTAGAGTTATTGAATACTCTAGAGGTGAGACTGTGCAGGAGAGGGCACAAAGAGGAGATAGAATCACTAAAGGTTCTGTATTGCTAGGAGGGCATCGAGCGAGTGCATAGAGTGCACCAGAGAAATCTATTTCAAGTTCAGAGTAAGGAGAATTGTCTAGGAGAAAGACCCTCATAGAGTTGCTAAATACTCTTTAGGCTCAGTGAGGAGTGCTTGAGCATAAGTTTCCAGAGGGAACTTATATCCCTTCAAGGAGAGAAAGGGACAGAGACCATTGAGGTCTGGGTAGTTGAAGCTCAAGGAGGAAAAATACATGTGCAAGGAGTGCACCAGGCCAAAGCTCGAGTGAAGTGTTTATAGAAAACCATCTGAAGGCTCGTCAAGAGAAAGGAGTGTGCATAGGTGTGAACTTGTTTCAAGTTCTTAAGCTCAGGAAGAATAGTTCCTTTGTGCACAGAGTTCCAACAGGAAGGAACAACAGGCTGGGACACTTTGAGGTCCAAGCCTCAGACAAAGCTTAGAAAGGATAGCGTTTTCAAAACACAGATGAGACCCAGAGAAACAGGGATCGCAGGGAAGAACCGAAGGTCGAGACCTTTGACACTTAGAGAATTTTCCAAGTTGGGAAGGAAAATCAAGTTCAGGGAGTCGGGGCCAAGTTGGTTGGTCAGGACTCATTAGGGACCTAAACAAATGAAAAAAAAACTTTGAGGGAGAAGTGTCGATCTGCCATGAGTCGTTAGATCAAACAGAGCTATGAGGGGGGATAGGGTGGAGATCCATTCAGCTCTTGAAGCTCAAGAGAGATAGGGGTCATTGATCCTAATAGATCTAGAACGTTGATTCGTCTCGAAATATCGGGGATCATGAGTTGGGAGAACAAGGTTCTGCCTTGGTTTTCATATCCCTGATACGTGAAAGTTGAGTTGAATCTTGGCCATTGGTTGAGCTGACATCATCATAGCCATCCTTCATTGGAGGATAGGCGGCAAAGATCCTCACATATCGAGGATCGAGCATTGGGAAAACAGGGCTAAAGACCAATGCAAATAGCCAATGAGTTGAGAGCTGGTTTGATCCTAGCCATCCATCAGAGGGGACACATGGAGAGAGTTTAGTGTTTCACTGACTCGCTACAAGAGAGAAGTCAACAGAGGGAGTTATAAGAACTTACAATAGGTGAAAGTGTGATTTAATCACAACCATCAGATCGAGGAGGATCTGGGGCGTCAGATCTAGAGTTATCGACAATCGGGGTTTGAGACTTAGAGGAAAGAATTGTTTTGCCATTGGGATCCCTGATATCGCAAAATGCGATGACCACCTTTTGGGGTTAGTCGATGGACACAGGAAAGGGTCACGTGGCGGAACTGAAGGGAGGAGCTAACACTGGTTAATCACTATCACAAGTCAGGAATCAAGACTTGAAGAAGTTGGGGGGACTCCACAACAGGATTCGTGAAGTCGTGAAATCCGATATGCACCCTTTGGGGATAGCTTGTGGTCGTGTGGAGTGATCACATGAACGCGAGGAGTTAGAACCCGTTAAGCCCTATTTCGGGTTTCAGGGTTTCGGAGGTTGGAGTATTGGGGTTGTATCATACCAACATCCCCGAGGCCGCGATTTTCGAAACATGCCTATTGCGTAGGTCTACGGTCACAGCCTGTGGTCGTATGTAGATGTGGGGGCTTGTTCTTGGTGCTTAGTCAGGCAGGCGGGGCACCATAAGAGGACCTGTGGATTTGTTAGAGAGGTTCAAGCAGGGAACCAGAGAGCCATTTTGGCTCAAGAAGAAGAATGATCCTTGACCGGGAGGTCAATGGACCCTACCGAGGCAGAGGTAGGAGGTCTGCATCATGTTGGAAGATGGACTTATTTTTGCAGTGGAAGAAGCAGAATAGGTCAACCCAATAGTCCTCCAATCTAGATTATGGTGGGCCACACTCTTCAAGGATTCAAAGGTATATTCCAGATCTTGCGATGTTTGTAAAAGAGTGGGTAAGCCATAATGACGAGATGAATTACCACTTCAACCCATTCGATCTTTACAAGTATTTGAGAAGTGGGTGGTTGACTTCATTGGGCCGATCAACCCCACAAATAAGAATTCAAAGGATAGGTACATTATTACCACAACTAGATACCTTAATCGTTGGGATGAGGCAACAGTTGTTCAGGATTGTTCGACCGATAATGCTGCTAGGTTCATTTTTCAAAATATTATCACTCGGTTTGGATGTCCTAGGAGTCTGACCAGTGATCAGAGAGCTCATTTTATCAGTAGTAAAATAACAAATCTTACAACAAAGTTTTTGATCCAACATCATAAAAGTAGTCCCTACCATCCCCAAACCAATGGAACAATGGAAGCATTTAAAAATCTTCTAGAGAGAGGATTAATGAAGGTATGTTGCACAAATAGGGAAGATTGGGATGACAAAGTTCCAACAATACTATGGGATTACAAGACAACCACAAAGAAACTCCACAAGTACACTCTATTTCAACTAGTTTATGGGAAAGAGGTTGTGGTGGCCACATAATTCATTATTCTAAGTTTGTATATGGCACATATTACACACATGGAAGAGGATGAATCAATTGCGTAGAGGATCATGGATTTACAAGAACAAGAAGAGACCAGGTTTTCAATAGACTTCCATGAGACAGTTGAGAAAGAAAGGCAAAAATCTTGGCATGACAGACACATTAAGACCAAAGTATTTGTGCAAGGATATGAGGTCCTACTTTATGACAGTCAATACCACAAACATCTAGGCAAGTTTCACATTCATTGGATGGGGCCATTTATAGTTGTGAAGATCCGACTGTCTGGAGAAGTCAGACTTGTGCAACTGGATGGTATGTTACGGCCAGGATGGGTGAATGGCACTCGCCTAAAACCTTATCTATCTCTAAAATGAGATAAAGTACTATTTATCTAGTTCAAGGAAGCATATATATTAGTTATATTTGAATTTTATTGCAAATTGTTGTGAATTCAATTAATAAAGTCGAAGAGTGCCTTGTTGCGCCGCAACATGTAGTTTTTTTTTAAGTTTAAGTGTTGTTTTGATGCAAAACTAATTAATCAACATCATGGGATTAGAAGTGTCAAGAACCTATTAATGAAAGTCATTAATATGATGGGGACCCCTTTGTAGTCGGAGGGAGAGCGAATCTGGAAGCAATCTGAGACCATGTGCCACATGAACCTAGCCCAATCACAACCTTTATTACTACTGCAGTACCCCATTTGAATTCAGTTAATCCATAAAGCTGTGATACACAAAGATGCCATCGGTATTCGTGCCAAGATTCTCACCTGTCAAACTGTAAGGTATGGAATCGGCCATGTCTTTGACAAACTTACCTAGTAAATGTCAAGATCAACCGAGAGATTTACCCCGTTAACCAGTCTCTTTGGAAAACTCAGATCCAAGTTGCATCTGTAGGGTAATGATGAATAACAATTATTACAGAACTTTCCAGCTCAACACAGGTATAAGGGTCTGAGAACTCAGTGTAGGACGCATTGTTTCCCAGAACAAACTTAGAAATTTACAAATTCTGCAGAGTGAGCAAGCCTGTGTAATCCCTTGACCATTAATTGTGATCCCTAATCCCTGTTTTGCTTGTCCAAATTTTTGATAGTTCATACTGACCATGCCGAGAGCTGCAAGGAGACAAAGTGCCATTTCCAAGGATGCAGTACCAGATGAGCCCTGCGATCCCTAGGTCAAGGTCGTAGGTGATATCAAGGGGAAGTTACTGGAGCAAGTCAAGCTCCTTGACCTCGACTTAACAAACCAGGTGTTGTTCCCACAAATGAATATAGATGTTTTTTGGAGTATCACTCCAGATGAGTTGGGAGGCATGCAGTTTGTGCCGAAGCCTGACTTCATCAATTTGTTCAATTCAACCATCATGAACCTTGGGGAATTACTAGTGTTTGGCACCACTGGAAAAGTTGCGAGGTGTACCAATTTTTTGATCAACAGGCTGCATGATATAAGTCTGTGGTTGGATAGGAGATATCCAATCCATGCAGAAGACATCGACCAACTTACCGGATTGTCCCTCAAGGGTGAGGATGTGTCCAAAGGGTTCTAGGGTCCCAACAAGAACTATAAGAAGAAGGGGGAGCCCAGGCTATATTAGAGGTTTCACACACAGAGGGGGGGGCACATAACCAATATTGACCCCATACTACCTAAGACGGTTAGGACTGGTTGCTACATCATAGCTAGAAAAGTTATGAGGTCCTACTACAAGGGATAATGCACACTAGATGCTTTATCAATGGCAGAGTTTTGCGCCAATGGCGTTGTCTTCAACTAGTACAGCTACCTATTAGAGGAATGCCTTGTGGCTTGTGAGGAATCCTAGGAGAAAGGTGGTACTTTCATTTATGGATACTTGTTTCTTGTTTTCACAATGCTCAAGTGGACGCCACCCGTCGGAAGACCATTGGCACTCACAGATAAGGGGTGCTTAATGAAAATGTTTGAGACCTGGAATTCATGGGAAAACTCAAAGAACATCGCCTTCAACAAAACAACGTTCTCCAAGTGGTACAATGGGATAATTGATGCAACACAGAGGTTTCACATTCCATAACAACTGCTTAACTGCAATACATGAAACATAGCATTCAGCATGAACTGACACCATACATTTGTGTGATCGTGGTATGCCAACAGGGAGGAATTCCACTCGCATATGCTTTCGTTCTATTTGGACGAAGAGGCCTTTGACAAGGAGGTGATGTCATGTCCTGGAGTCAAATGAAACCTGCGCAAGTCATTGATGCACTATGTTTAACCCGCTGAGCTGCTCAAGAAGAAAGGTCAGGAAGAAGGGGTAGGACTGAGATCAGGCCCAGAGGCACAAAGCTAGTGGCTAAGAAACTTAGTATGGGGATTTCCCCAAGTACGGTTCTAAAACGCAAACCCATCTCATCATCTGTCCCTTGTACTCGCTTGGCGGCTCGAGTGTCCCACATCATACATATCCAGGATGACCCTGAGCCTAACACCAATCCATCCACCATCATCACTGAGCAATCTCCATCACCACCACAACCCTGGTCTCCGCCTCCAGAAATCGACATTCCACCCCAAACCACTGATCCAGAACCCATGCAGCTCGATCCCCCATAAATACCCAAGTAGAAGCAAGAACTCCATGGTCCAAACCCATAAACACCAGAGTAGAAGCTACAACTGACTGGCCTGAACCCTGAAGCCCATGACTAGCATATTGTACTCTTTGTGTCGAGTAAGGATGTTCCATCTTTGATGGATATGAAAATAATCGAGAAGTCGCAAGTCCGAAGTCCTCATCACACTGCTGCAATGACTAAGGTTGAGGGTGTTATGGGTAGCACAACCTAGGAAGTGGAGGTCCACAAAGAAGCAGAGATACCTGAGGGCCAGAAGGAACCAGAGACAACTTTAGGGAAAATTGTAACATTAGCACAGGAACAGATAGAGTTATTCCTCCAAAACCCTTAGCAGTGTGCATAATTGCTGCAACTTTGCCTGGCCAGAACAAACATTTTAACATTCCTACCACTGACATTGAGATTGAGGCTTGCGCTAGGACCATCTACAAGAGAAGAGGAGGTATAGACTCTCTTAGAGCACTCAATCGCCAATGGAATTCCACTACAGGTTTAAGCACCTAGGGATTCCACCCCTTCTCCCACTAAACTAGCACATTGGCCAACAATGCATCTAGTTGGAGTGATCAGGACCTCAACTAATCAACTTTCATCACATCAGAGCCTCCACAATAGAAACTGAGTGGAACTCTTTGGTCACATCCAATCCCAAGGGATGTATCACAGATGTGACCCAAAATTTCTTCGTTGAGGCCTCACTCCTTGCCAGGAAATGGCAAGATAAAGTTGGGAGTTTCTAGGAAGTCAGAAAGTGGGCCTTAGAATTGGTCCCAGAGTTGGGCCCTTCATTTGAAGAAGCAAAGGAAAATAAAGAGAAAGAAAAAGAGGAAGGTAAAGTGGAGAATAAAGATAAGGGAAAGCAATAGTTACTCCTAGAAGTTGTGAAAGATCCAAGTATCTCACTCGAGGGAGAGCCAAGTACTTGAATTGAGGGTGAGCCAAGTACTTGACTCGAGGGTGAGCCGAGTACTTGACTCGAGGATTGTGGTCGAAGCCTTTTGGACCCTTCATTTTTGGATGTGAAGATGCACAACAAGGACTACAGTCCCATTTTTGGTTTAGCACGCATTGTGCAAGCTACAAAAGAAGCTGGACAATGGAGTGAGGAAAAGTAATAGAAATCAGTTGCAGAAAAGTACAACGCAACACAAGAAAGGAAAAAACAGTTACAACATACAAGAAAGCATGAGAGCCCGAAGCCAGAAGATCCCAATCAGCTTATATATATGAGATGTATACTATTGTAAAAGGGTTATCGAGTTCTGTCTCTCAGCTCTAGGTTCTTGTTCTTGATATGTTGAGTTTTGTTATTGTTAAGAAATTATTGTACATGTAATATGTATTTTGGTTCTGGGTAAATAGAGATCTACAACATGAGTCCAGAGTCAGAAGTCTATAACAGAGTACCAAGATGTATCTCTGAGATTGTATTCGATAAGTTTTGAAGATAATAGATGAAGAAGGACCCGAACTTTTGAAATATAATGTGTCATACTGTGTTTATGATTATGCATTTTATCTTTACAGTACTTATTTATGTTTAATAAGCTCAATATGATGTCTCTGTGTATGAATGATTTTCGAAACTTAATTATCTTTAGTTCTTGTATGCATGAGTCCATATCTGATCTGTAATTGGTCTATTTCATGCAAGATCATGGTGAGTCTTGAAGGTTCTGCAAACCCACCCAAGTATTCTCCTTGCCCTTACCTATCCTTCTATCTTAGTTGCGCTTCAGGTGAGACTTCTTCTCTTCGGAGGAGATGAAAATTCTAGCACTCTAGATTACATGGTACCTTTTGTTGGTAACCTTAGAAGGACCCTGGTATGATCAATTCCACGCCAACAAAATGGTTTTGTTGTCATGTCCTTTGTTAAAAGGGAACCTGTAGGGATAATTCTCTGATAGATTCACAAATCTAATATTCACCAATGGTGGGAGAGAAATTGTGATGCTTTCATATGGAAATAAGCAGAGATGAGAGGAAAATATATGAAATATACATGGGACGTAGTCTTTTACTCAGAAAGATCGAGTGACTAGTACAAGATATTCTAGGTTAAGTTCCCGGAATAAATTTTCCACTGGATAGATAGGCTCCAAGAAGCTCCATAATTCCAAGAACAAGTCAAAAAGACCTGTACTTGGGATATAGAAAAGATTGCAACACTTCATCGGCTGGATCGTCCAATCACACGAGCGATTGATTTCTGGGTCAATACCACATTAGAAGGATACATTATTGATTTTGTGGTTGAGAATCACCAATCTTTTTCATGAGCAGAAGAGGCTTTCAAGAAAGATGCAAGAGGAAGACTGTTGAGAGAAATCCCCCTGTGGATTAAGGTTTTCTTGATGGAAGAGGGGATGCTAACTATGTCCTCGACTGAGATGGTAGCGTAAACACTCTCGCTTAGGGTAGGGCGAGTTTGGGGTGGAATCATGGCCTGATAGAGGGGAGAGGGTTCTTTGAAAAATGAGGGAAACAATAAGAAATGGACTCAAGAGATGAGCGAGCCTTGAAAAGAGCTGTCATAGTTGAGAAGTGGGGGCATGGTAAGATAAAGAAAGAAAAAAAACAGTTTGATAAGTTGCAGAAAGAAGTTGGACCAGGAGACATAGAAGATGGACATATGGAAGAGTTGCAGAAGATGAGAATACAGGAAAGACTAGCCAGTCAAAGACTGAGTGAGAGAGAAGCACAGAGAGAAAGAAGTCCCGAGGAGGATGGACAAGAAAGAGAAGGTGTGGAAGCAAGGGATAAGAAAGTTGACATGAATCTTGAAGAGGAAAGAGAATATTCATCCCCAATGCCAGGAAATATCAAGAATCTGGCTAAGGAGATTGCTCCAGAGGAAGAAAACGAGACCCCCCAAATCAAACAAACCCACCCCGAAGCTCGTGACACGAGCACCAAATCACCCACACCCCAAGTTTCTTCTATACAAGTGGTAAATTCGATACTACCTTCTTATGCTAATTTTGTTCAAGTACATCTAGTTAGTTAGTCACAACCGTGAAGTGCAAGTATAGGGAGGATATTAGGATCCCCCAGTAGGTCGCAACCATAACCGTTAGATTTTATTTTGATAGGATCAACAAGATCAACAATGGATGGTAATGCATGAGGTTCAATTGCTCGATACCCAGAATTCTGGGGTAAAGGAGATGAATATGTGGAGCAACATTGGTTCTTGTGTGAAGCAATCTACAGGTCCAAAGGGACTCTGGATGCGAATAAATTGGTTGAGTTTCAGACTACCTTGAGAGGTTGTGCTCTCAAATGGTACATTAATATTATTGAGCCAGGAGTGACAGGAATGCAAGGTCAAGAATTCACACTTGACGAGGTACAGACAAGGTTCATAGGGGAGTTTAAGATACATTAGTCAGAACAACAAGATTTGTCTAAGTTGCGTGAGATTCAGCAACGGGAAGGTGAATCATCCTGGTAATATAGACAAAAGTTTAAAGATTCTATAGGGAGGTTAGCACAACCAATTCATGAGGAAAATCAAAGAGAATGGTATATTCAGGGATTGCTACCTCTGACACGGATTTCGTTAACGCAACAACAAATAGCCACTTTGACAAATTCCTTGGTACAATCTATGAAGATTGAATCCATGGAAGGATATCTGAGGAGCCTGAAAGTGACCAAACCCCTGACAGATGAAAACTTTGTGCAATCACAAGGGAAAATATCGACGCTTACAGAAAAGATTCAAGAATTGACGATACCTAGACCAGGATGACCACAGGTCTGGTGTACCAGATGTTACAAAGAAGGACATCTGGTGAATGAATGTCCAAGAATGAGGGGAATGAGTCCTCCTCAGAATATGATGGGACCCTCACCAAGACTCATGGGATAATTTGCGGAAGTATCTGCAAATTTACCATTCCATAACCCCACCCCATATCGTGCTTTTCTAGGTATCCAAGTCGCACCAGCAGCTGAGTATTGCGAGATTTTCTGAATCCATGGGCATGGGCCGAGACAATTCTCCATTATTCAGAAGTATTCAACAGTAGAAAATACTATACATTGTGAGTTTTGCACATCTACCACACATACTACCAATCAGTGTAGAGCATTGGATTCACTTGCAGATAAGTTGGATCGAACAAAATTTAGGGTGAATGAAACCCCTCAAGGACCGGGAAGAGGTCGAGGAGGTGGAGTCAGAGGATACTTTAAAGGAGAAATAATTTGGGGAAGAGGACCAAGTAGATTCTACAACTGTATGATATATGATGATCCTAAAGAAGACATGTATGATCCTCTGAAACATAAGTTGTTCTTTAAAAATTCCATAGAAGTATTTTAGAATATCCCTAGCCCTGAGATGCAAGAGAAACCCCCTACACGAGGAGACAACGTGAGCAACCACAAAATGTAGTCGACCTTTGGTTTCAATTATTTTATGATATTCTTGGGAATGACTAGTTAATAGAAAAGTTGCACAATGTGCTATACCTATTTATGGGCAATGAATAATTCACATAAGAAATAATAAGGACTAATAATAAGAGTACTCAGAGAGTGCAGAGAAGGAAAGTACAAACTAGAAAATAGTTTAGATGAGTAACCCAACTAGAAGAGTTTGAGATTAAGGATGTTATGTTAGATCTAGGATCTAATGTTAACATACTTCCTAAAAAGACTTTGGAAGCCTTAGGAAGGCCCCAGTTGACATATTCCCCAATCCAGCTAAGAATGGCCAATCAATATTGTATTTTCCCAATATGAAGACTCGAGAATGTGGAAATAGAGGTTGCAGGAGTGAAGATTGTAGCTTATTTTGAGGTGATCGAAATCATGGGGGATAAGGACCCTTATCCTGCAGTGATTGACCTAAATAAAGAAACTATCCCATTTGAGGGAGACAAAATCAAAGTAGTTCAACCCTTGGATCCATATGTAGGCCCCAGATATATGGAGACAACAAACAACAATATGGAGGGAGAAAACTTGGATCAGTGGTACACTGTAACAACAGGAACAAGAGAAGAATACATAAATCCCACTATTGATGGATCAGTAAGTTGGAGGAGCATACAATCAACGGATGAAGATTCAAAACTATCATTTGACAGTTGGCAACAAGGCTCATGTGAAATATTTTCAAGAAGATACACAACTGTTAGGGAAATTAGATAGGTTGGAACTGAGGCCAGAGAACACCTAAAATATGATGTTACCTCGGGACTTGAAAGTTTTTTTCCAGTGTGGAAGAAAAGGTAGTGGAGGATCAAGGATCTCAGTACTGGATTTAGACCTCCAGGACACCCCTACCAGGTGGTGGGCCAATCACAAAGCCTTACTCAAAAATTGGAAGGATGTGAAGCAAGATATGAAATATAGATTTCAGGATAAGTAGCATTTGGATTCAGGGATGTGGACAGATTTCCAATTTGCACAATTGTTCAATGGACAGTTTGATCCTAAAGCACATATTTAAAAATGTGTTACACAGTGGCCAATTGCGGAAATACCATCTCGCTTTTGGGTTCAAGTATTTCCCCACTCACTAGGTCCAATTCTGAAAGGTTGTTTCATGCATGAAGAAACTAGAATACATACCAGCAACTGAAAAATGTTGGCAGATCACTTTTGCAAGGACTTCTCATTTACAAGTAAGTACCTTGAGCTTGAAGTAGTCCTACAAAGAATTAAAGAATTCTTTTTTATAGACACTAGTAAATAGAAATTAGACCTAGTGGTATGTGCAAAGCATAACCAAGAACTTCAGTCTAATATTTACTAAAATTGAACAAGAAAACTATAGAATGCTATAAGATTGAGAAGGATTTGGAAAGCCTGGATGATTTAGAAGAATTAAGAAACTTATCCATTAAGGAGATAGAAGGGAACATAGAAATCCAGAACATCATACCCAACTAGACTGATGGTTATTATAACCACCCATTGAAGTTGCTCAAAGTCAATATAGGGACCATAGAGAAACCTAAGATAGCTATGGTAGGAGATTACTGGGATGAGAAAACTAGCAAGAAATACATAGTTTGTTGCAAGAGTATGAGGATTTGTTGCCAAAGACATTTTCAGAGTTAAAATGGATTAAAGGAGTTATGGGAGAGATGAAAATTGAATTAAAACCAGGATCGAATACTGTGAGGCATAGACCATATTTCCTTAACCCCGGAGTGAAAGAGAAGGTTAAGAGGGAAATATACAAGATGTTGGAAGATGGACTTATTTTTGCAGTGGAAGAAGCAGGATGGGTCAGCCCAATAGTCCTCCAAGATGGACTATGGTGGGCCACACTCTTCAAGGATGCAAAGGCATATGCTATATCATGCGATGTTTTTGAAAGAGTGGATGTAATATACCAGATATAAAATGTATGCAGAACAGAAATAAAATGTTAGAAATGGAAGAATAACAACAATATAACCAGAACATTCACCACAATAACACTTAAATGATATGAGAATAATAACAGAAATAACACTTTGAATCTGAAAGAAATGTTCACTGGCCTCTTTGAGGGGGAAACCTCAAGTTGAGTAGAGATCTATTACAATAATATCCAAGTTAGGGTTCTCATACCCTCATCTCCTATTTATACTAAAACAAAAGCATCTAGAGGAAGATCCTTCAAGAAGCAGAATCTTCTATTAGGTATTCTTACATCCGCCTTATTCTATTTTATTGAAAGGCCTTATTAATATTGACCTTTATTACATCTGAATATATTGTTCTACCTATGTGCGGGTTAGGACCCTAACATGTCTGCCCCCTTAAAAACAACCTTGTCCTCAAGGCTTGAGATGAGGAAATTATTGCAGAATGGTAGCTGGTTCCCAAGTGGCATCTGTTGGAGTTGTATCTTTCCACTATACTAGAACTTCCTTGATGGTTCTCTGACGTAGGTGATGCTCACGCTGGTCCAAAACTGCTTCTGGTTGTAGCCAAATGGATCCTTCTTCAGCTAACTCTGGAAGGTTGGTTTGAATTTGGCACTTAGCTCCAATCACCTTCTTTAAGCATGAAACATGAAAAACATGATGTAGCTTCGAATGGTTGGGAAAAGCTAACTGATAGGCTACTTGTCCCACACACTTGAGAATGGTATAAGGACCATAAAATTTGGGCGCTAGCTTCTAACAATGGTTGGCCTTGAGGGAAGTTTGCTTGTAAGGTTGCAGTCGAAGAAACACCTGATCCGCTTCTGCAAATTGATGTTCAGAGAAACCTTGATCTTTTTGTTGCTTCATGCAATTCTGTGCCATGACCAAATTCTCTTTGAGGGTACAGAGAATAGCCTCTCAAGATGTAAGTGTTAGGTCAACCGCTTGGACCTTCAAGGCACCTGGTAAGTATGAGATAACTGAAGGTGGCTTCTGTCCATATACCACTTCAAAAGGAGTCATTCTTGTAGATATATGGTATGAAGTGTTGTACCACCATTCAGCTAGGGGTAAACATTGAGCCCACTGATTTTGATTTTCCAAGGCAAAACACCTCAAATGTTTTTCCAAACATTTGTTGACAACTTCCATTTGGCCATCAGTCTAGGGATGATAAGTTGTGCTGAGATGCAATTCGGTTCCTTGTATCTTGAACAGTTCTTGCCAAAAATTTCTTGTGAAAGTTGGGTCATGATCAGAAACAATAGAGTGTGGCATGCCATGAAGCTTGAAGACCTGATCCATGAAAATTTGAGCCACCGTGGATGTTGTAAACGGGTGTTGAAGGGCGCAGAAATGAGCATACTTGGAAAGGCGATCAACAACCACCATTTGAGGGAAGTTTGCTTGTAAGGTTGCAGTTGAAGAAACACCTGATCCGCTTCTACAAATTGACGTTCAGAGCAACCTTGATCTTCTTGTTACTTCATGCAATTTTGTGCCATGACCAAATTCTCTTTGAGGGTACAGAGAATAGCCTCTCATGCTGTAAGTGTTAGGTCAACCGCCTAGACCTTCGAGGCACCTGGTAAGTATGAGATAACTGAAGGTGGCTTATGTCCATATACTGCTTCAAAAGGAGTCATGCTTGTAGCTATATGGTATGAAGTGTTGTACCACCATTCAGCTAGGGGTAACCATTGAGCCCACTGATTTTGATTTTCTGAGGCAAAACACCTCAAATGTTTTTCCAAACACTTGTTGACAACTTCCATTTGGCCATCAGTATAGGGATGATAAGCTTTGTTGAGATGCAATTCGGTTCCTTGTATCTTGAACAGTTCTTGCCAAAAATTGCTTGTGAAAGTTGGGTCACGATCAGAAACAATAGAGTGTGGCATGCCATGAAGCTTGAAGACCTGATCCATGAAAATTTGAGCACCGTGGATGTTGTAAACGGGTGTTGAAGGGCGCAGAAATGAGCATACTTGGAAAGGCGATCAACAACCACCATGATGACTGATTTATTTCCCGATTTGGGTAAGTCGGTAATAAAATCCATAGAGATATCCTTCCAAATAACAGGTGGAATTGGGAGAGGTTGTAGTGTGCCTGGAGATTTGATTATTTCTCCCTTGCTGTGTTGACGCACATCACATTCAGCGACAAAATTACGAATGTCTTGTTTCATACCATCCCAGAAAAAGGAACGTTTGACCCTGTCATAGGTTTTGGTGAACCTGGAGTGCCCTGTTGTGGGTGTAGCATGAAGCTCAGAAAGTACCGTGGATTTAATATTTGATTGTTTACTTAAATACAAATGGCCTTTGTATCGAAGTTCATCATGGAGCCAAGAGTACCCTGGGGCAGTTGGAGCATTGGTCTGCAATTGTTGGATCAGCTGCAATCTTTTAGGATCTTGTAGCCATTCCTGGCAAACGGCTTGGAGCCAATCTGGTACAATGAATGAAAGAGAAAAAATGGATCCTTCATCTTCATATTTTCGGGAAAGTGCATCCGCAACCACATTGTCTTTTCCTTTCTTATAAATGATCTCATAATCATATCCAAAGATCTTAGTCACCCATTTTTGTTGCTCTGGGGAGGAAATGTGTTGTTCTAGAAAATACTTGAGGCTTTGATGGTATGTCTTAATTTGGAAACATTGCCCCAATAGATAAGGGCGCCACAGATCAATGACATGCTGAATAACCAACATTTCCTTTTCATATATGGATTTGTCCATATTTCTTTCAGATAGTTTCTTGCTGGTAAAGGCCAAAGGTCGACCCTCTTGCATAAGGACAACACCAATTCCTTTCCCCGAGGCATCACATTCCAACACAAAGGTATTTGTGAAATCGGGAAGGGTGAGGACTGGAGTGGTGCACATGGCCATATTCAAGGTTTGAAAAGCTTGAGTAGCGGCTGGAGTCCAAGTGAAAGAGTTCTTTTTTAGGAGAGCAGTGAGAGGTGCTGCAATCTTCCCATAATTCTTAACAAACTTGCGATAATACCCAGTTAAGCCCAGAAATCCACGCAAACTCTTAAAAGTCTTTGGGTGAGGCCAGTCTTGCATAGCTTCAAGTCTTCCACTGTTCCTAATTGCTTCAACTTTGTCAAACGGCCCAAATGGTTTGTGTCAGTGTCAAACCATTCATAAAGCTCTGTCACAAAGTGTGTCCAAGCAATATGCCCTTGACGAGAAGCTTTTCTCCATTATCACCATTGCCAACGTTCTTGATCTAGATGGAGAAAACCATACCATAGTTTGGCCAAGTCATCTATAATGTCGTATAAAGAGAAATAATGTTCCATTTGGGTTACTCGACCAGTGGGGTTCGAGCCATCAAATTTGGTCACATCCACCTGCGGAAGGTGTAGGTCACGTTGAAAGTGATGGTTCTAAAAGTTATGGGAATGAGGGGAATGGTCACCGTCAGTATGTGGAGGTGAGGAAGAGGAAGGGTTATCTGTAGGGATATGAATTTTGGTGCAGAGTGCCAAAAATACTGATTCAATATGGGTGGTGAGGTCTTGCTTGATTTCCTCCCTTGAGGACTTCATGGTTGTATTAATGGCAGAAACATTGGCACTGAGTTGTTTCACTTCTTGTTGGGTCTCGATGAGACCAGATTGCAAGGTTTTGAAGTGATATTCCAAGTATTGTCTACGGGTATGGTCCATGAGGATGGGGCAACTGAAAAGGAGTGGGCGGGGTCAAAAATTTTGCCAAAAAATGGTATGGAAGAATGTGATAAGGGCAAAGAGATGAATCCAATGGAATAGTTCTCAAATAATGGTAAAAAAATTTCCAGACATTTTTTTGTTTTTTTTTACACATGCAGAGTTAGACTCCAGTATGAAAAATACTATAGAGAGGGAATGCCAAAATTCTTAACCAGAAATAAATGTGTATTTACTTGGAAACCCGAACACAGTTGCGCGACAATAGCTCTTGTATATTTTAATTTGTTTATGTTTTTGTCCCCAAGGGTTAGGTATTCAAGGGTTCTACAGACAAGGGTTTTCCCTGTGCTATATATCCTTGATATACGTTCGGGGTCTAACAGTAGTACTCGGCCCAATATCTTAAGTAAATAACTAAGGAGGATAGACCGTACCCTTAGTCGTACTACCCGACTACCCAGGTACTAGAGAGTATCTTCCCAAGTGTTGTTCTCAGTGACACTATAGCATACCGATCGATTTATCTAAAGAGGGCTTTCAGGGAATCTAGTTCAATCTGTACATAGGTGTTATCTAATGTTCTACCACTTAAAGGGGTCTAATAGGGGTTACAAGGGTGGCCAATAGATGTGCGCTTAAGTACCACTTGTATTTCCTACATGTATGAATCCCTCAACCGTGGGTTTATGCGCGTAACGACAGATCTTTGTGGCTTAAAAATGTTGGAATACGTCTCTACCCTGGAAAAAAAAATTAACCCACACTTTCTGCCAAGGAAAGTGCTCTGATACCACTTGTAATATACCAGATATAAAATGTATGCAGAACATAAATAAAATGCTAGAAATGGCAGAATAACAACAATATAACTAGAACATTCACCACAATAGAACTGAAATGATATGAGAATAATAACATAAATAACACTTTGAATCTGAAAGCTATGTTAAGGGGCCTCTTTGAGGAGGAAACCTCTAGTTGAGCAGAGCTCTATTACAATAATATCCAAGTTAGGGTTCTCATACCCTCGACTCCTATTTATACTAAAAAAGAAGCATCTAGAGGAAGATCCTTCTAGAAGCGAAAGCTTCTATTAGGTCTTCTTACATCCGCCTTATTCTATTTTATTGAAAGGCCTTATTAATATTGACCTTTATTACATCCAAATATATTTTTCTACCTATGTGTGGGTTAGGACCCTAACAATGGGTAAGCCATCACGATGAGATGAATTATCACTTCAACTTGTTCGATCTTTACAAGCATTTGAGAAGTGGGTGGTTGACTTCATTGGGCCGATCAACCCTACAACTAAGTATTCAAAGGCTAGATACATTATTACCATAGCTGACTACCTTAAACATTGGGCTGAGGCAACAGTTGTTCAGGATTGTTCGAGCGATACTGCTGCTAGGTTCATTTTTGAAAATATTATCACTCGGTTTGGATGTCCTAGGATTCTGACTAGTGATCAAGGAGCTCATTTTATCAGTAGTGTTAGCACTAAGAGTCACCCTCAGATTGCGGGAGGATAAGCCCAATACCCATCAGAGTTTTTGGTGGATGTTGGTTTTATATGAGTGGAAGTCAATGGAAAAAAACTCGATATATGAATGATGTTCAACACTGAACTAGACAAGAAATGCACAGGGAAGTGAGGGCCACATTAACTTCAGTTAGTGAATTGAGTTTAATTTTGAGTAGAGGGAAGACTTAGTGAGAAAGGTGAACAAGAATGCTATGAGCATCATGGCTTTCAAGCATCTTGGAGAAGAAAAACTCAGACTCGAGATCACTCTTGAGCTCAAGCTTCAGACAATGAAATATGTCCAAACAACACAGTCACAACAACACAATGATAAAACCTACATCAAAATGCAGCTACAACAACTCAACTCAATCCTCCATGCCCAATCCATTTAGTGTAAGAGGAAGAATGATAACAAGGGAGCTTACTAAAACTGGTCACGATACAACTGTAATCAAACCTACATTACAAAAACATAACAACCCTCGATTGGATCCTCCATGCCTAAGTGTTTTAGCACAATTTTTACAGAGAGATGAAAAGAAGTTGACTTCTATTAACATGAAAGTCTCAAATTTGATACATAACCAGAGAATAGTTCTGGCATCAAAACATTACAAAATAGGGAGCTCTGCTCAACCAGTTGATGACCTTAACAAAATATCAAAACTATCTATTTATACTCAGATCACTCCCCAACTATCAGGAGTGTGATCCCATCACTACAGTCAAAGCATTGCGTCCGAGCAGTCTTATGTCAAACTTTGCATGTATCCCTCTGTGAAACGTGAGCTCAGATCGGCATGGGTCTGTAGGAAAATTTGTCCATAGGGTTACCATGGCTGATGGTTCAGTCCCCATGGTCAGGCCTTCCATGCCTTCTATTTATGGATTGAGACGAGGTTTCAACTACCAGCTCCATTTTCATTAACTGCCTATTCTCGGGATCGAAACATGACCTAATGCCCAGGGGGTGGCCACATGTTTCTCTTGGATAGGACACTATATAAGCACATGATTGCGAGGCTGCTCAAAGGTGGTTTGGGTTCACACTGTTTTTGAGCCCAAGATCCACCACATGTTTCCATGTATTACATTTTCTAAACCATGGTTTCAATTGTAGGACCGCTCAAGAAAATTATTGCCCGAGCATGTTGCATCCCCGCAATGGACTATGGTCGTAGATCTGGTCTCAATCTGAGATCTGGGCGCACCTTCTAGATTTAGCGCTACTACCAAGATTAACCACCCACCAACTTTAGAATCCACCAAACTATGCCATGGGGGAGCGGGATTCTACTTTTGACATTGAACAATAGCACCTCCTGGAGGATTGCCTCTCGCTGCTATGCTGACCTATCATGAAAGAGAAGTGACACGTGTCACTAAGAAAGAATAGAATGATATGCCCACGACTACCTGGACTGAGTGCCATGTGTCACTTCTGAATAGGTTCCTGGTCTCATGACCGACAAGTGCACCACATGTCCATACTAATGACTACCACATATCCTCTTAATTCGATGGATGAGATCTCCTTTGGGTCTCTGGGCTTCAGGAAAATCAACACTCAAACTTATTTTCCCTCGAAGCAAAAACATCCAAAGTTAAGGATTTGATGATGCATGGCCTCCAAAGATCGACGGTTGAGATCCCTTTGTGGCTTCGGACTTCAAGAAAATCAAATCTCAAACCTCGCTTGCTTTCAACTCTTTTACCTAGAGGTGGAGATCTATTGATGCGTGTCCTCTTGAATCAATGACTTTTCTCCTGCTTCGAGACTTTGACCCCTTCATCCAGATCGACGACCCTTCTACTCCCTTCTTGATCAACGGTCAAGATCTCACTCGGGTCTCTGGGCTATGGGAGAATCAAATCTCAAACCTCCCTTACCTTCTATTCTTTTACCCGGAGTTCTAGACTTGGCGATGCATGGATTTCTGGAATCGGACAACCGATATCCTCTTCGGGACTCTAGGCTCTGGGAAAATCAATTTTCAAACTTACCTTTCCCATGAAGCTCACGGATCTCTACCACATGTCCCCATTGTTGGATGGTCTAGATTCTCTTCGGGCCTTCAAGACTTCAGGCACTTCAACACTTCGAGACTTCGGGCACTTCGGGACTTCAGACACTTCAACACTTTGAGACTTCAGGCACTTCGGGACTTCAGGCCTTCAGTATTTCGGGCACTTCGAAACTTTGAGACTTCGAGCACTTCAATGCTTCAAGCCGTTGGGACTTTGGGATGCAATGTCGCTAATATCAACAAAACCCTCCTGATTTTGAGATCAATAGTCCATGATTACTTCAGGAGTTTGGGTTTCGGCTCTTCAGAATTTTTATGCACTTCTCACTTTGAAACTCCCGAAGCTCATTTCCCTAAATGCTTGGATCTGTTTCCACATGTCCCCCTCAATATCAACGACTCATGCTTACTTCAGGGTTTTTCCCTGGCACTATATTTCGTGAAACTTTAAGGTTCTGAATGCCAGTGAGCCATTTATCTGAACTGCTCTAGGAATCTCTGCCACTGAAAGACTAAAACTGCCCATTGCTTGTTCTTCAAGCCCGAAATAGACTGCTCTAAAAGCTATGTTTTAAGCTCAAGGACGATACCTGCACAAGCAAAGGAATGGGTTTCCTTGCGACCCCTAGATAGTCTTATGTGATAACATTTGGCTCCAAAGGGGATGGCATGCTCCCTGCGAGCTGCCAAGAATGTGCATTTCCAGTTCCTTAGCTGTTGGGCTATGGAGTCTAGCTCAAAACTTTTGTCGAAAAAAATAGGGAAATATGTACATTGTTCTACTAAAAAATGAAAACAAACACATGGGCTCCAAAAGGAGGTTATTTATATACAATCCTAGGCTAACTGACTTTTTACAAGGCGCTAGGTGAAAGCAAACTTCCACCATAGCCACCCAGACTACTTGGTAATATAATTCTTCTCTTTACTGCAGATGATACACAAAAAACTAGGGAGGTATGACAATAGAACGATAACATGTCTTGGAACATTGACCATACCCCCAAATGATGATAAGGTGAATAATTCTATAGGCTCCAATGCTTTTGGAAAACACAATTCCATATATATCCCCATGGGGTCACAAAATTTATAATTAGAGGAGCTCAACTGGTAAGAAATTAATTCCTATCCTTCATTGTGGCTCACCCACCATTTGATGTTCTTAGAGTGTACAGGTGGGTGGAGAAATGATGCACGTTGGATAATACTAGGTGATATTTTCTCATTTACAGGTTCTGGACAGGAGAAAAACTGCCCACATAGGTCCTCCTTTACATGTTGCTTTGTGTCTTTTGCAGGTCCAGGATGGTTGATTTCCACCCAATTCTTTTCCCTAATGAATAAACGAAAAGGATCTATAGTTTGGTCTTGGAAGTCTTTCATGAAACCATACTCACGTATGAGTATTGGTCAAATAATTCCATTTGAAAATTTCAGAAAATCTGAAACATATGACTCCATGTATATGGCCACAAAATCATGAATAACATGATAGAATTATGGCTGCTTTAGAGGACCAGGTCTCTCCTCTGTAAATGCCTCTCTGCTTGCAAATAAATTACCTCCTTATTCTTTCGAAACCAACTCTTGATCACCAACAATTGCAGACTCTCCTTCATAAGAATGATCATAAGATAATGGTACAACAGGATTTAAAGCATCACAACTATGGTCAGCCAATAACATATAGTTATCTATGCAATCAACCACTACTTCATGCTCAAAATGTTCTGAAAATTGATCATAAGATTGATATGCATCCCTGCCCATAGAAAAATATGAAACTATCGAAGGATCTGATTCCAACTGTGAATCATACCCACTTCCTCGTTGTTGTTCCGAATCTGAATTATACTCACTGTATTCTTTCTCAGAATCTGAAACATACTAATAGTCTTCTTGCTCAGAATATGAAACATACTGATAGTCTCCTTGCTTATGTACATGTAATTTTTCATGATATGCTTGCATACAAACCCCCTTTCTAGCCTTTATGTTCTCTTCGACCTCCTCATCATCTTCAAACAGGTGTCTTAAAGATGAAGATTTCCTTTCTCTCAGGAGAAGGACAAACTCTGAATGTTGAGCCATGACATAGTACACCATGGAAGTAGTCTCTGTGGGCATGATATCCACAGGCATACTATGATAAAAACTATAAAACCTCCTATTGAAGACAGACAAGGCTTCTTCTTACCCTCTCCTCAAGGCATTAAACTCAAACCAGTACTGATCAAGGGACTTGTTCTCACCCCAACACTTTAAAAAATATTTGCATAGCTCGATCCAAGAACCAATAGAACCGGCTCCCAAACATTTAAACCAAACAACAACATATCCAGACAAAGAGTGTGAGAACGACCTCATGGTAACATCATCAAGAAAAATCTCAAAATGATCAACAAAGTTCTCAAAGGCTTGTAAGTTCTCTCAGCTGTAACATGATCCTATCCAGAAAACAGAGGAAGATACTCAAAGGAATAAAGAGGATAGGGATGCAGGTAATGTGGCAACCTTAAAGGTTTAAACATCTTTTATCTAATATTAGCTTGAAAACGTGTGGGATGAATATGGTATTTAACAAGAATATGGGAAGGTTCAACAATAATAATAGAAGGTAATGAGATCTGAGAAGACTGCGAATCATTTTCAACCCCTTCAAGGCTCCAAGGGTGATCAACTTCGAGAGGAAATCCAATACAAATCTCACTTTTATTAATAGGCTAAGGTGAGAGCACAAGATTAGCATCTACAACACAAGAAGAGGGCATGTCTTCTTCTTCCAAGGATGGATAAATAAAGGAAGGCTTATTATCATTTGAATAGACAAAGAAGAGGATAATCCTCTTTATATGCAAAGGGAAAGAGAGAAATGAGCTGATAAAGAAAAACATGATTTCATGAAGCAAGCTCATAATTGATACCTAGTCTTCCCCTTCGGTATGGTCATCTTTCTGTCAACAAGATCCTCCCCAGTGGAGTCTTTGATTGTGGAGTCTCCAGGTTAATTATATGTAGTCTGAATGTGTCTAGTCTTTGTTCACCATCAAAAGTCCAGATCTCATCGTTGTCATTCTCCTGGGGATATTTTCAATCTGGGGCAGCAACTAAAGCCTTCTCGAGAAAGATTGATTTTCTTGATAATCCTCTCTGGGCCAGCTTCAGGTGTAGCTAGAGGAAATTGTGGAGTAGACCTCGTGTGTCTGCCTCTAGAAGATACAACCAAAATAGTGGATTCGCCAGGTGCAAGCTACAATCTTCAATGGTTCTGATATCTGATGCACCTTCAGAATTAGAATCTCTTTGTCGTTCTATCCCAGGGAAATGTCTTCAATTCGTTCCCCAGCAATGATGTCAAGAATGTTAGCACTAAGAGTCACCCTCAAATTGCAGGAGGATAAGCCCAATACCCATCATATTTTTTTGTGGATGTTGGTTTTATATTAGTGGAGGTCAATGGATGAAACTCAATATATGAATGATGTTCAACATGGAACTGGACAAGAAATGCATAGGGAAGTGAGGGCCACATTAACTTCAGTCAGTGAATTGAGTTTAAGTGTGAGAAGAGGGAATAATTAGTGAGAAAGGTGAACACGACTACTATGAGTGTCATTGATTTCAAGTAGCTTGGAGAAGAAAAACTCAGACTCAATATCACTCTTGAGCTCAAACTTCAAAAACTGAAATATGTCCAAACAACACAGTCACAACAACACAATGATCAAACCTACATCACAATGCAGCTACAACAACTTGACTGGATCCTCCATCCCCGAGCCATTCAGTCTAAGAGGAAGAAAGATAGAAAGGGAGCTGACTAAAACTGGTCATGATACCACTGTAATCAAACCTATATTACAACAACATAACAACCCTCGACTGGATCCTCCATGCTCGAGTGTTTTAGCACAATTTTTACAAAGAGATGAAAAGAAGATGACTTCTATTAAAATGAAAGTCTCAAATTTTATACATAACCAGAGAACAGTTCTGGCATCAAAACATTATAAAATAGGGAGCTCTTCTCAACCGGTTGACGACCTTAACAAAATATCAAAACTACTTATTTATACTTGGATCAGTCCCCGACTATTAGGAGTGTGATCCCATCACTACATTCAAAGCATTGCATCTTATCAGTCTTCTGTCAGACTGTGCATGTATCCCTCTGTCATATGCGAGCTCAAATTGACATGGGTCTGTAGTAAAATCTTTCCATAGGGTTTCAATGACTGATGGTTCAGTCCCCACGGTCGGGCCTTCCATGCCTTCTATTTATGGAGTGAGATGAGGTTTCAACTACCAGCTCCGTTTTCACTAACTTCCTATTCTCAGGATCGAAACGTGCCCTAATGCCTAGGGGGTGGCCACATGCTACACTTGGATAGAAAACTATATAAGCACGTGATTTTGGGGCCACTCAAAGGTGGTTTGGGTTCACACCACTTTTGAGCCCATAATCCACCACCTTTTTCCATGTATTACTTTTTCTAAACCACGGTTTCAATTCTGGGACCACTCAAGACAATTATCACCCAAGCATGTTGTGTCCCCGCAATGGACTGTGGCCGTAGATCTAGTCCTAATCTGAGATCTGGGTGCACCTTCTAGATTTAGCACTACTTCCAAGCTTAATCTCCCACCAACTTTAGAATCCACCAAACTATGCCCTGGGGGAGGAGGTCGCTACTTTTGAAGTTGAACAATAACACCTCCCAGAGGATGACCTGTCATTGCTATGCTGACGTGTCATGAAAGAGAAGTGACATGTGTCACTAAGAAAGAAGTGAATGATATGCCCACGACTGCCTGGACTGAGTGCCATGTGTCACTGCCGAATAACTTCCTAGTGTCATGTCTGGCGAGTGCACCACATGTCCATACTGATGCTTCCACATATCCTCTTAAATCGACAACTGAGATCTCCTTCAAATATCCAGGCTCAAGGAAAATCAACACTCAAAATTATTTTTCTAACAAAGAAAAAACATTCGGAGTTAAGGATTGGACGACGTGTGGCCTCCAGAGATCGACGACTGATATCCCTTCATGGCTCCAAACTTCGTGAAAATCAAATCTCAAACCTCGCTTACCTTCATCGATTCTACCCCGAGTTGGCGATCTATTGACGTGTGTCCTCTTGAATCAATGGCTTTACTCCTGCTTCGGGACTTCGACCCCTTCAACCAAATCGATGACCCTTATGCTCCCTTCTCGATCAACGAACAAGATCTCCTTCGGGTCTCTGGGCTCTGGGAAAATCAAATCTCAAACCTTGCTTACCTTTTGTGCTTTTAGTCGGAGTTCTATATCTGTCGATGCATGGATTTCTAGAATCGGACGGTCAAGATCCTCTTCGGGACTCCGGGCTCCAGGAAAATCAATTTTCAAACTTACCATTCCCACGAAGCTCATAGATCTCTATCACGTGTCTCCGCTGCTGGATGGTCTAGATTAGCTTCGGGCCTTCGATACTTTGGGTGCTTCGGGACTTCGGGCACTTCGGGACATTGGGCCTTCGGGCTTCGGCCCTTTAGGATTTCGGGCACTTCGATACTTTGGCTAGTTTGGGACTTTGGGAACTTTGGTGCTTCGGGCCTTCAGGAATTTTGGAGGCACTGCCGCTAAGATCAACAACTCCCTACTGATTTTGAGATCAATGCTCCATGTTTTCTTCAGGAGTTCAGGCTTCGACTCTTCGGAAGTTTTATGCACCTACTCTTCGGCTGCTACCTTTCCCCCTCAAGATTAACCGCTCATGATTACTTCTGGGTTTTTCCCCAACGCTATACTTTGCGCAACTTTAATGTTCCAAATGCCAGTGAGCCGCTAATCTGAACTGGTCCAGGAATCTCCGCCACTGAAAGAGTAAAACTGCCTGTTGCTTGCGCTTCAAGCCCAAACTAGAATGCTCTAAAAGCTACATTTTGAGCTCAAGGATGATACCTACACAAGCAAAGGACTGGGTCACCTTGCGACACTTAGACAATCTTATGTGATAACAAGTAGTACAATAGCAAATCTTACAACAAAGTTCTTGATCCAACATCATAAAAGTAGTCTCTACCATCCGCAAGTAAATGGAACACTCAAATCGTTTAACAAGATTTTGGAGAGAGGATTAATGAAGGTTTGTTGCGCAAATAGGGAAGATTGGGATGACATAGTTCCAAAAATACTATGGGCTTATAGGACAATCACAAATAAACTCCACAAGTACACTCTATTTCAGCTAATTTATGGGAAAGAGGTTGTGGTACCCGCATAATTCATTACTCCAAGTTTGTATATGGCATAGATTACACACATGGCAAAGGATGAATTAGTTGCGCAGAGGCTCATGGACTTATAAGAACTAGAAGAGACTAGGTTTTCAGTAGACTTCCATTAGACAGTTGAGAAAGCAAGGAAGAAATATTGGCATGAAAGACACATTAAGACCAAAGTATTTGTCCAAGGAGATAAGGACCTACTTTATGACAGTCGATACCAAAAACATCCAAGGAATTTGCGCATGCATTGGATGGGGCCATTTATAGTTGTGGAGATCCGACCGTCTGGAGAAATTAGACTTGTGCAACAGGATGGTATGTTGCGACCAGGATGGGTGAATGGCGCTCGCTTGAAATCTTACCTATCTTTGAACTGAGATAAAGGACAGTTTCTCTAGTTCGAGGGAGCATGTATAGTAGTTAGATTTGAATTTTATTGCAAATTGTTGTGAATTCAGTTAATAAATTCAAAGAGTGCCTTATTGTGCCATGACATGTAGTTCATTTTTCGGTTTCAGTTTTGTTTTGATGCAGAACTACTTAATCAAAAGCATGGGATCAGAAGTGTCAAGAACCTATTAATGACAGTCATTAATATGATGGGGACCCCTTTGTGTTCAGAGGGAGAGCGAATTCAGACGCAATCTGAGTCCATGTGCCACATGAACCCAGTCCAGTCATATCCTTTATTACTACTGCAGTACCCCATCTGAATTCGATTAAGAAATAAAGATGTGATACACGAAGATGACATCGGTATTCGCGCTAGTATTCTTACCCATCAAATGGTAAGGTATGAAATCGACTACGTCCCTGACCAATTTTCCCAGTAAATGCCTAGATCAATCGAGAGATTTACCTTGTTAACTAGTCTCGTTGGACAACTCAGATCCAAGTTGCGTCTATAGGGTAATGACAGTTATTTCATAACTTTATAGCTTAGCATAGGTATAAGGTTATGAGAACTAGACATAGGACGCATTGTTTCCCAGAATTTTTTTATCAATTTACGAATTTTGCAGAGTGAGCAAGCCTATGTAATCCCTCGACCATTAGTCATGATCCCCAATCCCTGTTTCGCTTGTCCAAATTGTTGATAGTTCATACTGACCATGGCGAGAGCTATAGGGAGCCAAAGCACCACCCTTTCCTAGGCTTCCTCGCAATCCATAAGGCATTCCTCCAATAGGTAGATGTACCAGTTGAAGACAATGCCATTGGCGTAAAACTCTGCCACTGATTAAGCATCCAGTGTGCACTCTCCCTTGTATTAGGAGCTCATAACTTTGCTAGCTATGATGTAGCAACCAGTCCTGACCATCTCAGGTAGTATGGGGTTGATATTGGTTGTGTGCCCCCCACTATGTGTGTGAAACCTCTCATATAGGTTGGGTTCCCCCTTCTTCTTGTCGTTCTTTCTTGGAACCTGGAACCCTTTGGACATGTCCTCACCCTTGAGGGACAATTCAGTAAGTTGGTCGATGTATTCTATGTGGATTGGATATCTCCTATCCAACCACAGACTTCTGTCGTGCACCCTTTTGATCAAAAACTTGGTACACCTCGCAACTTCGCCAGTGGTGTCCAACACTAGTAAGTCCCTAAGGTTCATGATGGTTGAATTGAAAAAATGGTGCTTTGGCTCCCTATAGCCTTAGCAGTGTGAAAAATTGTTGCAACTCTGCCTGGCTAGAACGAACATTTTAACATTCCTACCGGCGGCATTGAGATTGAGTCTTGCGCCAGGACCGTCTATAGGAGAAGATGAGGTAGAGACTCTCTTAGAGCACTCAACCGCCAGTGGACTTCCACTGCAGGTCTAAGCACCCAAGGATGCCACCCCTTGTCCCGCTAAACTAGCATAGTGGGCAACAACGCATCTAGTTGGAGTGATCAGGGCCTCAATTGATAAACTTTGGTCACATTATGGCCTCAACAATAGACTCTGAGTGGAACTCTTTGGTCGCATCAAAGCCCAAGGGATGTATCACATATGTGACCCAATAGTTCTTTGTTGAGGCCTCACTCCTTGTTAGGAAATGGAAAGATAAAGTTGGGAGTTTCCAGGAAGTCTAAAAGTGGGCCTTAGCATTGGTTCCAGAGTTGGGCCCTTCGTTTGAAGAAGCATAGGAAAAGAAAGCGCAAGTAGAAGAGGAAGGTAAAGTAGAGAAGGTCGATAAGGGAAATCAACAATTACTCCTAGAATTTGCGAAAGAGACAAGTACTTGACTCGAGGCTTGTGGTCAGAGCCTGTTGGGCCCTTCATTTTTGGATGTGAAGATGCACAAGAAGGAATACAGTCCCATTTTCAGTTTAGCACAAGTTGCACAAGATACAGAAGAAGATAGATAGTGGAGTGAGGAAAAGTAACAGAAATCAGTTGCAGAAAAGGACAACGCAATGCTGGCAAGGAAACAACAGTTACAACAGAACAAGAAAGCATGTGAGCCCAAAGCTAGAAGATCCCAATAATCTTATATAAATGAGATGTATACGACTGTAAAAGGGTTATCGGGTTCTCTCTCTCAACTCTGGGTTCTTGTTCTTGATATGTTGAGTTTTGTTGTTGTTAAGAAATTATTGTACATGTAATCTGTATTTTGGTTCTGAGTAAATAGAGCTTTGTGAAATGAGTCCAGATTCAGAAGTCTGTAACAGATTACCATGCTATATCTTTGAGATTGTATTCGATAAGTCCCGAGGATAATAGATGAATAAGGACCCAAAATTTTGAAATATAATGTGTCATACTATGTTTATGATTATGCATTGTATCTTTACAATAATTATTTATGTTTGATAAGCTCAATATGATGTCTCTGTGTATGAATGTTTTTCGCAACTTAAGTATCTCCAGTTCTTGTATGCATGAGTCTAGATATGATCTGTAATTGGTCTATTTCACGCAATATCATGGTGAGTCTTGAAGGTTCTACGAACCCACCCAAATATTCTCCTTGCCCTTCCCTATCCTTCTGTCTTGGTTTCACTTCGGGTGAGACTTCTTCTCTTCGGAGGAGATGAAAATTCCAACGCTCTAGACTACATGGTACCTTTTGTTGGTAACCTAAGAAGGACCTTGGTTTGATCAATTCGGAAGAAGGGTACATTAGGGGAAAGTGAGGATGGAGTGTGCAAAACTCCCAAAGCTCGAAGTCGAGAAGGGGGTTGGCTTGAGATTATAGCTAGTGGTCATATTGAAGAAGATCCTAGCGTAGGAGATAGAACTTGCTTCTAAGCATTACCAGAAACATCAGGAAAAGGCATGCGGGTAAATCGAACCTACAGGGTAGAAAAAGAGGGACCCGTGTAAATTAATTTATGGGTCTAGCAGAGGCCCGAGGAGCTGAGTCGACTCAAGTATTTGAAGATCCTTAAACAGAAGGTCGTGCAACCCCTAGGAGAGAAGGGGATCTGCATCAAGTGGTATCAAAGCCTCAATTTGAGCTCTGTGTAAAATAAGAAAGTGGTTTGATAACATCCATTGGTATCAGATACATCAAGTGGTAGTTGTGTAAAGGATAAAGTTCAGTACAATGCCGCCTAGAAGACGTGCAGAGCCGCCTCTAAAAAATCGAGTTGTAGAAAGGGAGATGAGAGAACTTCATGCAAGGTTGGATGCTATGGAGACAGTGCAAAGGAGAGCACCTGATGTTGGAGATGTCAGTGATGAAGAGAGAGAGAAGACATGGAAGTTGAAGGAGATGCAGGAGAAGATGTTGCAGGAGAAGATTTTGTAGAAGAATGCTTGTTGAAAGATGTTGTCAAATTGGGAGCTAGAGAAAAGATAGGCATCCCAATGTATGAAAGAAATTTAGATGTTGAGGAATTGCTTGATTGGATATGAGCAATGGACAAGTACTTCAACTATGAAGACGTCGATGAGGAGAAAAAGGTGAAACATGTTGTTACTAGATTGAAGGGACATGCAACACTGTGGTGGGATGAAATGCAGGCTGACAAAAGATGCAAAGGAAAAAAAAAGATCAAGAGATGGGATAGAATGGTAGCCAATTTAAAAGATAAATTCATACCCAAGGATTATCAGATAAATATGTTCATGAATTTTTAGAACCTGAGACAGAAGGGAATGACAATGAAAGAGTACACAGAGGAGTTTTACAAGATGAACATTAGGGCTGGACAGAGAGAGAAAGATGATGAAAAGGTTGATAGATATATTAATGACCTAAGATATGAAATCCAGGATGAAATCAGCATGATAGTAGTAATAATAGTGGAAGATGCTTATCAGATTTCACTGAAGGAAAAATAAAAGTTGCCCAGGAAGGAGATTCAGTGAAGCACAGGAAGAAGTCTAAACAGAGATCAGGAAATTTTCCAAGATAAGGCACATAAGACCAAGGTTGAGACGGGAAAACCTCATAATCACTCAACAAGAGGAGGAAGTTCCCGAGGGAGACAGTATGGTGGAAGGAATGATTTTCCTCGAAGAAGAGGAAGAGGCAGAGGAGGAGAATTGAAGTGTTATGCCTGTGGAAAGACATGACACATGTCTTGGGAATTCCCAAAGAAAAAGAAAGAAGGAGGAGGTGAAGCTCACATTTCAGAAGTGCAAAAGCGGAATGTTGAGGTAGAAAGAGCAGAAAATGGGATATCCTTAGTGATGAAGAAGGTTCTCCTGAAGCCAAAACCAAAGGCAGAGAAACCAGTGGAGAGGAAATGTTGTCCCTTGACCAAGTTTTGGGAGATTCTTGGTCATAGTGACCTATTTTGGGACTTCAATAGCCTATCGAAGGAGGAGCTCAAGACGAAGCAGAGATCAAGGGATTTCAGCCCACTTTGGGTCCTTTTTGGGTTGTTGGGAATATGTAACGGGAATGGAATGTAGGCCCATGGGTTTACCCATGTGTAGGTCTATTTTGTAATATATATATATATATGTCTAGGCCATATAGAAAGCAGAGAGAATAATGCATCTATGTGATGTGAATGTATGCTAAGTGATAATAGAGTCTGTAAGTGCTTTGTGCATGACTGTAGGAGACTTGTAGAGCTAAGTGCAAGTCCTTCTAGTAGATTGTGGAGGGCTTAGTGCTGTAACACAAGGAAGAAGGATCTAGCGAGCTGCGCAGATATTATGTCCTATGCAAAGTAAGGGTTTTTAAGGCTCTGTTCTTATAACCGATTGACTAAAGACAATAAAGAAGAAGAGTTGGTGGGCGTAGCCCCAAGGTGGGGGTGAACCACGTAAACACTATGTTATGTTCTTTGTGCTTTGTCTTGATGTATTCACATATTAATTGCTAAGTTCTTGATATGTTTAGATATATCTACTTCTTCTTTGTGCTTATGATATGTGAGAATATTAGATCTGATCAAGATAGTCATGCTTTGTGCTTGATATGCTCATTCTGATCCATTTATATGCTAAGTTCTTAAATAATGTAGAATAGTGTGAATGTTGCGAAGCTCTGTTTATCAACGAATTGAATAGTGATTTCATATCGAGGGGCTGACGGTGCTATGTGCTTTATTAAGTGTTGTAATCACAAATTTGTGTCCCATATAAGGTTGAAGAAACTTGAGTCTTGCAACCACCCCTGCCTCTACCTCGAGTGAGACTTCATCTGCTTTGCAAGTGTTGCCGAAAGGGACGATAGTTAGGGTTTTGTTGGTGCATTGTTGTAGCATTGAACCCTGGGTCTTCCCCTGTGCCAAAAAATGGTTCCGTTGCTAGGACCTGAAACTGTGATTGCTGGGAACTGAGGAAGAAGAATCTTTGTGCAAAGAATCAAACTGGGATTGTGAAAGATTTGTGCATATATCTGTGCCCTAGTGCGCAGTATTCTACTTGACTTATAAATCTATGTGCTAAAATAAAGAAGCCCGATCTGAAGAAAAGAGGTCAGATCTGAAGGGAAGAAGCAAGATCTGAAAGCTTTGTGCTCCAAGAAAGGTAAAAGTGATAATTTCTTATTAAAAGAGGTAAGATCTACAAGATCTGTGCTCTGATAAAGGTAAATATAGTAAAAATTTTAGACATGAATGCTTTGTGCTCTATAGAAGTAAGATAAGTGGAAATTTTTGTTTCTATAGTATGGATCTAGGCATGTTTAATCAAATTTGTCCTAGTTCGAAAACTAGGGTATTGATAGATGAAAGAAGATTTTATATTAATAGATCTGACAAGAATAGTGAAAGATATGTTATACCTATGCATAGAAAGAATGTTTGGACTAACGAATGGATGCATAATCCTAGAAAGAATTTATTGCAGGTTAGTTTCTATGATCCTAGTGCACAGTACATAAGAGGTCGAGGATCATTTAAAAGAAAGAGAGGATTAACCCTCTATTACAGTTACAAAAAACTAGGACATCTTGCTAACGAATTCCCTGGGAGAAGACCTAGTTGTCTTTGTTGCAAATAGATGGACCATGAAGTGTTGGATTGCCCCAGAATGATTTATAAGCTTGAAGGAATGAATCTGAATCAAGAAAACCCTAAGGCAGCTCCAGAGGCTATAGCAGAACCCCAGGAAGAATCAGAGAAAATATTGCTACAAATGAGAGAAACCTTGAATGACCACCGACACATCAGATTATTAGAGATCTTCAAAGGAAAAGAATGCATCGAAATAAGAATAGGAGACTTCGACATTGACTGTGTTCTAGATGAAGAAACACAGATGAATATCATGACAGAGAGAACTTGGGAAGCTATAGGGAGGCCTGTTATGATTCCTTCATTCGGAGGACTAGGGTTATTCAGAGGAAAACTGGTAAACCTGTGTGGAAGGATCGTTCAGATACCTATGACCGTCAATGGAACTTTGACAGAGGAGGATGTTGATATGATTAAATTTTTTGAAGACCGTGCACCATTTACCATGGTAATAGGAAAACCTTGGATTGACAGAGATCAAGCCAGACAAAAGAAATAAGAAGAAGTATTAAAGTAGAAGCAAAAAGAGTTAAAATATTTCATGACCAGGAGGATCGCACACTTGATCGAAGAACAAGAGAACAGATCGAAGTTATTTAACACTAGAAACCCAGATGTCGAAGCTGCAAGAACATTAAAAGACTCACAGGATATTGAAGTACCTATCTCAGATAAAGAATAGGTGTTACCCATGAGTCTTAGGACAGAATCTGAACAACACAAAGTAACTAAAATCATAGAAGATAAGAATCAGGATGGAAAACAAACTACCGAGATGAAGCTCATTGGAAATAAGGCTAGGAAGAAAATTAAGAAGAGAGCTAAGTTGCAGAAGATTCAAGAAGGAACTTCGCAAAAAAAAAATTGCAGAATTGGAGCTTCGTTGGGATACCAAAACAACGACATATGGCACTTCACCATGGCGAAGAAATATAGCCGTTGGGGATATTATAATCGTTCGATCGACGCTCCGAATGAGCAGAAAGCCAATAAATGTCCATCATCAGACCGTTAGACCACGCCATAACAGATTGAACAAGAGTTAATGGAGGCTCATAACCGTTACAAGAGAACCATTGTCAAGTTGCCTATTTATCCCATCGTTCCATGCACGGAGAACACTTTTGCTAACCAAGAATTTGAGCCCGAGTGACTTGTATACAATGTTCATTTCCCTCTTGTTGTTTATTCTAGTATAGTACAATATATGAGTTAATTGTGAACCCGATATTATTAATCCCGAGCACTTATGTACGACGCACTCACCACAGTTGAAGAGTCAGTAATGGAAGTTTTCCTTGACTTAAGGAAAGAAAGATTCATGTCGGAGAGAGAACTGTCTATCGGTCTACAAGCATCATCGACAAGAGGACTAGCAACCTCTCCATCCACTGCTCGAGCCAAATCATCACGGATTGCAGATGAGAAGAGAACCAAACACAGAGACGATCTCAAGAATGTTAAGTTGATTCCCAGCATTTTAGTTTCCTATCTACCCCCTCTGACCGGCACGATAAATCGTGACAATGTGCCCAGATAATTTGAGTGCGCTTTGGTCACTGCGTACCTCCCAAAAGGGATACGCATAGTGCACGCAGAACAAGATAATATCGCAACGTTGAAGTTTAGTGACCTCAACCTCGGTGAAAGGAAGGTGTAAAACATGCTCGCCTTGTACAAGTATCTTACCAGAACCAAGGGAAAGAACTTGAAGATCGTCCCCCAGTCATGGACCATGAACCTCGTGTAGTCCACACTGCTCAATGTCATGAAGATTCCTCACTTCGGTAGGCACCAAGAAGTGAATGCATGTGTCAAGTTGATGGTGTCTTGCTACCATGGTGGATATTTGTGGTTGAACCACTGCATCACAGTGGATCCTACGTTGATCAATCGAATCACAGGCTAAGCATGCAAGGCCCTGACCCACAGGATTTCTACCCCAGAAAAACAATGGATCGTGCTCTAGCTCAAAGGATCAAGGATACCTACGGTGATTTCGAGAAGGGAACGCGAGGCTACAAGGTAAACTCTATCCAAAGAGGCACAATGTGTCTAGCCTGTCAATTGATTGCAGGAAAGTTAGTTCACAAGAAACGACCCACCCAAGTGACTGGATTTGTATTCGACCTCGCAGGAAAGTGTGCAGAGGGCCTACAAATGATTTGGGTGAAGTACCCCATAAACCAGCTGGCTTCTCATCTTGATTGCTTTTATCACATGGGAGATGCCAAAAGGTGCAACCTTCCCAGACATCGAGCCCTTTGAACCTCTGGCCGCAAAGTTCAGTACATTGTGGTACTCCAGTGACATGAACAAGCAATGGCAATCAAATGTCGTCTTCCACACTTATTACAACCAGCTGAAGACATCCATCCAGTCTGAGCCTCGTATAACCCCGAACACTCTCCATAGGTTTAGGACCTTGATAAAATTTAGTGTGAACCTCCATTTCATCTATATCACAACGCGCATCGATGAGCATAAACAACAGTTGTAGTCATACTACAATATGATGAAGGAAGACTTTGAAGAGATTACTAAGGAATGGTCGGTGGACCTCCTCATCCCAGCAGACCCCACGGAGCTATCTGATATTGACAGTCCAAAATAAGTGCACGATACACCTAGACCGAGCAAGACAAAGAAGACTGAAGGGGTTCAGGATATAGACATTACCTTATAAAGACTGCTTCCATATCACCAGAGCAAGAAGGTGATGACGAAGAGGTAAATGGCATAGAAGTTGAACATAAGAAAGGCAAGGTTACACCACCTAGAGATGAGGAGGATTCCTCGAAGAAAATGAAATTTTTCCTACTGAAACTTTCCTCCCCGAAGAAAGTAAAAGCAACCATGAACAAAATGCAGACCACCCTCACCTCTGATGACTTCAATTTCGTCGTAGCAGCCCTGAATGATGCTTCACTGGAAATAGCAGAGAAATAAGAAGCTAAGAAGGAGGAGGTGTTCAATCAGATCAAGGTTGAACTTCAAGGAGTGCAGTAGGCACTGCAGTCCAGCTGCGCAATTTTCACTGTGCCTCTACCATCAAAAACACCATAATTGGGAGATGAGCCATCTCAACTCCACTGGATCGCTAATACAATCAAAGATCGCCTTCGACGAGCACAGGAGGATATAGCGCAAGCCACCCAGGATTTAGCACAAGTACAAGGAGTCCTTGAAGAGCAACATAGTACTGTAGAATGAGAGAAGCTTTCTCTCCAAGTAAATTCCGATAAAGAAAAATCCCAGCTGCATAAAGAAAAGGAACAATTGCTCGCAGAGAAACTCGAAGTTAAGGAAATGGTCAACAGAGCACTTCGATCTGTGACAGTTGTCAAATTAAAGGCTGAAGAGAGAGTTCCATATTAGGTGGCGCAACTCAAAGAAGTGATCCAACAACTCCAGCAACGCATCGCAGATCTAGAATTACACACTGTACCCGAGACCCCACAGGACGTAAGGGACTAGCGAGAAGCAACTACCTACAACCCAGTTGACATATTAAAAGTTGTTGCATTGGAATGCAAGCAGCTGAGTAACTGCAACACCTAGACATATGAAAACCTCACTAAGAACCTAGAGTTACAGACATTGGAGTCACAACTCCAGGAAGCGAAGTAGCACACAGATACACTACAAGAACAGTTGAATGCCCTGTCAGATGTAGAAAGAATGAAGAGGTCTCAAGAACAACACATAGCTTAGCAGCAGATCCATATGCTTCAAAGAAATGTGATGGAAGTCACTCAACATCTTCAACCTGTGTAAGATAAGGCATGCCAGTTGTTTATAGAGGTAGAAAGCTGAGGAGCATAGTTAGAACAGGTTGTCACCGCAACAAAACAATGCCTAGAAGGGCCAATGAACGACACAGTAATCTAGGAGTTCATCGAACAAGAGGCCACAGCAAAGCATCAAGTCAAAGCAGCTCGATCCAAGATCGAGGCATTCAAGGTAGAATTGCTCAGACCAGAGTGACTCAGGATGAGTCATAGGTGAGTGTTGGGGGACTGTTGGCCCTTGACCAAGTTTTGGGAGATTCTTGGTCATAGTGACCTATTTTGGGACTTCGACAACCTATCGAAGGAGGAGAGCAAGACGAAGCAGAGATAAAGGGATTTCGGACCACTTTTGGGTCCTTTTTGGGTTTTTGGGAATATGTAATGGGAATGGGATGTTGGCCCATGGGTNTAGATAGATAGATAGATAGATAGATGTCTAGGCCATATAGAAAGGAGAGAAAATAGTGCATCTATGTGATGTGAATGTATGCTAAGTGAGAATAGAGTTTGTAAGTGCTTTGTGCATGACTGTAAGAGACTTGCAGACCTAAGTGCGCGTCCTTGTAGAAGATTGTGGAGGGCTTAGTGTGGTAATGAAAGGAAGAAGGATCTAGCAAGTTGTACAGATCTTCTGTCCTATACGGAGTAAGGGTTTTGAAGGATATGTTCTTGTAACCGATTGATTGAAGACAATAAAGAGAAGAGTTGGTGGACGTAGCCCCAGGGTGGGACTGAACCATGTAAACAATGTGTTATATGATTTGTGCTTTGTCTTGATGTGTTCACATATTAATTGCTAAGTGCTTGATATGTTTAGATAGATATACTTATTCTTTGCACTTATGATATGTGAAAATATTAGATCTGACCAAGATAGTCATGCAGTGCTTGATATGCTCATTTTGATCCATTTATATTCTAAGTGCTTAAATACTGTAGAATAGTGTGAATGTTGTGAAGCTCTGTTTATCAACGAAGTGAATAGTGATTGCATATCAAGGGACTAACGGTGCTAAGTGCTTTATTAAGCGTTGTAATAAAAGAACTATGTCCCTGCTAAGTTTGAAGACACTTGAGTCTTGCAACCACCCCTACCTCTACCTCAGGTGAGACTTCATTTGCTTAGCAGGTGTTGCTGAAAGGGTCGGTAGTTAGGGTTTTGTTGGTGCATTTTTGTAGCGTTGAACCCCGGGTCTACCCCTATGCCAACAGGAATAGTTTGTTCAGAACTTCTTGCAAGACTAAAGACAGGGTATGCAAGGTGATAATTGACAGTGGGATCACTGATACCTTAGTATCCAAAAAAATGGTGGAGAATTTGGAGCTGGAGACAACTGCACATCCAAGTCTGTATAGAGTCTTATGGTTGAAGAAAAGTCACCAGGTAATGGTAACTAAATAATTCCTAATTGAATTTAAGATAGGAGGATATAGAGATGAGATTTTGTGTGATGTGATTCCCATGGATGTATGTCATTTTTTGTTGGGGAGACCATGGAAGTTTGACAGAAATTTCATTCATGATGGGAGAAAAAATACTTATACCTTGGAGAAAAATGGTAGGACACACATGCTACTACCAATAGAGGAAAATAAAGTGAAGGAATATGCCAACACAATTATGCTTATCATGAGTGGGAAGGAACACTTGAGTGAATTCAAGGAGGAACAGGAGATGCAGTTTATTATGGTGAGGAAGCCCAGAGTCATCCTTACAAATACTTCTATGGATGATCTGCCTGAAGAAATTAAGGAGTTATTAGAGAATTTTGTTGACATAGTAGTGGATGAGTTACCTTGCTCATTTCCACCCATCAGGAGTATCAACCATCACATTGATCTAATACCAGGAGAAAGTATGCCAAACAAAGTAGCATACAAATTAACACCTGAAGAGAACAAGGAGGTAAAGAGACAAGTCTAGGATTTGATGGACAAGGGTTTGGTTAGAGAGAGTTTGAGTCCATGCACAGTACCAACTGTGTTAAGTCCGAAAAAGGATGGGGGATGGAGAATGTGTACAGACTCAAGAGCCATAAATAAAATCACCATCGAGTACAAATTTCATTTTTCAAGGATGGATGACTTAATGGATTGTTTGAGCGGAGCAAGCTATTTTTCAAAGATAGAATTGAAAAGTGGATATCACTAGATAAGTATGAGAGAAGGTGATGAGTGGAAAAAAACCTTCAAAATGAATGAAGGGTTGTATGGGTGGCTCGTTATGCCATTTGGATTGACAAATGCCCCAAGTACTTTTATGAGGTTGATGAGTGAGGTATTGAAAGATTTTATTGGTAAGTTTGTGATTGTATATCTGGATGATATAGTAGTCTTCAGTAAAATTGAAGAAGAGAATTTGCGGCACTTAACATTAGTGATGAGAATATTGCAACGAGAGAAGTTGATGATAAATCTGAAGAAATCCTCTTTTATGAAGACATAAATCATTTACTTGGGTTTTGAAATCTCTTTAAATGAATTGAAGATGGATCCAAAGAAGGCAAGATAAATCATAGAATGACCATCACCAAGAAGCATATTCGAGGTGAGAAGCTTTCATGTATTAGCAAGTTTCTATTGGAAGTTCATTAGAAATTTCATTGGAATTTGTGCACCAATATTAGATATGGTGAAAAAGAGACACAAGTATTTTAAGTGGACAGAATAAGTTGAGAAAAGCTTCAGTATATTAAAGGAGAAGATAACAGAACAACCGATTCTAGTCTTGCCAGATTTCGGGGAGACATTTCAAGTAAGATGTGATGCTAGTGGAGTAGCAATTGGAGCAGTCTTAAGCCAAGAGAATAGGAATGTTGCATATTTTAGTGAAAAGTTGAATGACACTAAGATAAAGTACTCCACATATGATAAATAATTTTATGCAATAATTCAAGCCTTAAAGAAATGGAGGCACTACCTTGTTCCAAAAGATTTTTTTTGAATAACGATAATCAGGCTTTACAATTCATAACCAAACAGGATAAGTTAAATCAAACACATTCTAAGTGGATAGATTTTATGCAAAATTTCACTTTTGTCATTAAACATATTTCTGGTAATTCTAACAAAGTCGTTGATGCATTGAGCAGGAGATGTCTGATTCTATAGGAATTTCAAATGAAAACCTTAGGGTTTGAGCACCTTAAGGAGATGTATTGTGATGATCCAAATTTTAAAGAGGCATATGAAGCATGTGCAAATCCTGCACTGAGAGACAAAATTCAGTGGACAAAGTATCTGATTAAAGATGGATTGTTGTTCAAAGGTAGCCAGTTGTGCATACCAAAGTGCTCGATGAGAGAAAATCTGTTGAAGGAAAAACATAGTGGAGGTCTAGCAAGACACTTTGGCCATGAAAAGATGTTTGGACATTTGAGTAGCTCATACTATTGGCCAGTTATGATGGAAGAAGTGAATAAGTTTGTAAACATATGTAATATTTTCCAGTATGTAAAGGGAAAGAGACAGAACACTGGGTTGTATCAACCATTGCCTATTCCAGATAGGCCTTGGGATGCAATAAGCATGGATTTCATGTTGGGATTGCCAAGAACACAAAGGGGAAGTGATTCCATATTTGTTGTAGTTGATATATTCTCAAAGATGGCACACTTTATCCCATGCCAAAAAACCAGTGATGCAACACACATTGCAAATCTGTTTTTCAAGGAAGTTGTGAAACTTCATTGGTTTCCTAAGAGTATTTTCTCAGATAGAGACACAAAATTTGTTGGTCATTTCTAGAGAACATTGTGGAAGAATATGGGGATAGAAATTTCCTTTAGTTCAACGTATCACCCTCAAACATATGGATAGACTGAAGTGGTAAATCAGATTTTAGGAAATTTGTTGAGGAGTCTGGTCACTGAACATCATAGCTAGTGGGATCAGATTCTTTCACAAGCAGAGTTTGCATACAATGACTCATCAAACAGAAGTACAGGGAAGAGTCCATTCCAGATAGTATATGGACTAAAGACAAGAGGAGTATCAGAGTTGATAGATCTGGAAAAGAATGAATTCAGAAGCGTTGGAGCAGAATACTTCATTGCAGAAATGTGAGAGCTTCATAATCATATTAAAGAGCAGTTGCAGAAGAGAAGCATAGAATATAAACATAGAGTTGATATACATAGGAGAGAACTTCAATTTGATGTGGGAGATCAAGTTCTAGCACATGTTAGGAAGGAAAGGTTCCCAAGGGGAACATATAACAAACTAAAGATGAAAAAGATAGGACTGTGCAAGATCCTAAGGAAATTTAATGAAAATTCTTATGAGATAGAGTTGCCAGAGGATGTGGGTATATCACCCATATTCAACATTTCAAACATGTATCCTTACAGGGAATATGACACTAGAGGGTCAGAAGATTAGAAAGAGATCCAATGGGAGAAGCAAATGCATGTAGTAGAGAAGCTGCAGATGGAGAAGATCATAGATCAAAGGATTGGTAAGAATACTAGGAGAAAGACTTATTTTGAGTATTTGGTAAAGTGGAAAGGACACCCAATAGAGGATACCAATTGGGTAAATGATGTAGATATTTAGAAGCATGGACAGTCAGTGAAGGAGCTCATGGGCATGAGTCCATGAATTTTTGTCCAGAGGAGTATGAGGCAAGAGCATTGTCATCAAAGCACAAGTGGAAGACAACTCAGCACCATTGTGCATATTTTGAAGTGACTTTGAATTTAATAGGGCATGTCATGCAAATATTTGAATAGATTCTAATTAAATAACATCTTAAATGTTTAGAGGTTGAACTATATCATGAGATTGATGGGGATTGTATTTATTTTAATGTAGTAGTTGGCAATATAGATTTGAAGTGTTCTCTCTTATATGTCTATACCGATCATTTATTGTAATAAATCCTTAGTGGTTGAAAGTTTTAAATTTGATAGGATAGCACTAAGGTAGTCGGAGGGAAAATATCTATGAGCCTTTTTGTATAAATAAATGTATTGTATGCCCAAAGGAGGTTGTTGAAGATTATTGCTGAGATTTATTTAGAAGTAGCCAGTGAAGACTATGGTAGTGGAATCCTGCTAAAGCTTATAGATTTGTATGAGTCCATGTACATATCATTCGAATGAATATAACAGAGAAATGTTGATCCCAAATGTTTTGTGTTGTTGTTACTGTGTCTATCTGAATGAATGGTAGGTTTATGTTTAATTATGTTCTCTGTTATTACTCATTCTTATGTTATGAATGCCTTTACATGGTTGAATGTATGAATCTGTGAGGTTTAGATAAGTTTCAATTGTTTCTCCTAACGATCTTATGCAAGGAGTGCATATTATCCGCAAGGAATGCATTGACAAAGTCTAGTTCGACTCAAAAGCTCAAAATAGATAACGTGTAGTTTTGTATGCAAGGTGTGCATAGTGTCCGCAAGGAGTGCGTTGACAGAGTCAGTTTTGACTCAGAAGTTCATGAGAGATAACTTGAAGCTTTACTTTCAAAGAGTGAAAAATAACCTCACAAGGTGTGCGTAGGCATAAACACACTCAGCGTCATACTGTTCAAGAGGAACAATTGAGTCATGTATGAACCGTTGCAAGGAGTGCACAATCACCCACCAAAGGGTTAAGTGGAAGAAGACTTGTTGCAAGGTTTGCATAGAGTCATAATTTGACTAAGTGTCGAAGAAATGCTCTAACAAGTTAGATGTTTTTAGGAAGAACAAGCTCATAAGAGGTAGCAGGCTAGAATCCTTCAATAGGGAGGAGCCCTTTAAGATTTCATAAATTAATGAGAAGGATTTGTTCCAAGGAAGAAAGATATTTCTAGACCGCGTGATCTGGGAGAGTTGCATGAAGATTAGCCTTGGATTCCCTTGACAATTCGTGAATTCAAAGGTTTAGAAGTGTTTAAAGAGTGGGGATCACCGAAGTCCCAAAGCCACGAAAATATCCTAGCCATTGGTTGCAAGGAGGATACATGGTAGCAGATTAGAGAGTTCAAGAAGTAGAGCCCCAAAATATTTTCATAGATCAGATAGTGGTTCCTACCGAAGTCGCAAAGAACAAAGTAGATCTGGATCGTTGGATCCAGACGGACATGCAATGGGGATCTGTGTGTTTCAACAGAAGGGTACTTTGGGGGAAAGTGAGGGAGGAGTGTGAAAAACTCCTGAAGCCTGAAATCGAGAAGGGGGATAGTCTAAGCCTGAAATCGAGAAGGGGGATAGTCTAAGATTATAACTCATGTTAATATCAAAGAATAGCCTAGTGGAGGAGTTATTGATCGCTGCTAAGTGTTACCAGAAGTGTCAGGAAAAGGCGTGCGGGTAAATCGAACTTGCGGGGTAACAAAAGATGGAACTATGTAAATTAATTTATGGGTCTAGCAGAGGCCCAAGGAGCTGATTCGGCTCAAGTATTGGAATATCCTTGACTGGGAGGTCGCACAACCCCTAGGAGAGAAGGGGGTTTGCATCACATAAATGTTACACAAGCCTCAACTACCAATACATCACGCACACAAGACTTAACCATATATGGCATCATTTGTATTTAAGTTTGATCAAATGTTTGAATGGTGGAAAAATGGCCAAGGGCTTAAGCCCTAGAGCCATGTCATATGATTTGAAATATAACTGTGTGCCAAGATTTGTGGAGGGCATTAAACTATATGGCACTGCATATGTCAACAACGATACTATATATAATATGGTTCAAACTATATAAACCATCATTACAAAAAAACACTATATATAGTTTGGTCGATGAGGTTTGACCCTGCGACCCACTATACAACATTCAAACCACTTAACCATTGCACCAAAGGCACCTCATGTTAAGGCATGCCCACGATGTTGTATTTAATGTCAACCATGGAATCCGAACAAGCAGTTTGGGCCCGTGACTTGAGGCAAGGATACTCATAATTATGTAGAGTAGAGTCTCAAAGTACGTGTCCAAGGGAACCTAGACTTGGAGGTTGCACCGTAATGCATGCCACGGGGTTCCAACATGGAATTGTAGGAACTTTATACTCATTTTTCACAATTTTTCACAAGGAGTTCAATGATATAATCTGTTTCTGAGTTTGAACAACACAGAAAAAGGTCGTTGTAAAACACAAACATTTGAGCAATAATAAAGAGGTCTCTATTGGAAGCGGACCCAGAGACATAGCCCAAATTGGGTGAACTCCGTTATCAAACTTGTGTATGTGATTTAAACATTGTTTTTCTATTTACACTCAGTTATTTTTCAAGTTGTTTATTAATAAATTGTATTTGTATAGATAAGTATTTCACATGTAAATTACAAATAGTTAAGCGATCATTTCAGGTATATATATATTCATTTATGATCGGAGAAACCACAGTATAGTCATTAAATTGTCGACGTTTCGGATCCAGATCAGGATCCATCTTCAGGACAAAGAGCCTGGGTTTAAGAGAAAGAGAAGAGCTGGTATAAATATTGGAAGTGAAAAAGTCTTTTAATGTCGGCTAGGTAGAATTGTTTGGTAAATTAAATTATTATAAGAAATTGCTAGCGTTTATTAAATTTTTGTTCATTTTTGTTTATTATAAGGTTATGATAGTTTATTAATAATTCTAGGGTTTCTTATTTATAATTGATTATTTCATGTTATAGGATTTAGTTTATAGGTGAATTAAATTTTAATTTTAGGTCAATCTAATCAGAGGTTAAGGTGTGCTTGTTTTGGATTTAATTTTAGGGTTTGTTATAAGGTAAAAAAGTTCTAATTAATTTAATGTTGTGTACTAAATTCTTTATTAGGAACTAGGGTTAGGTTATAGGTAGCAAGTAATTTAAAAATTAGGGTTTCTTAATTATAATTAATTATTTAAGTTCTAGGGTTTAGTAAATTAATTTTATAATTTTATAATTATAGGGTTGTGTGCTTGTTTTGGGTTTGATATTAGGGTTTCTTTTGTTATAAGGTAAATAATGGGTTCTAATTAGTTTTTAAAGTTGTGTACTAGAGTCTTTTAATGGGAATAAAAGTTTTTAGGGTTAGGTTATAGGTAACAAGTGGTATAAAAGATTAGGGTTTTCTTTACATGTTTATTTTATATTCTGAGTGTTTTTATTGCTACAGGGTTGATTGATATTGAACAGTTAAGGTTCTTAGGTTTTTTAGGGGTTATTAGGCTATCTAA